>BDIU01000016.1:0-343660 GCA_002118135.1 Trebouxia sp. TZW2008 | reverse complement strand
CTGTCGGCTTTCGCCCATTCGCCATTCGGCTGGGGCTCGTGACCTTTCTGCTCTCTCACTGGAAATTGAAAATTGAAGTCGCTTCTTTGAAGTGTTACGGCGTCATTGCGGCGTAACGGCCGCAATGACGCCGTAACAGTTGACAATGTAACAAATTGGCCAAAACAGTCGCTCGAGACTTGCAACTTTTGACCCGGGTGCGCTGTCTGCTGTCCCTATGCAGTCGGCGTTTTGTAGCAATTGTCAGCGCTGAGCACTATGCTGTCTAGCCTACCGTCAACAGCGGAACGACATTGGCTTCACGCGTGTCCACGCAATAGCTTTGCCACCCTGCGTTTGGTTCACCTCTTGAGTCTTTCTCCGTAAGACTTTCTCACGAGTAACCACTCCGTTGATCACTGCAAGCAGCGTGGGTGGTGAGGCTTCAGTGATGGTACGCCAACAGACGTGGTCCAGTCGAGCCTCACCACCTTCATCACTTTTTCTGGGCTAAAAGCACTGTCAGGACAGCTTGTCTGTATACGTCTACGCCCGCACCAAAGTTGTTGTTCTCAACTGTTGACCCCAATAAGCTGCCAAGATGGGGTGTGGCCACTCAGACCTGAAGACAGTTGGGCAACCTGCACCCATCAATAGCAAAGAGGTGCGCGAAAGCGCTGTCCATAAGTAAATGTCGATCATGTAGCATGTGTCCTGCCATTGCACGTGCTACACTCCATGCTGCATACAAGTCGATAAGCTCTTGCATAATGCATATATGGTATTGCGCAGGGGTTCACCAAAAGTTCATCACAAAAGTTTGATGCTAACAAGCCAGTACCGCTTGAGGCTGTGGCCTCAAGTCTAGAAGCAAGGCTCGCCATGGCGCCAAACTACTCTGACCCATCGTTTGTACAAAAGAACTATCGAGCGCCCGCCCCACCAGCCAACGAAGCTGCTAGACAGGACTTTGTGGAAAAGCTGCATGTTCCACGAAGCCACCCCAAAGCTGACGAAGCAACTCGGCTACTTGCCGAGCTTCTAGAGGTGACTTCTGAGCGTCTTTGCAGCTGTTGCAAAGTCGCATCATTGATGCGAGGACAGTGTCAGACCATAGACTGTCACAAGGAGCATTATCAACTTGCACTATTCATGAGACACAAGGCATCATGATCTTGCTACAGATGCCTTTCAATTGTCATGGCAGCTTGGAACAACTTGCATCTGCGCTGTTTCTGACCTCCCCTCCAATGCCCGCAAGCACTGTCAGCGTTGCATCTGGCATTGCACAGCTTGTTTCGCGCTGGAGTACAATGCCTGCATGCCTGCTATACAAATTGTGAGCATCAGGCATATGATACCATTCCCAGTGTGCTCAATTAGATGTGATGCATAGCTGGATTGCACACAACACCAGTTTTGCTTATGGCAGCTCACGACAGGTGGCAGCAATCACCCTTGACGCTGTGTCTGCAGATTCCTCTGTCATGTATTGCTGTTCTTGGTGCTGAGAGGCAAACAATACTATCAGCGTCGGGCGTGGCTAGCTCGCAGCCCTACACAGACAGGAAGGTCTCCTTCTGTGTGTGGCTGTTGGTTCCGGAGCAGCCAGAGTTGCTGATTGTAGAAGATATGCTGGCAGACTCTCGGTGAGTCATGGCATGCACGCTTCCATGGGCATGCGTAGAAAAGACTTCTGTTTTCAGTCAACGTCAAGGCAACACGGCTGTTGTGCGTGAAGTTTACTCTTAGCCAGAGCTGCTGATTGTAAAGGATATGCTGACAGACCAGGTGAGTTCTGCGCAAGGCATGCATGCCTTCATGCCTTCTGCTGCAAGCTCTTCAGCAGAAGTTGAAAAGTTCCAAAAGGTTCTTGTGGGTCAAAGCATTGCTGCTAGCAACACAGTGCAATGCGCTGCACAAAGGACTGGCAGCTTTTGAGGCCACAGTCATGCATCAGGTGTCATTCTCCTCAAATGCACAGCAGTGTGCCTTGTCTACCCGTTTATAGAGATACCAATTGCTCACATCTGATTTGCAGGTTTGCACCACACCCGCTGGTGTCAGGACCCCCTCATGTGCGGTTTCATGCGGCAGCGCCCCTCATCTCGTCTATGGGCTACCGTCTTGGCTCCCTGTAAGCCTCCCATCACTACCTTGATCCATTGCCTCTAAATGGCTCCAGCCGTGTGAGCATGCATGCTGATGGGTTTGTGCCTTGGCTCGCTGTTAGCTATTCATCACTACCTGTGGCTTTTCACAGCCTTTCAGCTTCAGCTGTGCATATGTGCACCGAGGTATCGGGTTTGCACATAGAGGTGCAAGACAGGAGACAGGTTGGGTAGCAACAGCGCTTGCCCATCAACACGCAATCTATCCTTCAAGCAGCATCTGCAGCATCCACTGCATACGGTTGCTAAACCTGTGCATTGCGCGCTTCCATCTGGCGACCAGATATGCAGGCCTTTGCAAGCTGTGGCTCTGTACCTCCTGATATCTGTCTGCCTGCAGGAGCGTGACAGACTTGAGGCCACGCAAGCTTGATGTGGAGCAGTGCACGCTGCTGTGCAATCTGGCAGAGCTGGTGGCAAGGGGCCTTGAGCTTGGTAGCTCCTTCATGACTGAGAGCTTGGCGCCTCCTCAGTCACAGACTGAGCTGTCATCAGCTTCTGGCGCAGCTGCTGCTGCCGCTGTGTAAGCACCTGATGCCATACGTCACGCTAGCTCATATGATGTTATGTTGCATCACCTGAGCATTGTGCGTTACGATGCTGTCGCACTATGCATGCTGACACGGTGCAGCTGCCACAGCAGCAGCTGTCTTGTGTAACCTCCTTGCCAAGTGATGAGCGGGCACTATAAGCCACAGTGCTAGTCATCTCATGCATGCTGACCTGATGTCTGTGCTACACAGCCTTTGTACGCAGCAGCAGGTGACGCGTAACGGCTCTTGTGGCGTCCTTGACACAGATGTTTGAAGCTTCTTCATCCAGATGCATGCACTGCAGGTCAGCAAATGTCCAGGCAGCTTTGAATACAGCCGTCATGCTGGTGGACGTGTCGTATCCCAAGTGGAGGATCCTGTTCTGCAATGTGGCCTTCGATAAGGCCACAGGGCTGTCAGGGTCTGACATTGCTGGTCAGCATGTCTGGGATCATTTCACAGTCGTTGGCAAGTCAGAGGTGAGCGTCGGCTTTTCTTGGCTTCTCACGCTCACATTTTGGCTTTTCTTGACTTCTCACGCTCACATTTTCACACTCACATTGTTGCACTTGTATAGTTGCACTCACCCTGCGGAGCACTGTAGATGGTGCTGCTCAATGCATTGTGTATGTTGTATCAGCCTGATGATCTGTCAGGTCCTGGACACTGAACAGTGCTGGGCAGCCCTAGTCCAGAATACCCTTAAAAACGAGCAGTAGCTGTGGCAGATAGGCCGGCAGGCAGACTTGTATTGAAAGCCGGCAGCTCAGCAGCAGACACACTGCTAGCAAAACCATCTTTGGACACAGGAAAATGGATTGCAAATCACATTATCACCTGCCCTGCTTTTCAAGGCTGGCTGCTTCTTCATTGGCCCACATTGCACAGCAGACAACTCTTGCGGTCTTGCGCTGCAATCTCATCAACAGCCTCAGCAAAAGGAGTCATTTGCCACAAATGGCAAAGCAGCTTCCACTGGGACTAGTGCTTGGCGGGTTTGCTGCTCAGCAGGGTTTGGGGCCACTGACGCTCCAGCAACAGCTTGTTCTGCTGGCAAGCAAAAGCAGCTGCAGCAGCGTGGTGCAGCAGCATATCTGTGCTTAACAGAATGCTGAATAAGCATTTGGAGAAGCATGTAGCATTGACAGATCATGGAGGATCAGCAACAGCAACATGTCATGGTGACAGCCATGCTGAATGCAAAACAAATCTCCAAGCAGCCTATCAGATCACGAAGGAGCTCACTCAGAGTCGCAAACCAACATGCACAGCAATCACTGAAGCAGTGACTCCAGCTGGACATACTGTTTGTGCAACACGGCATCCAGGAATTGTCATGCGCTTTGCCTGCCGTGGTCTGCTGCAAACATAAGCAGCAGCAGCTACAAAAGTAGTTGGTCAGCAGCAGACGGAATGTGACCTGACAGCAGCTGTTGCAACAGCAGCATCGCAGGTGTCTCTGGTGCTGCAGGTGTCTCTGGTGCTGCAGGTGTCTCTGGTGTTGCTCTACCCTTCAGCAAAACTTGTCACAGCAGCAGTGGCCAATGCAGGCTTGCATCCTGCTGCACAACACACACAGCAGAACTGCCAGATGATGCAGTGCTGGCTGAAGTTCCCAGGATAGCAGCCAACTTTGGACCATGTCATACTGTTTGCTGTGTTGCATTGACGCCAATGCGTCTTGCCAGTGTGTGAGGCACAGGCGCACCAATACTCATAGCACCACAATCCTGTGCAACTGCGACAGCCTTCAAAAGCAACAGCTCAAAGCAATCATGGAATATGTGGCTGCCAAAACATAGGACAGCACTCAACTGCCACACAAGCTGTGATGTGAGATGCTGCCAGAGCTTAGCAAATCTGGATAGCAGCAGCCCGTGCAGCAGGTCTCAGATGATGTGCAGAGTAGCAGCTTTGATGGAGTTGTTCAGACCAGCTGGTATTTATAGACTGGCATTATCTGCTATGCCATGACGTCAAAGCACAGCAGACGTGGACGCCAGCAGCCCTAAGCAGCTAGTCAGCATCATGTTTTTGGCACCCTCCGTTGTGCTAGCTGCACATACCTTGAGCTGCGCACACCACACAGTGTATCACATGATGCGAGGTGACGTGTGCTGTATAATGTCTGCATGCAGGTCACTGCAACTGAGATGGAGAGCAGCAGCACAAGGCAGCTATCCAACACCAGCTCGCACCTAGAAACTGTGGATGCTTCCAAAGCAGCAGTGCCCAAGACTCACGCACCGCACCATATTTTGATAAATGCTGTCTGAATGCAGGACACTGCGACAGACATGGAAAGCAGCAGCACAAAGCAGCTAGCTAACACCAGCTCGCACTTCCAGACCATGATAGCCTCCAAAGCAGCAATGCCCAAGACAATCTGGATGCAGCTGCGGCCGGCCTGTGCTGGTCCACTGGATGAGCACATGCCCGTGATAGCCATTCCTAGCTCCGTCAAGTCTGTGAGCAGTGCGGCGTGCCCTTCTACGCTGTTCTTTGCCAGTTTGAAGCCCATGGACTCCCAGCAACAGCAGGTATGCCATGTTGCCTGCTTCATGGTGCATTTTTGCCAAAAAAGACAGAGTCAGATGAGAGTGCAGGCAGTGCAATAGCAAGTTCTTGCTGATGTGGCGCCCACAAACTCACAGCAGCAACAAAGATGTTGCACTCATGCAGCGCTCAATATGCACGAAAATAGGTTTTGTGCGTATCTTGTAACAATGCAAGGATGTGTGTATCTGCAGCTGCTGCATTTGAGGCATGGCATGAATTGTATTGATCATATTTGCTCTTCTGATCAAGTGCTATGACAGTAGACGAATGGCTTTACTGCTTGCTGTCTGCAAGCAGAACTGCAGCTGTATCAACTGCAGCCGGCAGTACTGACCAGTGCAGTGTTCTACATTGCTGCTGCATCTGACTTGCTTGACGACTCTGTGTTCATCAAGTGTAACAAGTGTGCCATACATTGAGCCAAGTCAATTCTAACACAGAGATCAATTCTTGCATACTGCATCTACTTGCTCAGTGAACCCTGCGTCAAAGATCAACTTGCGTTACCACCCTCCAAAGTTTTCTCCAATTCAAACTTTGACAAACCTGCTCAATGCTACAGGCTCCTGTGGTCAAGACAGATCAGGCAGGTCCGCCCATTGAGGATCTCAAACTTGGACAGCTCATTGTCAAAACACGCAAAGGGCGGCTCTTCAGAGGGACGTATCAACGAATGCCAGCTGCGATAAAGGTAAGTGTTTCAGCCAGAACCAGCAAGTTTGCTCTGCAGCACATTTGAGATACCTTGATGCTTGCCTTAGTTTGCCAGCAATGTTCTGCTGGCATTCAGGCTCAAATGGTTGCTTGGCATCGCATCAGAAGTATAGCAAGCCTTTCAATATTGTACATCCTCCTGTACTGTGTCCATATCTGAGCTGTGCACCATTGGCGAAATTGCTAATGAGATGATCCTGGCTGCTGTTGCTGCGGCATTGATCTGTGTATGACAACATCTGCAAGAGTGTATTGAACCACACCATGTGGTGTGGGCTTTCTGCTGAAGCCTACCAACACAACCAACACCAGCAAAGCCTCTGCATAGTGAGCACAGCTCATAAGACAGCATGCTAGGCAGACGTCTTTGCCCAAACGTCACATTCCTCAGCATGCGCTTGCTACGCCCCTTTACAGTTTATCTAATGAGCCATAGGTAGTGCCGAATGCCGCATGCAATCTGACAGTGCTGATCAAGAGCAATCTTGACGATAAACATCAAACCAACACAGTACTAATGCTAGGGAACACAAGCACAAATGCTGTATGGTGCAGATCACGGATACCCCTCTGACCCCTGAGATGACCCCAGCGCTAGAGGCCCTTATCTGCAGTGAGCTGCACCACCCCAACATCCTGGCCACCCTTAGATATGCCTGCCGGCCCCACAAGGTATGTCGCGTTCTCACCTGTCTGACGGCACACAAACATAACAGACATGGACGTCTTTGCCCAGCTCAAAGTAGGGGAGGTGGTATGCGTCCTGATGTTGTAGGCATGTTGGATTTGCCCAGCATATCAGCTGAGCGCAAAGCTTCTCAGCAATGTGCGTCTGCCATGGACGTCAAGAGATGTGCCTCCAAACATCAGCTGACTGCATTGTGATGTGACATTATAAAACTTGGTGTAGCTATCAACACCTTCAGCCAGCTGCTGTGCATGCCAACATGCTTGCTTGGCATGTTGTTGGTAACAAGCAGTGCCTTTGAGCCACCGCTCGTGCTGCTTTGGCATGCAGAAACTGTACTTGACTTGGCAGCGGAATGATGAGGACAAGCCTTTGTCACTGCCGACAACGCTTGACTTTTTGTAGAAATCACTGATGGTCCTGCATGGTCTGCAGAGTCTGTACTTGACGAGGCAGCTAAGCGATGGGGACAAGCCCACAGCGCCGCCTGCCAAGGCAGAAACCCTAGAGACCTGGATAGTGAGGGCCCACTGTGATAAGGGCTCCTTGCAGGTAAACCCTGACTGCCTTGTGCAACAGATTTTGTTGGTGTTGGTCAACTGTCACGTTCATACTGGAGTTGTAAGCAACAGTCATTGGCCTTACACAAGCAGATCTACCTCAATTCTTACCTACATGTGCTCTCTTCATAGCATTGTCCTTCATGTCCATCACTACGCAAGCCTTCATTTGATCATTCATCCATTCATTCACTCTTTCTTTCAAAACATAAGCCTTGACCTATCTCAGCATACGCTCCTGTGCAGCCAAGCCAATAAGGCTTCATTGGGTGACAGTATTGACTTACAATTGACTCCATGTCAAGAAAATGCAATCAGGTGGGGCTGCTCTTGCAAGCACCTGTCCCTATTAAGGAAGCCAAATATGCTAGCCATCATGAGCAGAATTGACAATATGTTATTTCAGCTCATGAGTGGTTGCTGATGATTCTGTTCTCCATCCAGATTGCCCAACAGTGTTTACTGTATATTTTTCATATAGGATGCAGTCGAGAGGGGCTGGTTTTGAAAGAACCTGTCCCTATCAAGAGAGCCTGACATGCTAGCCATCATCAGCGCAAGGCAATGTTGTTCATGATGACCCATTAGCTGCCCATCGATCTTGTCAACAAGTCCTCACTGCCCATGACAATCATTTGACGCATGAATGTTAACAATTCATCCTGTGTTTTATCACACAGGATGCAATCGAGAGGGGCTGGTTCCGAAAGAACTTGTCCCTGTCAGGGGAGCCTGATATGCTAGCCATCATCAGCACAGCTCAGGAAGTGGTGTCTGCGCTGGCCTACATGCATGAGCACAACATCATTCACGGAGATGTGCGAGGCGCCAACATCATGCTGTGCAGCAGCACTACAAGCCCAAGAGGCGTCACTGCAGTGGTCAGTCACTTGTTTGCATATGACAGTATCATACAAACTATATCAATGAATTCACTTGCCCAAGAGACAAACTTGCAGTGATCATTTTGTACTTCTTTCTCTGAACATCATTGGACCACCTTCAAAGTTTGTAGTGTGCAGCAGCAACACAGGCCAAAGAGGCGTCACTGCAGTAATTAGTTTTCGGTCATTTGCCTACACACCATCTTTGCAGCGTTTAGTCTTGTGTCCAACTTGCAGCATGTGTCACTGCTCAAACAAGATGTGATCATGCTGTGTAGCAACCCAGCAACCCCAAGAGGCATCGTTGCAGTGGTCAATTTGCAGTCTTTCGACTTACCCTGATAACAGACTCCGGCAATCAAAGCTGAATCCCTTAGCTGCCCACTGGCTGTTGTTGTTCATCAGCCGAGGTTCATGAAGCAAGATGCGGTGCGACAAGAAGGTTTGACATTTTGCTCAAGAATGCACCGCCGGTGATTTGATCAAAGAATGTGTCCAAATGTCATGTTGGCTGTTATTGTGCAATGTGTCCCTGCTGAGATAAGATGTTGTGCAGGCGTGGACCTTGGCATGCTTTGCTGATGACATTTATATCATGCTGTACAGCACCGTAGTCAGCCCTTGGTGTCTACCTGGATTTCAATTCTGAACGAGCGATGTTCTTTCTACTCATGGACCATAATGTCATGGCTGGTATGCTGACCAAATGATGCTACTGTGCTGCAGTTGGCGGATTTTGAGAATGCTTGCCAAGCGCAGAAGCCGTACAATGTGGTGACGGCGCGCTACAGCAACATTGTGCATTCTGCGCCAGAGCTATTGCGGGACTACTTCCTCACAAAGGTATTTTTGTGACACAAAACAGCAGCAAATGCTTGTGTCTGGAAGGTAACGTTCATATTGATCTGATACTTTTATTGTGGGAGTACTTCTGCACAAAGGTGCCTACTTGATCTGCCATGCTCAATGATCACAGCCCACAATTCGAGTCCATGTCATAATGATCACAGCTTGCAAGCTGTCAGCATGAAATTTTACATAGTTCTCAAGCAGAACTCAGATGGCTTGCGGTTGTCAGATGTCAACTGAGAGTGTATCATATTTCAAATGTCAACAGAGAGCTGTGTATACAGGCTGCAAATGTGTATGCATTTAGCATCCTGCTATACGAGATGGGCACAGGGCAGAAGCCCTGACTTGAGCTATTGTGCAGGCTGTGTTGTGTGGGCTGAGACTTTTTTGGCTAACATTGAGCTGTGTGTGCAGGCTGCTGATGTGTGTGCATTTGGCATCCTGCTATTGAGGTGTGCATGGGCAGAAACCCTGAGCTGAGCTGTTTCGCAAAGCTGATACATGCTCAACTGATAATGAGCTGTATGCATGCAGGCTGCTGATGTGTATGCGTTTGGTATCCTGCTATGGGAGATGTGCACAGGGCAGAAGCCCTGGGTAGGGCTGAAGGAGCAAGAAATCATCACCAAGGTGGTGCAAAATGAGAAGCAGCCCTTGTTCCCCAGAGACACCCCAGGCCCCTTCAAGGTGGGTAGTGTGAGGTGTCAAACTGGAGATCTGTCATTTGCATGCTGTCAATCCTGCTGTACGAGCAAGCATGCTGCATGCAATTGCAGGTTTGTCTGCATGTGGCTGCGCAATTGATACTTTCAGACCTGTTGTACAGATCGGATTGACATGTTGTCAGCCTGTACCCAGCAAGTTTTTGGTAAGTACTCTCTTTTGTGGTTGTGAATGCATGACTCATGATGAGCAAGACGTCTCTGCACACCTGATGCACAAGCTGACATGATGTACAGCTTCCAGAGACTGCGCTCTTTGCCACCAGCTTGTAAGAAGAACGCAGTGACTCATGAACCTGCAAGTGCTTCCGCCTGTTGTCCATCTTTTGCTGTTGCTGTAATCTGCATGATCAGTCATCGCAATGACCAGCATTTGACAAACTGAATGCCCTGCAGGTGGTCGCCAACCAATGTCTAGCGGCTGACATGACTCTGCGGCCGAGCGCAAGTTCCCTGATACGCATATTGGGAGTGCTCAAGGAGGCTGCAGAAAAGAACGACCCAGCAGCCTGGAAAGATGTGAACATTGGCAACATTGTGTAGATGCATGCACAGCTTGCACAGTGTTTGTTTACATCTCATGGCCAATTCAGGAGCTTTTGTGTATCTGGCCAAAGAAAATAAAAGAAAAGTCTACGCCGCTAGGCGTCATAACAGGAGCCTCTGTCTAAAGAGGCAGCCCGGGATGTATCTGGCCAATCTCTGGAAACACCGGACAAGAGCATGCTGGTGGGGTGCTTGAGTGTTCAGCATAGCTTGCTCCTGTTGTGACCATATGCGTGTGTTTCACACTCCTTGTCGCTCTTGGTTTGTTGTTTGAGGTGAAGGTGCTTGAAGACGGCAGGTTTCTCTGGAATTCTCTTTTGCGGTGTGCTGAACTGTTGTCGAAGTGCTTTCCAAGATAGTTTCAAGTTTGGCGTGTGCTTTGTGTCATGATGTGACGCTTTGCTCGGGTGAATGCTTCAGAAAGCAATGCTCCAGTAGCCTTTCTCAAAGACGTGCTTTAATCAATGCTGATGATCAAAGGGTCATTGATGCACTGCTGCAGTTCGAATTACACATTCGACTTGGCTGGATCGTTGCCTGAATGAGCAATCGTGGCCCGCGCGGATCCTGACACATGTTGTGAGTTTAGTGAGCATCATAGATGTGATCATCATGACTGCAGCACAAATTGTCAAGACTAGTGCTCAAATGCATGCACCGGTAGCCAGGACATAGTGCTGCCCAACAATGTCTGGCTGAAAAGTGTGCATTAGCTGCAGACTGAGTCTTTTGGACAACCACTGATCATGATACAGTTCGATTGCAATGCAATAAGGGGAGAAAGTAGAGGATTGCTGCTCATGAGATGTGGCAATTTGGCAACTCAACAGCAAGAATGCAGTGCAAAGGGCTTTTGCATGTGACTGCAGCGTTCCATCAAGTCCTTTGCACTGGACTTTACATGCCAGGCACAACCCTTGATGTAATTTACATCAATCTTGACCATATACCTTCATCAATGCAGTGATTAGACACGGACTGTACTTAGTAAGATGGCTGCTGATTGCTACTTCAAGTGCTTGCACTAGATTAGATGTTCTGCAGAATCCAGTTGGCGTTTGTCTTCTCATCAGAGTCAGCGCCACCAATCTCATCCTCCTCGACTGACACTGCCTTGACCTGCATTCACAAAAAAGCAAATTCAAACACATGATGAGTGGCCTTTCTTTAGCCCATCTAGAGCACTTCATGGGGCTATTCTGCAATATCCAGCCAGGCGTGAAGTCACTGTTGTAACCAGCTTGAACCCTGAGATCATTCAGAGCAGGACGACAACAGTCCAAACCGATTCAGCTCATCAAGCTTCTCAGCAGACCTGAGTGTCACTTGCCATGCCAACAACCATGCACAACAATGCACAAGATCAAACACATGTAAAAAAGCAGAATGAGCTGAAGGTCTGAAGCAAAGAATGATTGAGTCCTGACAGCCACATGAGCAGCAGATGACATGCACAACATCATATCATGTCATGAATGCATCACATGATCTATCAATGCTATGACCAACCAGTAAACATTGCACAAGATACCAGGTGCTCACCTCGCCGTTGTCTACATACATGGCAAATCGCCTTGTCCTCAAGCCCATGGTTCTCGAGGTCATGTCAACTGTCAGTCCCAAGGCCTGTGATGTACAAACCAAAATATCGGCAAGCAGTGTGGGCAGTGATTCCTCCCCGGATGTAAAGAACCTAATGGTGCTCTTATCGTCTGAAGAAAGGGGGGCACATTGATCTGAGCATGCATGTTGAAGCTGAGAATTGTAAATATGGGGTTGGCAACCTTCATATTCATATTGCATTAGCAGAGCAAGCTTGCATTTGCCAGCAAATGTCCACCCCATATCATCAGCAGAGCAAGCTTGCATTTGCCACTCCATGACCAGTCCATTACACAGAGGAAGCTTGCACTAGCCAGTCAATGATGAACCCAGTGCATCAGCACAGCAAGCTTGCGTTTGCCAGCCAGAGACCAACTCAATGCACACTGATATGTTCGCTTTCTGATGGCATAGTCTGTACATTGCAATTGTTTCAGCACCAAAAGACAATGCGCATGCGTTGCCCTGATATTGACAATGAGACTGTTGGCATTGCTGATTGATTGTGCAGCAAACTTTAGATGTTGTGTATTGTAGGCGGGTTTGTAAGATATGACGGTACATTCTTCTTATAAAAACACACTGTGTAAGGAAATTCTCAAACAACAACAATGCAACTGGAAACCAGTTGCTGCATTCTGACTGCAGCGGTGTTTCTGAGGAAGAGTTGATATTAAGACATGTTCCTCAATAAGCAAAGCAAATGTTATAAGGAGACACTAGTGTATCACCTTGGACAGCTCAGTGTTGCCATCTGAGATCATCCTGACGTTGGCACCTTCACAGCCCATGGTCTTGCCCCACTCCCTCATCACAAAGATGCTGCACACACACCATGCACACTTTCCAGTACTGATCGTTCATTGATGAAGTGCTGCATAACAAACTTGCACAGTCTTATCTACTTTTTCTTTTGGTCAGGCTAAACATCAACGGGTGACGTGACAACAAATTTTATGCTGCACACTCACTATGTCAACTCTGCAATCTTGCTTGCTTTTTGTTGAAGTAAGGCAAGTGTGGGTAAGCATGAAAAGGCTGACATGACATCACAAAGATGCTGCAAACCCGTTATGCACAGTCAGCTCCCCAGTTTAGTTGCTGTTTCTTGTTGAAATGAGGTAAGTGTGGGTATGCATCAAAGGCTGACAAGAATAGAAAAGTCTACCCCGTTAGGCATCACAGCAGGAGCCTCTGTCTAAAGAGGCAGCCCGGGAGGCTGACATGACACTACAAACATGCTACCCACACACTACGCACAGTCAATCCCCCAGCCTTGCTTGGCTTTTCTTCAAGACAGTCTTGGCATCAACGGCTGACATGACAACAGACGCTATGCTGCAAAGCCATTATGCACAATCAGCTCCCCAGTCTTGTTGCTTTTTGTTGAAGGGAGGTAAGTGTGAGTAAGCATCAAAAGGCTGACATGACATCACAAAGTTGCGCCACACCCATGATGCTCAGTCAGCTCCCCAGTTTTGTTGCTGTTTGTTGTTGAAGTGAGGTAAATGTGGGTTAGCATGAGAGGCTGATATGACAACAAATGCTATGCTGCAAACCCAGTACGCACAATCAACGCCCTAGCCTTATTTGCTTTATCTTTTAGTCAGACTAAACATCAATGGCTCGCATGACAACAGATCCTATGCTGCACACCCATTATGCACAGTCAGCTTCGCAGTCTTGTTGCCTAATGTTGAAGTGAGGTGAGTGTGAGTGAGCATCAAAGGCTGACATGACATAGCAAACATGCTGCATGCCCGTTTTGCAAGGTCGACTCCCCAGAGTTGTTTGCTTTGTGTTGAAGTGCAGGTGAGCATGAGACCAATTTGTTTGGAGTCAGTTCCTTGCCTCTATATGCACCTAGCTGGGTCATAGAACCTCACTACATTGCATGCTGATGATTATGATGACAACGATGATGGTGATGCTGGAGGTGAACGTCAAAGGCTGACGTGACAACAGATACAATGCTGACATCACTTTGGGCATGAGTGTACTGCTGGCAGTCATGCTGAAGACGCTGTCCAGCACTTGACAAATGTTATTTTGGTAGAAGCATTGCAGGACAAGAGTATGTACAAGTGTGACTCTTTGATGAGAACCACAGCAGAGTGATTCGAACCACAGCAGAGTGATTTAAACCACAGCAGAGTGGACCCACTTCAAACGCCAATTGTCTGCAGAGACTCAGTGAGCTTACTCATTGTTGGCAATGACTCCAACGTAGTCAACGCCCTTGTTTGCAAAGTCCTTGACCTTCTCAACAAACCCTGGAATGTGGCTGGAGCTGCAGACTGGGGTGTAAGCTCCTGGCACTCCCACAAGCACGACCTGTGCGCATTTTAGGCATGAGATGACCCTGGACACATCAGCACAAGAGGACCCTTCTGCCAGACAAATGTACCTTCTTGCCATCAATGATCTGAGAAAGCTTGACCCTCTCCTTGTTGCCGTCCTCGGCCAGAATCTGGACTTCGATGTCAGTAGGCAACTGCATCGCAGATTCGGTGCGTGTGGCCGTGCCAGGAGGTTTGAGCTGAAGAAGTACTGACGTGCGGCGAGGTTGCATACCTTGTCGCCCTTCTTGATTGCCTGTGTGGCAAATGCTGCGCTGAGGCGCGGTCGCTGTGCCTGCGAAGAATGTTCAACTTGGTAATCTGGCCAGTCGAGCATGCGATTCGTCCGATGCCAATAGAAGTCCAGCGCTGACCTGAAATCTCAAAGCAGACACAGAGGGCGTGAATGAGCTCGTGCGCAGTCCATTTGCATGAGCATGGGCGTGGGCGCGAGGAGCGACAGCGGACTGAACACGACGGCAGGCAGAGCTGCATGTGGGGACTGCCCTCTGCAAAAGATTACACCGAACAGCTTGGGATAGTGCCATGTCTGCTGGTAGTTGGCTGATGTAGCGAGTGCGCAAGATATCTAGAACGTGTCCACAGAACAGAATATATCGGAAGTACGCTGTCAAATTTGGACTGCCACGAGCAGCTGATGCCGACTATCCTATCAAATGTGCGTGTGTCGCGTGATTCTGCGGCGCGCTCGTAATGCATGCAAACGCCAAGCTGTCATGCTGAAGAAGAAGCTCTTTGACGAACACGTTGCGCGTGAGACACGTCACGTAGTCGGACTGCGTGTATTCACGCCGTGACTGGGCACGCCCTTGAACTCGATTCGAAATTTGCTACACCTGTCCTGTTGCTGAGGGCTTGTACTCGGAACGCGGAAGCCGGAGGCTTGCTGCGGGTAGCTGACCAGGCAGTGGGACTGCTGCTGGTCCGTCCCGACTGGAAGCGACGTTCAATACAAGTTTTGGTCTCAAAAGTACATAACGCAGCAGGGACACAATCTCGTCAAGCGGTCACGTCTGCACAGCCTGACAGCAGCAAGTCCTCGACTGCAGCTCGTCTGAAGGTCTCCTTGCATCTCCAAGGACTTTCGCACTCGCCCACAGGTAGCGGTATTGCAAACAAAGGAGTAGTGTCACTCAGTATGCCCTCAACAGCTTGACCTTCGACTGAACTGCCTGCTTCATCGGTGCAGCAGGCGACATGGTCTTCGGTAGGAAAAAGAAGGCTGCAGGACCAGCTGGCACATATGCAGGAGCCAACCCAAGGTAGTTGTGCACTAACAGTCAGTTGATCTCTGACAGTGGATGACAGGCAGCACACAGCTGGCCTACTTAGCTTGTTGTTCACACCGTCTCTTTGTACAGATACAATGGTGGCATAGTCGATGATGGAGTTGTAGAGGAACAGAGCAGATGCTGCTGCTTCAGAGTGGCAAGAGCGGTGAGACAGTCAATCCTGTTATGCCCCTACCTGACTTCCATCTGCTATTGCATCTCAGTCTGTCATTGTCGGGCACTGCTGATCTTGGTGTTCCCTACCTGACTTTATACTGCTATCACATCTAAATCTGTCATTATTGGACACTGCTGATCTTGGTGTTCCCTACCTAACTTTCCACTGCTATCATATCTAAACCTGTCACTTCCAGATACTGCTGACGTTAGAAGCTGCTTTCTTTCCACAAGAAAGGCTAAGCATCTGATCTACTCTAACAAAATTTTGTGTTGCAGGGTCTGATGACACTCACCCTGCTGACTCTTGCCATTATTTTCGGCCTGAGTGTAGCTGCCCTAGTAGGTGGCTACCGTAAATACATGTTCTACCGTACAGACAATGTACAGGGCTTCCACCTGCGCACCTGGTAAAAATATTTTGCCCACAATCAAGCTTATGCACATAAGCTCTTCTCTTTCTGTGCTCTTTGATGGAAAATGTGCTGGGAGAACTTGATGTAAATGCTCTTTTCTGCTGTCATCTTTACAGAACTGTGCAGTTGTGATATGATGCGTGTGCCATTGCAGGCTGGGATGGTACCAATATAGTCAGAACACCATGCCAAAGGACACATACAGAAAGCTGAACGTGAGCGTCTTACCTATCTGCATGCATCAGTTTGCATGTACTGTTACACACCTTTACTGCTGTTGGACAGTAAACCCCAAGCAGAGAATGGACTGTAGCTCTTGTTTGCTGTAGCAGTGTCTGCACTTGGTGCTTGTCATCGTCTCCAGAAGCGTTACATTTTGAGCTACTTCTGCTCTTACAGGATCCTGTCATGATGCCCAACAACATAGATCATGCTCAGCCTTCTCTACTCCTGACTATTCTTTCTAGTGGCATCAACTCACCTTCTCTGCTGTTTTCTGCAGGCCATCTCAACAGGAGGGTATGTGCTGGGATTGGTGGTTGCTGGTTTCTTGGGAGGATCAGCTCTGCTTGCTCTGCTGTTCATGCTGTTCACCTGCTGCGGCCGGTCAAGGAGCCTAGCTTGCATTGCCCTGCCTGGATCGTAAGTCCAGCTGATCTCCTGCATGACTTCTGCTTTGTCTTCTCTCCTGAGTACAAGAGCTGGCAGCATGGCCCATAGCTTTACCTCAGCACATGTCCAGTGTGTGACACATGCAGCATCATCAGCAGTTGAGATTTGCTTGCCTGCATTGCCCTGCCTGGATTGTAAATCCATCTGCTCTCTGGCGTTGAAGGCATCAGCTTGTTTTGCTTGTCTTTCAGCATTGCTTCTATGCTGCAGCAGTGGCAAGATCTCCTGCCTGACTGCCTCTCTGTTTACTACATGCATGCAAAAGCTGGCAGATGATTCACAGCACTGTCTTGGCATTTGGATTGTAACTCCATCTGCTCCCTGGCATTGAAGACATCAGCTTGCTTTGCAGCATCGCTTCTACGCTTTAGCGTACTGGGACACTGACAAGATCTCCTGCTTGACGTCCCCTGTGATTTCTGACTTGCGTATAAGTGCTGGCAGCATGGCCCACAGCTCTGTCTCAGCATTTGTCCAGTTTGTGACATGTGCAGCATCATGAGCAGTTTGCCAGCATCACAAGTCTAGCTAAGTCTGCTCAGCTAATTTTTTGGTTAGCCTTTTATCTGCTTGCATGCCTGACATCAAAGCAGCATGGCTTGGCATTGAATCACCCTTTTGGCTCTGCAGGACCTTGCGCTGTATGAATGAACAGTGTACTGTTGTACATGCTTGCAAATGCTGGCAGCATGGCCCACAGCAATAACTCAACACATGTTAAGTATGTGACATTTGCAGCATCATCAACAGTCCAGATTGGCCCGACGTATTTCAGGACACTTCTTTTGCCATTCCCCATGTTGCTGCACAGTATGTGTGTGTGACATGTCTGTTTGAAGTTTGCATGCAACCCAACTCTTCTTCATCTGCAGATCGCCCATATCATCTTGACCTTGATCTGTATGAATGCAGGTTCATCATGTTTGGCGTGCTGGCAGCCTTCTATGTGGCCAACGCCATCTACTATGACCGCCACCTGCCCATTGCTGGCCATCACGTGCCCTGGCCTTCATGGGCCTGGTGCTTGGGCATTGCTGCTTCCTTGCTATGGCTTCTGGCCAGTATCTTCATGCTAGGTAGAATTTAGCTTGACCTGACCATGTGCCACTTCAGCTTTCTGTTGTATGTCTGGTCACCATGTAACCTGGCCTTCATGGGCCTGGTGCCATACATTGCTGCCTCCCTCCTGTGACTGCTGCCCAATATCTCCATGCTAGGTACATTCAGCCTTGACTCTGGTTTAAGCTTGACATGAACTCAAGCCTCCTTGAAATTGTGCGCTGTTGGCTTTCTGTTTTGTGCCTTGGCATTGCTGCCTCCCTCCTGTGGCTGCTGGCTATTAGGTTCATCTTAGGTAGGACCAAACATTACTGTTTTGTGATTGGTATTGCATATCAAAGAGGATGCTGCTCATGCTGCTGTTTATGCTGACAGCGGCTGCCGCAGGCGTCAGGGCCAGGCAATCCTGCTTCACTAAGTTGAATCCCCACAAATGGTGGCTGTCATGCGCTGTACAACGATGCATACAAGGCAAGTTTCATGCATGCTGCAGTCACGCCTGGCAAGTCACCAAACAGCGCCCACTTCAGCGACCAGCAACAACACCACTTGCGCAGTTTCAGGACTCACGTGGGAACTAGCTGTTGCACATGCTGCATTCACTAAGCATTCCATGCATGCTGCAGGCACACCTTCCAAGACCGTCATCAAGCCAAGCAAGCGTGTGTACGATGCTGAAGCCCCACCACCAGTCACAGTCCGCCAAGCAGAGCCCATTGCAGTGACCAGCAAACCTCCTCTAGGAGGCGCCCCCCAGACTGTGGCTGCTCCAGAGGGTGCTACCCTAGGCACTGTGGCCCCTGCTCCAGTCAGCACCAGCAAGTTTGGCCGTTTCAGAAAGACTGGCAAGACGACTCCAGTTGTTGCCCCTGTCACCACAACAACCACCACCACCACTGCTGCTGCCTCTGAGACTGTGACTGGCCCTAGCTATGCACCGAACTACGGGGGTGTTGCAGCAGTGCCTACTAGTGAGGTAGACAACAACCTGGGTAGGGGTGCCTGGGCGTCTAAGGGGGGTGTTGCTGGAGGGGATGGCACCACTGTTGTCTGAGATCAGTCTGAAGTCTACGCTGTTGAGCTTCATAGTGGGAGCCTCTGTGAGCAGAAGCAGCTCAGAATTGTATCAGCTTGACGCATATAGAGAGCTTCTGATCATTTCAGCAATGGTAGTCATTTAGGTGCTGTCTGGTCAAAGCAGCAGTTTTATCTGAAAAGGAGCTGAAACAATTTGCTGAACAAATGTACATAGACTTTGACGCTGAACGAATGCAATCCTCGCTGACTTTGATTGAATGAATGCTGCTTCTGATTTGCGCATTCAGCTTTGCAACCCATGAGACCTGACAGAGCTTCAGCAGTAGTCCTGACAATCGTCTTTCAGCTCAACAACTTTGTGCATGCCACTTGTGTGGCGCTGCATCCTTGTTGACTGCAAATTGTAATAAAGAGCAATCAATTATACATGCTGACAATTTGTTTGGCATTGTTGTCATGCCAACTAACATGCAGCCCAGATGTCAAAGATTACCAGAGTCCAAACGACTGCAGCCCAGACAGCATTGCTTTACAGATTGCTGGCAACAACATGGTCATCATTGTTCCCAATCCATATGTCAATTTCGAACTGGCCTGCTGCGCAATCAATGACTGCTCCTGAGCAAATGTAGCAGACCCTCTGCAGATGCAGCAGCATCACGATGATGATCACATGTAATGTACAGGCAGCAAAAAGTCATACCATATGCCACGTTTGCATGCCATCGGGCTTAGGAGCAATTTGTGACACAGAATCCGATGGAGGGAAGACCATCGTGCATATCTTGACCTGCTAACGGCTGTCATGGTCAAGTGACTATCGAATAGCCAAAGCCTCAAAGGGCAAAAGTCAGCGTTGCAGAAGTAGCAGGGGGTAGCTTGCAACATGAGAGGCCACCAACGTAGTGCCCAAGTTGCAATTAAGCAGCAAAAGTTGGCGTTCCAGAAGTAGCAGGTAGCAGGGACGAATGCCCAGGTTCTAGAAGGTGTCCATACCGTTTTGAGCTGCGATTTGGAGAGAAGGAAACAATGTTTGCCGGCCTTCAAAAGGCCAGGGGTAGCATGGAAATGGAGGGCCAACAATCAGCATGCATATGTTGACCAGCCAACGATTGTCATGCCCAAGTGAACATCGAATAGCAAAAATGTCAGATAGCAGTAGTCAGTGTTGGCATGTTACAGGTGCTGCAAAAATAACAAGGGGTAGCATGGAAAAGGAGGGCCACCAATGTAGTGCCCATGAGGGGGGCCGCGTGACTCATTCCCAGGTAGGGAGCCTGTTTAGACGGCCTCTGCTATGGATCAAGATGACCTTGCACCTCGACAGGACGCGCGCGGCAAAGGCGTCGTAGGATAAGGTTGGCATGAAGAGCAACACGTTCAACGTGTTGGTCCGCGTTTGAGCAAGTTTGAGGGCCGTGCCGAGGAATCTGTGCGCTTTGTGCATAACAACGAGATCTGTCTGGTCGAGTCTATCGGACCCTGTGGGGCGTTTGTGGTGGGTGTTGGGGCCGGTCTGGCCTTGGAAATTGCAGTCGCGTATATGCGCATTGGAGCTGGCTCGCGATAGCGGCTGGTCGACACTTTGTTCCGTTTATACGGTCTGGTCCACTCACATAGAAGAATAGGTCAGTGCTGGTCGGTCGATATCTTTCGCATGAAGACGACGAATTGATTTTACACCATTGCCACAGCCACCATGCCGTGTCGGCATCTTCTTGCCTAAGTTGACCGTGTGCACCTAGTCCCTATCAACAAGCTGGCTAGCAAATCAGCAAGTGCATAGTCTGTGCAGCACCAACAAACTGTGATACATGGCTGAAGCATAGTGAGCATAAGCAATACTGCTGCACCACTCCCACAACAGCAACAGAATCTTCTGCTCTGCAGGACTGGAGCGCCCTGCAAGTACAGCACAGCTTACTTCCAGTCTGAAGTTTGTATCAGCAGCTTGACAAAATGTCAAAAGCCAAGTCTGAAAAGCTGCCTCCAAAGCCACGGCCTCACTCGTTTGACATTGGTGTTCACCAGCACCAGGGCAAAGACACAAAGGAGTTCACACCTCCGAAGGGGATAGGGGTGTATAAGTCAGGGAGTGGCACATACATGTTCTCAAGCACGAGTATGTCAGCGGCTTTGGACAATCTTCAGTACTACCCAAAGGTGAGTCAGAAGTGCTGGACATGTCAAGTGCAGCCTTGCAAGATATATATGCCCAGCTTACTTGCAGCTAAGCATCTGTTTGGCTCTGCTCTTCACGTCAGAATTTGTTCAGCATGTTTGCAGTCAAGCATTTTTTTTACCAATTGTGTCAATGAGATCACTGTGCTGCATTGTCACTGAAGAGCACTCAAGACATTTGCTGCTGCTGTGCATCTCTTAGCTTTTGACATGGTCAGTCATGCTGAACGGTGATTCCTGCTTGCACAAAATTTCCAGCTGTTCGTCTCCCTTTGCCAATCCATGTGAAAATTTGGCATCCAAACGTTTGGCACAGGCTCCTTGTCCTTGTGTACGCTACTTCCTGTGTGCCCTCTTGCATAACAACTGCAGCCTTGCAGTATGACCATCCCATTCTGTGTGTGTGTGTTGCAGGCCACCAATGCTCAGTTGACAGACGAGCACAGAGCAACGATCAGGGAGACAGTGATTGATCAGTTGGCGCCACTCCGCAGCTTTCCAAAGGCGCACACTTATCCTGGGCAGGTAGTCATCGAGCCTTACTCACCAGCTTCATCACAGTCAGACAGACGCAGCGCAGAGATTAGGCGCAGCGCAGATCACAGACGCAGCGCAGATTTGTGTCCCAGATACCCACTGACAGCCTTTCCCTCCCCCAGCAGATCAGCTGTGCCTTTTGGCGCCAATTCTGCTTGGTCTCCCGCCACTCAAATTGCTATGACAGCATCTAGAGGATCTACTGACACAGCCGCAGGCAACCTCACTCAGGAGCAGCTGCTTGCAAATGTTGCGTCATCTGCCTTCTTCGCCCCTTCCCAGGCAAAGCCAGTGGTGCCAAAAGTCATGCAAGAAGCGCCAAATCCTGCCGCCGCATCACTTTTGGCGCCAAGTCCACCGCAGATGAGCTCCCAGCGGGCAGCTGAGCTTGCAAATGCTGCAGCATCCTCTTTCTTTGCTCCAGCAACTCTAGGACATGCTCAGCAACCGTCAGCACAGCAGGCAAAGCATGCACAGCAGCAACAGTACGGCTCAAATCTACAGGGTCCATCAATGCACAGGCCCACCCACCCGCCGCTTCACAACAACTCTCCAACAGGCGCAGCTAAGTACAGCAGAGCCATGAGGGGCAGTTTTGAACAGCCCCAGGCCAGGGCTAGGGGTAGTTTTGAACAGACAAAGGGCAGTTCAGAGGCTGGGCTTAGAAGCAGCTTTGATGAGATTTTGGCGGGAAATAGTGCCAATCACCCATCAGCATCAGGCAGAAGCAGTTTTGATCAGCTTCAGTCTGCTGCCAGAAATAGTTTTGGCCAGCTTCACGCCAGGAACACAGTCAACCAAATTGGGCTAGACTGCATTCCAGAACAGCAAACACATTTGCAGGCGTCCCCAGTTTCTGCTAGATTTCCCTACGAAATGGCAACCGTGAACCCATTTAGCCAAATTGCACAAAACCCTAGTCAGAACTTTGCGGGTAGTAGATATCCTCTGGGTCAATTTGGCAACTCTCAGCCACACCCTGGAACATACCCGTATTCACTGGCTAGGGCTTCATGTGACTACCCTCAGGCAGTTGCAAACCCTAAGGCTGCCACCGGAGACCAAGGCACTTTTTTGCAACAAACTGATACAACAGCCAGCAGGAATGCACAGCTTGCCCGCCAATCCTTTGACAGCTCCCGGGCCCTTGCAAGGCTAGAGGAGGCCGCTCAGCGTCAGGCTGCAGCTGCGGCTTTTGCCGCCAGAAATTTCCCGCCAAAGGATTCCTGGCAGCAGCAACAAAGAGAGCCTGACGCAGGCAGTATGATCAGTCCATTTGCACAGTGGCCTGTTCAGACTCCAGCAGGCCTGCAGTCTTTCCAGCCACAGGCTTTGCAAATGCAGGCGCTCAATCGTTTGAACGCCATGAGAGAGGCAACAGGGCAACAAGCCCAGAGCCATTTGCAACAGCCTCAGGGCACTTTGCAGCAGCACCAGGGCACCCCAGCAGATTGGAGGAAGCTGCCACATCAGCCTCAGCGCAGCGCTGCACATAGCGGCTTTCCCACCACAAATAAGGCGCCAGGTTCTGGGACTGTTGACTCCTACCCAGTGCGCTTATCTAATGGGTCCCAGTCCAGTCAGCATTCTCGCCCAGATTCAGATTCCAGCTCAGCTGCCAGGCAAGCGCTTAGCGAGCTGGGCGTAAATGACCCAGGGGTGCAAGGCGCTTGGGGCACCCATTTAGATTCTGGCGCCAATGCCCCCATCCCCAAAAGAGGGGGTGGGTCAGGCAGGGGTCAGTCATACAACCCTTTTCTTCAGCCCCAGTCTACCTTCTCCATCAGGGAAGCTAAGCTGCAGCTGCAGAATCCGGCACCTAGCATGTCAGGTGAACTCAGCTGTACATGTTCTACTTGTGTAAGAAAGCAGCACCAACATTAAGATGCCAGAGCACATGCCTGGAATTGGTGGTGGCAAGCTGCCTGTCTTTGCGCTGACATGCTGGCCGACCCATATACTCTACCTGCGGTTGATGTGGCAGCTGTGCCAGAATTTGATGCATTTGCATCCAACTTGCATGATGGGCAGGAACACTGGTAGACATATACACTGATTTGATGAGCCTGAGGTGCTGTCCTGAGTGACTAGAAGAAACAACGCCAGCCAATGCCGTTGCCTGCAGTTCAAACAGAAGCCATGCCAAGAGTAGAGACATTTGCATCCAATTTGCATGACGCAAGCCTTATGTCCATACACACTTTCCAACTCAGCCTGTGCAGCTGCCGTTGGTACACGAAGAAATGCATATCAGCTTATGTTGCCTGCAGCTCAAGGAGAAGTTATGCCACGGGTGGATACATTTGCATCATTTCGTTCATTCATTGTAAACCTGGGCTAGGCAGGCTCAGCAGGCCCATCTAGGTAGGTACGGACGCAATCAACTGTCTCCAACCATTTTGATTATGTGCTAACCATTTGCATCCAATTTGCATGACGCATGGGGAACGCATGTGCAGCATCTTAACCCTAACATCAGCCTGAAATGTTGCCGTGAATGAAAAGAGAACACATCATCAGCCTATACTGTCGCCTGCAGCGCAAGGAGAAGCTATGCCAAGAGTGGACACGTTTGCGTCTAATTTGCATGACGCATGGGGAGCGCATGCACAGCATCACAGCCCTCCTGCCAGCGAAGCCAACTATGAGAATCCTCCGCGGCTTTCTACAGAGTCCATACGATCGACTGCCAGTGCAGCTTCCAAGGCGTCAAGCGGTGAGTCAACTTGATGCAGGCCCAGCAGGCTGTTTGTCACAGGGTCTTCCCCTGCTACACAGGCCATCTGCATTGACAAACATGCAACATGCATCATGGCTCACCAGCAAAAGTAACTGTGAAGCGCCTCCGTTTTTGTCCACAGAGTCCCCATGCTCAACTGCCAGAGCAGCTTCTAAAGCATCAAGCGGTCAGTTCACTCCATGCTCAGTCCTAGCAGGCTGTTTGTTACAAGCTGCTGCTGAAGAGCTTCTGCTCACTGCCACTTTTGTCCACACGAGAGCCTTTCACAAGTGCAATCTGATAATGCTGCTATTCTTGATCTGCTTGTGACACCAATTCTTATGATGCGCCACGTAGTGATGTAGACTGCTGTGTGTGTACCATGTGCATGGTCTGTCCGCATTGCAGGAGGAAGCTGTCCAACAACCATATCGTGGCAAGGCTCATGCCAACTGCATCATGGCCATGGACATGATCTTCACCTGATGCACTGGTGTGTTCTGCTCTTTGTGATAGTCTGTCCATGCTGCAGGAGGAAGCCAGCCAACAACCATTTCTCGGCAGGGCTCAGGGCAACTGCATCACGGCTACGGTTATGACCCTTGCAGTGATGGCTTGCAGTGATGGCTGGAAGGTTGACTGCCCCTCCCGCTTAGAGCTTTGTGTTGTGTGTCTATTGAAAAGCTGTGTCTATGCTGCAGGAAAGAGCTGGATGAAATTGAGACATTCAATGCTGTAGGATGTTGCTTGTTCTTTCTTCTGAAAGTCTGCCCATGCTGCAGGAGGAAGCCGGCCAACGATCATCTCTCGGCAAAGCTCAGGCAGACTGCATCACGGCTATGGTTATGACCCTGGCAGTGACGGCTGGAAGGTTGACTGCTCCTCAGGCACCCAGAGAAGTTTCTCTACCTACACTGGGCAAAAGCCAGAGGTACACAAGAGTACCATCTTTTCTACGTCTGATGTGTCTTCTCTCATGCATAGCTTTTGCATTCAGGTCAAGACCTTGTCACAGTCACCAGCTTTGTAATGTTTTGTTGGTCCAAAGGCAAAAATACAGAGTATCATGCATAACTTCATGTTTGGTCCCTGCGCAGCGCAGCAGATCATGACCTAGGCACGTTTTCCTGAATTTGTGTTGGACCACAGGTACATGGACTCATGCATAGATTTTAGACCCTGACACGCTCAAGCTCATGCACAGCTGTTGTAATCAGCAGCAGGTCAAGTCTCTGACACCGTCAACAGCTTTGGGGAGCAGGGCAGTCTCAGATAGCATGATGCTTTACAATGCAAGTGCAACCCTGTGCAATTGATGGGGATGTAGACACAATAAGCTGACTTTTGCTGTATTCCCACATAGCTGTCACTGTCTGCAGCTCCCGCAGGCTGCAAGATCAGCAACACAGCCTGGTGACGTGTCATTAAGCAGACCAGCATTCTGTACATTCAAGTGTCTTTGCTACCAAGCTAAGAATTGCGGACATGAGACACCATTTCTTCATGTGCTTACCAGGTTGCTATTCCCCCCCGTTGGCATCATTCTCTCAAGCCCCAACCCCTCCTCCCCTCAAACAACCTCATACAGAATTGCCTCTCAGCTTTCTTTGCCAATCTGTGCTGGACTTTGGCTTGAACATCTTTTTCTTTAAGCAATACAGTAGCCAAATATACTCTAAGGGGTCTGCGTGAATGCAGAGTTCTGCAAAGGCCACTGCTGCTCCTGCTTTGTTGCCAACTTCTGGCGCCTTTGCGTCTACTCCAGCTTGAGGCTTCTCTGTGGTCTTCAGCTTGTGGTGAGCATCTTGCTCAGTCTGTCCACCCTAAAGCTATACATAGGCCTGCTATTGGGTTGCAGTGTGCTTTCTCGCTATTGTGGCTTTCATCAGCAACAATGGACCTAGCATGCAGTCTCAACCTTCATTTTGTCCAGCTTGAAAGCTTGCAACAAGGACACTCTGTATGGCATGCTGACACTGTATGGTGAGGCACATTTCTGCCATCAGGCCTGCTCTTGGGTCAATAGCGCACTGCGGCTAGCTTGACGCTGCAATCAGTCCTAGTGTTTCGCTCAGTGTTGCATGTGATCACACAATTGGCTGGGGTCAGCACCCATGGGCCCAGCATGACGCTTCTCTGTGGTCGTCAGCTTGTTGTGAGCACCTTGCTCATTGCGTGAGTCAAGGCCTGCTACTGGTTTGCACTGTGCTGTACCATTTCGAGGCTTTGTTAGCAACAATGGACCCAGCATGAGGCTTCTCGTCACTGCTTGTGGTCGTCAGCTTGCCGTGATCGTCTTGCTCATTGTGTCCAGCTCATTGTGAACCTGTGGTCAGGCCTGCTGTTAACTGTTGTTAGCAGCATTGGGTTGAGCATGCAATGCTGATTGCGCCTAGGCAATCCGGCTGTCTGTTGCAGTCAGGCCTGCAGTAGTTGATTGCTTAGCATGTAGACATAGCTTGTTAGCAAGCGTCAGCCAGCAGACTAGGTGCAGCTTCACTGCACGATGTGCAAAAATCAATTGCATGCTCCTTGTCTAGGGACATGATGCAACGTCACTCATCAGCGCTTCTCTCCATGTCACACACCTTGGCACAGACACACAGACTGGCGTTATTGGTATTTGTCGTTGAATTATACCATACGCAGTGTTTTGGGTGTGATGCCAAAATTTGCCAGTACTTGATCTGAGGCATCAGGCAGCTGCTTTTGGGTCTATGCTGGGGTGCCCTCCAGGCCTTGGCCTTGTAGGCGTGAATCCCTTTCACATCACTGTTAGGGGCATATGAGCAGCGGATCTCATGTTGCACAGGTCTCAGGTCTACCAACTTCCTCTGTTGATAAGGGTTCCTGGGGTATGCAAGCAAGGCTTTACTGCATGTACTCTTCACAAATGTTATACACAAGACATACATGCAGGTTTAAACTCTTTTTGGTCACTTGTGTCAGGTGTGTTGTGGGAACCTGGGTGGTTTGTACTCATGATGTACGAATCAAAGCTGTGTTGGCTTTGCCTAGGGCGTCCGCACAACATGTTCTCTTTTGTGCCTGTGCAGGCTTTGCAGAGACCAGGTTCTATCAACTGCAAAGCTATAGCAGCGGTCGTAATGATAAACAAAGTGCTGCATGCTTCTCTGCAGGGCAGCAATGGCAGAGGAATCGTTGCCACAGCAAAGGAGCTGCAGTGCATGCAGATACATAGGGACACATGTGATATATATCTCCACACAGAGGCTGTACAAAAGGAAACTTGCAGGCATGCGAACTCTGCATGCTTTTTTGCAGGGCAGCGCTGGCAGAGGAATCATTGCCACAACCAGGGAGCTGCTGGCTGGGTCAGCTAAAGTGCATGTTGGAAAAGCGGTACATGAGCATACACAAGTGCTGCACACTTCCATACCCACACTGTATGGAAGCGGTTGATGAACCAAGCACTGCTTGCTTTTCTGCAGGGCAGCAATGGCAGAGGGATCATTGCCACAACCAAGGAGCTGCTGGCAGAAGCTGCCAACGCATCTCGCACTGCTGACGCCTCGACTGCCAGAACCAGCCAGTAAGTCTGCCAGCCTCTCAAATCTTTCTTTGGCATCACACAGCAATCTGCTAGAACACTGCATTCAAGTATACAAAGGGCCTAAGCCTCTCGAATCAGTCTTTTGCATGACACAATGACTTGCTGTAGCACTGTAGCAACGGAGCTGCTGGCAGAAGCTGCCAATGCATCTCCCACTGCTGACGCAACCACTGCCAGAACCAGCCAGTAAGTCTGCCAGCCTCTCAAATCTTTCTTTTGCATCGCACAGCAACCTGCCAGAACACTGCATTCAAGTATACAAAGGGCCTAAGCCTCTCGAATTAGTCTTTTGCATGACACAATGACTTGCTATGGCACTGTAGCGACGGAGCTGCTGGCAGAAGCTGCCAATGCATCTCACACTGCTGACGCATCCATTGCCAGAACCAGCCAGTAAGTCTGCCAGCCTCCGAAATGCTCCTTGTGCATCACAAAGCAACCTGCCAGAACACTGCATTCAAGTATACAAAGGGCCTAAGCCTCTCGAATTAGTCTTTTGCATGACACAATCTCTTGCTATAGCACTGCAGCGACGAAGCTCCTGGCAGAAGCTGCCCATGCAGCTCGCACTGGGAATGCTTGCACCGTCAGGACCAGTCAATAAGTGCCTTGATATCATTTTTGTACTGTCCTGCACTCTTTTCTTTGACCCACACAGCTGGTGGCCTTGCTGTTTCTGTAGAAGCCCGCCAAGGCTTCATTCGTGAAAATTTGTGGCTCGAATGCATTGACTGCATGCTGTGGATCCAAACATGCTCCTCGCATTCAGTTAGTGTCAGGCCCCGTTCAGCAGTACCTATATGTAAAGAGTGATTACCTGTGGATGTCATGCACGTCAAAGTGATTCAACAGCTGCCTGCCTGTACTATGCAAGTGAGCCTGCAAAGCTGCAAAGTTTGGCCACAGCCAGAGTGGCTCTTGCTGTCTTGGCTACCCTACGCAAAAGGTAGCATTCATCAGTGTCTGTTCATTGGTGTAGTAAACAGGGTTCTAAGTCGAGTTGTGACAGAGACCACAGCCTAATCATCAAAGGCGGATTCAGTGCTCTCAGAAGTTTGCACTTTGCTGCAGAGATGACTCTTTAGGACTTAGTTCATCGTTGGACGTGTTAGTGCAAGCTACGACGCCACTGCCAAAAAAGCGTATTTGAGCGTGTATTGTGTATACACACTATCGTCCTTGGGTTTTCAGTGCCAGTTTGTGAAGTTTGCGCTTTGCTGCAGAGATGGGTCCTCTGGAATCACTCCATTGTTGGACATCCTTGTACAGTCCACAACGCCCTTGCCCAAGAAGCGCAGGGTATTGGAAACCCTGACCTTCCTGGCGGCCAATGCTGCCATAGCCTACAGTATTTGTGACCAGGGCGGAGTTCCCATTCTCCTTCAGCTTGTGGCTGAACCTAATGACATTGTGCAGTTGGAAGCAGCAGAGGCACTTCAGGCGCTTATGATGCATCAGTGCGCACAGGTAATTGCCCAAACTTGACTGCTGCATGACTTTCTGTCAACAGGAACTGTCAGTCAAGCAGCAAAACTAGCCCTGACGGCTTGCCTGCTGATTGCATGTGCTTCAGCACCACACATGCCGCGAGGTATTGTTATGTCGTATGACACTGTGGTGGACAGCAACAACTGACAGTTTGACAAGCTAGCTTCCATCGTATCCAATACCAGCCTGATGCTGGTTTGGCAGAGTCAGTCTGTTTTGATTGGCCTGCTTCTATGTGCACCTAGTGGGGTCGTTGAAGCTCGTCAGCAAGCATGCCAATGTGTGTGATCATGATGCCGTGCTGTCTGCAGATTGGCTTTGACCATTCTGATGGTCTTTTCAAGCTTGTTCCAATGCTAGCAGAGCATCGCGACCCACCCACACACCTAGCAGGGCTGCACATTCTAGCCAGCTTCATATACAGCAGAGGCCGCAGCTCAGACACCATGGCAAAGCAACTCAAGGAGGCAGGGCTGTACGATGCAGCCTTGATGTTACTCAAGGTGCACAGCCATGTGATTGGGCAGAACCAAAGCGCAGCGCATCAAGACACCCTGGAGTGGCTTGAGGCTTCTCAGACTGACAGCCCAATGGCTTCACTCCCTGAAGACCATCCTTTGGATGCAGAGCTAGGAGACAGACCCGCTCTTACAGTAGGCAATACCAGTCAGCCGAAAGGCAACGACTCTGCCGCTGATCTTGCCTTTCAAACAGACAGTGGCACTCCTTCTGGGCACGCACAGCTGACCACCGCCCAGACAGTGCCGCTCCCGAACGCCAGACCCAGGACGCCTCCCGCAGTTTTCCGCGCTCGGCGGATAGGTGGCGGGAGTTTCCCGCCAGAAATGTCGGAGGGCACGCTGGATCACGCCATCGATGACGCTTCCCGCCAGCTGATGGAAGAAGATGCAGAAAGGCTATCGGGGGATGTTACTTTGGCTGATCAGGTGGTGCTTGCGGCCTTGGAGGTGCTCTTCAAGCTGTCTGCCAGTCAGCAGCACCTGCAATTCTTCAGGTGCGTCAAGTTTCCATACAGCAGCCAGCTTGAGTCATACTGCTCGTTGCCTGCTGCTACATTGCGTTTCAGTCCACCGCACCAAAGTAAAATGGCAAGCTCAGCATGTGAAAGTCACTCCTCTTGTTGTGCTGGCCTGTTCACAAAGCCAAAAATGCATCACAATGTCATGGTGATGAAGATGACACTGATCCTGGCAGTGACGGTGCTGATGGTAATGGCGGTGTAGTACTTGAAGCATTGTGAACTGCAGTATGACATGTCATACTTGTTGTGAGACCACTTGACATTGTGCAGGCCAGAGTTGCTGATGGAGGCACTCAACGCACAGCTTCAGCATGGCTGCCAGCCCAGGGGCTTATCCAGGGCCATCCAGCTGCTACAGGCCTGCACTCAACAGCCCTCCCTTCTGGCTGCCTGTGCTGATTCAGGTAATGACGTATGACTCCACACGGAACAACAGCCTTGGCTCCCGTACCGATTTGCCCATATGTCTGCTGCCCATAATGACAAATGGTTTGCAATGCGCAGATTGCATCAATGCACACATTGATTGCAGGTATCATCTAGCCTCACAACCATGTTTGTCTTGCCATACAGACGCTGCATCGGTCTACTGCTCAGGTGACTTAACATGATGTTCTGAATTTCCTGCAAGCAAGTTTCAGCCCAAAACGATATCGTGCACTTTGCAATGTGCAGGTTGCATTGGCCAATTGATTAGGCTAGTGAAAGAGTCCTGCTACATTGCAGCCTTAGCCAGCAGCGCTCTAGGCACAATGATACAGACTGACACTGTTTTGGCTGAAGTCTTACAAGGCCAAGGCGCAAGGCAAGTAGCTTGCTTGAGATTCTCAGCGCTCACATAGGCACTTGCTTTGCCATGTGCAGGTTGCATCGGCCAACTGATCAGGCTAGTGAAAGGCTCCAGTTACATTGCAGCCTTAGCCAGCAGCGCTCTAGGAGCAATGATCCAGACTGACACAGTGCGGGCAGTAATCCTGCAAGGTCAAGGCGCAAGGCAGATTGTCCATATGCTCACTAGCACTAACTCGGCATTGCCAGGTAAGACATCAGCACTTCAGCGGCAGACGATTGTGTTCCCACACATTACTGTTGACTTGTTATGCACCACCTTGGCATTGCCAGGTAAGACATCAGCACTTCAGCAGCACGTATTCATGTAGGTAACACTGCCAAAGGACGAAAGTGTACAGTAAAGTTGAAGCAAACAATTGGTTGTGATTGTCAAGTGACCGGGCCAATGATCTGTGATAGACAACTTTGGCATTGTCAGGTAAGATATTAGCAATCCAGCAGCAAGTGTTGGTGTCCATTGATATTGCTGCATCATCACATGTCAATGCCCACTGGATTTGACAACAGATCCGGTGTTTACTTTCAGTAGCTCTGCCATTGATCTGTGATGCATTGATACAGCATTGCAAAGTAAAGACATTAGCAGCAGGTCATATTGTCTGGTGACATTGATTTTGCTTTGAAATACACCATCTTGGCGTTTCCAGGTCTTGGCGTTTCCAGGCAAGACTTTAGCAGCAGATATTTGTGTCTGTTGCTGTTGCTGTTGTTGTTGCTGTTGTTGCTGTTGTTGCTGCTGCTGCTGTTGTTGCTGCTGCTGCTGCTGCTGCTGCTGCTGCTGCTGCTGCTGCTGCTGCTGTTGCTGTTGCTGTTGTTGTGCAATGCCTTTGTGCAATGCCTTTGTGCAATGCCTTTGTGCTGTGCTGTACCTTCTCGCATGCATGGGCATGTTTTGCGTTTGTGCTGTGTTGCGTTGTGCTGCATGTCTGTGCGGTCTTTGGCTTTGGAGTATGCCGCATACTGTCACACACAGGCGCTCTTTACCTGCTTAGCTGTCTGCTCTGATGCATTGTGTTACATGCATGCACATGCTTTGACTTTATGCTGCTCTGCATTGTGGTCCGTGCCGGCTGGAAGCTGTCTTTCATCTGGGCACATGTATGCTTTGGGTTTGTGTTGTGCTGCGTCTGGTCCCGTGTCGGCTTGATGCTGTCTTGTATCTGGTCTCATGCATGCTTTGGTTTTGTTTTGTGCAGCGTTTGGTCCCATGCATGCAGGCCAAAGCGTGTACAGTAGTTTCACTTCTTTGCATGCAGGCGCTGTCTAAGCACAGCATCAGCTGTCAAGGCAATTTTGTACATTGTCTACTCGTACATGCATGCACTCTGGCTTTGTGTCGAGCTGCATTCTGCCATACGTGTGCAGGTGCTCTGTATCTCATGAGCTGTCTAGCAGAACACACTGACAGCCATTCGGGCATCCCTCTGTGCTGTACCCTCTTACATGCATGCACATGTGTTGACTTTGTACTGAGCTGCATTTTGTTTGACACGTGCGGGTGCTCTATACCTGTTTAGCTGTCTAGCAGAGCATGCTGACAGCCGTCAAGGCTTCTCACTGTAACGTACCCTCATGCATGCATGCGCCTACTTTCAAATCTGTGTTGAGCTTCATTCTGCCACATGTGTGCAGGTGCTCCATACCTGATAAACTGTCTCGCCAAACATGCCACAGCTGTGTTCATGCTCTCACATGCGGGCGCATATTCTGAAGTTGTATTGAACAACATCTGGTCACATGTGTGCAGGTGCTCTGTACCTGATGAGCTGTCTAGCAGAACACACCGACAGTCGCCAAGGCATTCTACAAGCGGGGGTAGTTCCTGCCCTTTTGCGCCTTGCGAGCCGTACTCATGATCCTTACACATGCGCAAGTGCAACATCCCTTGTGAGGCTTCTCACACACAGTTCAGACAGACGCAGTACAGATGGCATACATGGGAGGGGGCTGGATTTGGCGGGAAAGTTTTCTGTTGATGCTGCTAGAGCGGGTGCTAGCCAGGCTAGGGTTGGTAGTCAAAATGCATATCAGCATGCAGGGCCAGCGTTCCAGGGTTTCTTTCAGCTATAAAAGCGAGGTCAGCTGGTGATATAGTCACCATTCCAGGGTTCCTTCCAGCTGCAGATTTGAAGTTAGCTGCAAATAGCCACTGTTCCAGGGTTTCTTTCAGCTGTAGAAATGATGTTAGCTGCTGAGATTGCCACCAGCAATGTGGCAAGCTGTTGCTGCGGCATCAGGATAAATATCTGCATCACTTCACACAAATACAAAACATGTTTCTGAGTTGGCCTGTATGCTTCCACCCCGCAACTGTCTGCATAAAGTCAGGCAGGTGGGTTTTCCCAACCGACAACATCTTGAGAATTTTTTGGTGAGTTCAGCACAGAGCAGCAAACTACGCACACACATCTGTTCAGATTTACATGCAGGGTCTGCTTTCACACAACCAGAACTGAAATTTCAATTTTGCAGCAGACTTTGCTGACAGGCACATATTGCCTATTAAATATGTGTGCTGTGCTGCGATTTAACTAGTACTGTACAGGCAGCAATTTCTTTTGGTTTCCTGTTATTGCTGCCATGGTGTATACAGCAATAATTTGCTACCGAATTCTTTTGGTACAGACGTGTTCTGCCATAACAGTGAGTGTGCTTTTCCAGGCAGACTTGTGTTACAGTTGCAGGCATCTGAAACAGTCTGTTATAGTAAGCAATCATGCAACATGAAAGGGATGCCTCGGTATATGCTAAGTGTACCACGGTATATGCTACCGGCGTAGACTTGTTCTTTTCCTTTTCTCTTAAGCGATGATGCATCACAACTAGGATTACCTCAGAATATGCTGAGTATAATGCTCGGCTTGTAATGACTAAATACAGTGTGGTGCTGTTGTGACGGCATGAATCACACATGCCACTTCTCACAGCTAAGCTATGGCGCAAAGCATTTGCACTTTACAGATTATCATTGCTTTTGCACGCGCTGTGTACATACTGAAACCTGATGTAGACGTGTGCACCTACGCAGCATGCAGTGGAAATGCAGACGCATAAAGCCTTTGAGTCAAACGCAGTCCACAGATCTAGAGGTGAAACTCAGATCCATTGGAAGCATTCAACCAACCTGCTCGAGCGGAAGCGACAGGGAGGCCCTGTTCTCAGGCTTGTCCAAGGAAGGTGCTGCAGCAAAATCCAAAGCAAAATCTTTTTTGGCAATCAGCATCACGAGCTAGCAGCTCGATTGTGTGTGCGAGTTGCCTTTCAGCTTTCGTCATGCTATTCGCCTTTCCAGCCTCTTAAAACGGGTTACGTGATAGCGCGTGGCCGCACTGCCGCGTCATCTCGTTGGCATACAGTACAATCTTTGCGTTGCTACACGATCTGCCTGACCCTGAGGCACAAGGCGCGACGAGGTCCTTTGTGGTGAGATGGCATGACTTAGCTGATGCACACAGCATTATGGAGTGCGAAAGGCTAACGCAGGACGTCGCTCTTTGTCAGGTATGTGATCGCTTGTGTTCTGTATCGTACCGGCCCTTGCGGACAGTCGGCATTTGCTCCTTTCGTCATTTGGACGGCTCTGTGTTGTCTGCAATTTGCTGCTATCATCGTGATTTGTCCTTTCTGTATTATCGTGCCCAGCTTAGATCAAGTCTTCCGGCACTGCTACTGGCATGCGTATTGCACATCTACTTCAGATTCGACACGCAAGACCGCATAGCCGCAAACGCCTGCTCGTGATGAAGTAGTTATCCCGCAGGCAATGCTAAACCGATTTTCTTTTTGCAATGCTGTAATCGCGAACGCATTCTCGCAGACTTGGTGACTGCAGAAGCAATGGCAGGCCAGGAGGCTTCCGCAGCGGATCTGACGTGCGACAATTTTGATCTGCTGTTGACACGCTTCCCGTCGCTTCCTGGTTGTCCGTCTTTGCCTGGGGAACTAGATGACTTGGCAGTCATGGCCAGGATGGGCAGCCTGCTGGGTGATCCATCAAAGGCCACAGCAGTGTTAGAAAGCAGTCCTCATTCAGCAAGCGCTGCTCAGAGCAATCAGACTCAGCATCTACATCAACATCTTAGAAGCAGGCCTCCACCAATTGCCCAACCAAGTGGCCAGCAGCAGCCACAGCGGCAGCAGCAGTTGCAGCAACATCAGCTGCCAAGACAGATGCTGTCTCCTTTCTCTGCTCCTGAGCCATCATACCCTACATCTTCACCATGCTCATCAGCAAGGACATCTGTGCAGCCCTTTTTGTCACCTGCCCCGCCCGTCATGGTCAGTCTCAATACCTCTTGATAAATCCCGTTGCAACACCTCTTGTTACATTTGGTATAAGTTGTGTAAGTCTCTGCCTTCATGTGACGTGGTCTTTCACAACTTCTGTAGCTCCTTGCTGTACGTTACATGCTAACTCAGCTGCATTGGCTGCCTTATTGGGCGTTGCAGTTTTGTTTGACAAGCTTGTAGGCTGCAGCTGTAATTATTTTTGCTTGCTGATACTGCATTTGCTGCTGGATGGCAACAGCCGTTGAAGGAGTCAACAAGCACTGCAGATCTTGTGGATTTGTTCCAAAATACCATCATCAAACCGCATAATGGCATCTTGGGACAAATTGACATGGTTTGCAGGACTGACGATGCCTTTGCATGGCTTTTCAGCAGCACGCATTACTTGTGTTGTCATCTACATCAGCAGAATGCTTGAGCAATCTATTCATGCTACCACATGTCAGGTGAAAGACCCCCGCGCCCCCGCCCCCCCCCTCCCCCCCCCCGCACATTGCAATGATATCCAACACTTGTGCTGTTGCTTACATCAGCTGAGCTGTGCAGCAGACTGTTTGGACAAAAGCTGCGCGATACTTCATCAACCTCAAATGTCTTGTACTCATCCTCAGTAGCATATCCTCCAGTGTGACGTATGTGGTTCATGCAGATGAGCCCATTTGCACCGCCAGCACAGACATCCTTTGAAAGCGAGCGCAGCCGAGTCACTTTTCCATCCATGTCTGCACAAGATGAAGTGGAGGGTGATGCTGCATCTGAGGAGGAATCTGACCGTGAGCAAGACGCCACCCCTCGCAGGAGCAATCGCAAGCGCAATTGCACACAAGTGCGCGCGGACAGCGATGAACATGTGAGCCTGCTTTTGGCTCAACATTTTGCTTGTATGAAGCCATAGGATGCTGCACATTGTCCTGCTCACTTCTGTTCACATATGTGTGGCTGTCAATAGTTGAGATTTACTATTCTTACTGTTTGTGTGCAGCTGAAGAGATGTGCCTCATGTGGGTCAGCTTCATAACAACATGCATGTGTCATGCATGCCTGCAAATTGCTGCTGTGTATTGTTCAATGGCTTAGCATAAGACATGGTGGGATCATGCAAAAGCTGCCTCACCTACAGAGCATGGCGTCCTGCTTTATTGCCTGTTGTCTTGTGACAAGTTTGAGCTAGAGCTGCAATGCTAACAGGATTGGATCAAGCCAAAGAAGAAGGTTGGCAGATTCATCATTTACAGTGCCAATTCCAATTTACCCTGAACTGACGAAGGTGGATGAGCGCAAGCTAAACTTGCCATGTGTGCAAGATCAGCTCAAGCCCCAAAAACAATTTTAAGAGCTTCTCAATGGTCCTGTGACATGTACAGGGTTGGATCAAGCCCAAGAAGAAGGGTGGCAGACCCACCACCTACAACAATGATCCCAACGCATCTGAACAAACTGTAATTAGTCAATCTTCAAGATCCAAGTGACGCCATCATTTGTTGCCCTTGTTGTGTGCTGAGCATAAGCTAACATTGATTCATGCTGCACACAGAACTGGATCAAGCCCAAGCAGAAGATTGGCAGAGACATCACTTGCAATGGGGATCCCAATGCACTTGAGCTCACAGAAGTGGTTGGCTGCATAGACGTGATCAGTACAAGCTAAACTTGCCATATGTGCAGGATTGTATACAACAAAGGATCAAGATAAGATGGCGGTCGGCAGCCCCATTCACCATACTGAGCCCAGTATGCCTGTCACAAAATTGGGAATGCGCCTGTTATATGTACTCAATGCATCCTTTACGTTTGCAGGACTGGATCAAGCCCAAGAAGAAGGTTGGCAGGCCCATCACCTATAATGGGGATCCCAATGCACCTGAGCTCACAGAAGTGGAAAGGCGCAAGGTGAAGCGGCGCATAGCTAACAGAGAGTCTGCTAGGAGGGTGCAGCAGAGGCGCAAAGAGATGATTGATGAGCTGCAACACAAGGTACTTGTTTCACACCCATGTATTTGCATTGCTTTTCAATTTGATGGGAGAGTGCAACAAAGGCGCAAGGAAATGATCGATGAGCTACAACACAAGGTACTTGTTCTACACAGAGTCAGCATCTATTTCATTTTGACAGCATACAAAGCTGTTTATGTTATAGGAGAGTGCAAAGCTGTTTATGTTATAGGAAGTACAAAGCTGTTTATGTGATAGGAGAAAACAGCAGAGCTGCAAAGAGATGATTGATGAGCTGCAACATAAGGTGGGCGCTCTGTGCAGTCGTGACACACTTATGAGTTGCAGAGTAAGGCGAGTCCCTTGTACTGTGGTGACAAATTGAGAGAAGCTGCAGCACAAGTTGGATACCTGGTAACGTAATGATGTAGCGTCACAATTGATAATGTTGTGTGAACAGGTGACAGGCTGCAGCACAAGACTGGTCTTGTATACTGTTATTACATAACTGACAACCTGCAGCACAGGGTGCCTGATCATGCGGTTGCAGCTGCAGTGGTTCTGGGTAGATGGTTTCAGAGCCAGATGTTGTTGTGCGTATGTCAGCACTTGGTTGCGCGCCCCTCATGTGTAAACATGGCGGCTGAGCAGAAGGTGCTTCCCTTGCTCAATAGGCACTGCTTCAACACAGCAAGCTTGGCCTGCGTCTGCTCACATAATAATGATAATGATACTTATATGTTCCAGCATATACCGGTAGGTATGTGTGGCACAAGTCCTATCTCTAGCTCACAGAGCAACCCATTCTGGTGCTTGGTGGTGCACTGCTCTCTGCCTGTTGTGACATCAAGCACCTTTGCATAGATGGGCAAAAGCGGCAGTTGGTGCTACGTAAACCGTTCCGGTTTGTTTTGAGCTGCATGGCTGCAGCTGGTGTAGAGCTTGAACCAGACACTAATGTTAATGCATAGAAGGTTTGTTCAGGAGTAGTCTTGACTGACTGCGTGTGATGTTTGCCCGCAGCTGAACTATATCCAGCACCATCATCATCATCTGATGCAGTTTCTGTCCAAGCAATGTTCAGGGAAGGTCCAATACAAAATAGTCTGACTGACTGTCTCTGTGTGCCTCTGCTGTGTGACTGCAACTGACCTACAACCAGCACCACTACCATCATTTGATGCAGTACTTGTCAATCTTGAACCACAGTTCAAGTTTGGCTAAACGGGAGATTAAAACAGTCTGTCTGATTGTCGTGCTGTGTGCCTGCAGTTGATCTACATCCAGCACCATCACCATTATATGATGCAGTTTCTGTCCAGCCTTAATACAACGGAGGGCAGATACAAAACAGTCTGACTGTCTGTGCTGTGTGCCTGTGGCTAATCTACATTCAGTAGCATCACCATCACCTCATGCACCGTCAGCGTTGCAACAACACTTACTTCTCATGTTTCAACAAAAAAAACTGGAACTGATTGTGTTGTTTGCTTGCAGCTGATCTACATCCAACACCACCACCATCACCTCATGCAGCATTTGTCCAAGCTTGAGCTAGAGAAGGGACAGCTGTACGCCCATGTGACAGAGCTCAAGCAGAAATGGACTAGATGCAATGAAGAGAACACTTGCCTGCATGCTCAAGTTGCCGCACTGCAGAGGCAGTATGAGCAGCAGCAGCAGCAGCAACAGCAGCAGCAGCAATTTTGTGTTCCAGGCAGCAACTGAGGCATTACTAATGCCATGTGAGTGTCAATCAGCAGCTCAGCCTTCACAATGGTCAATCCCAGCCTTCACAGTTGCTTTCCTGATATGGGTTCATTGCAGGCATTTCCATGCTGTTTGGTGTTGCTGTCGCTACAGCGTTATAGCTGCTGTTTACAGATGAGATGGGCAGAGAGTATCTGTGACACCACTCACGGCCACAGCTGCTGTTTGGCAGTTATGTGCAGTGGGTCATGTCACAAAGTGGCATATGGTCTTCTGCTCTTATCAGACAACTGTTTGCTTTAAATGCAACTGTTGGCTTGACTCAGTTGCCACGGTACTGCAGATGCTGCCCCAAAAGATGGCGTGCCAGCACATGGCATCATAAGCTCAACAAAAAGGCAGCAGGCAGCTCTAATGTGGAGTGTTTAGCTTGGCGACATTGCTCTCCTTAGTTGCTTGCCATCGCATGCTGTTGAGTTTTGCACATAAGGCTTTTCACTGATTTCCCTTGCATCGCTGCAGCAGACCCCAGGCGCTGAGATATGTAGCCTCTGTGGCTTTTTCAGGGCTTGACGGTGCTGTGTACTATGAATTTTGGCAGCTTGCTTGTTTGTTTTAGCCTTAAGGTTTCTCTGCTCCCCGTTTGTTTGTCATCACAGCTGTCAGCTGAAGAATTTGTATTTTGTCACTTGTTTTATGTATAGCTTTAGAAGCCTTGCACTGTTTCCTAGTCGTAGCTGGACATCAGATGTGTTTTGGTATGCTCAAGCCACCCTGCCTGTCAGAGATGTTCATCACTGTCAGGAACTCCGACATCTTTGTTCTGCTGTTTTTAATTCATTAAATTCGTCCGATTCTCTGAAGTGATTGCATTCGGCTCTGCAGTCATGATGTCGCAACTGTCCTTTCCCAAGTCTGTCACATGCTGTCATAAGTATAGGCCCATGTTTCTGGCAGAAACGAACATCCAATGCTTCAGCATATCAAGGCAAGCATAACAACTCCATAGCAGTGCACAAATGCAGCCGCATGATGTGGACATGGGCGTACGCGTTTTCATGATGGGTTCTGCATGAGCAGGCTCAGAGGCAGGAGTAGGCACTGCATTAGTCATGGAACGCTGGTTTTGGCGCCAAAGTGTACGTGACTCTCTCTCAAGCGAAGTTCCCTCTGTCACCTCATGAGTTTCGTATTGCGGTCAAGCACGCCTTTGCACAGTGTCAAACTTCTGCGCTTGACCTGCGCATGCGTTGCTCGCCGCAATAGCATGCTGTACACCCCGCTCGTGGCCGTCTCGAGTTTCATCAGTTGATTTGGTGTACAGTCTGCTGAGGCCAGAGGTGTGTCAGCTGTATGTGGTTCATATGGATGTCCATAGAGGGTGCAGCCGTTTAGGTCAAGCAGCGTTCCGGCAGTAGTCAGAAACATTTCAGTGCTGCTGCTGTTCGCTGTTGCTAATACCGACACGGGTGCACACCGTCTGCCTGTGCTGTAAGCAAGTCACAGGCTTGTCAATACACAAGACACACTACATCGCCCGCTCGAGCCAGTCGGCAACGCTGTCGCCGCATCAACCCCGGCATTTGCTTCTGTGATCACTCGTCGTTTTCGTTTTGGGGCGCTTGAGGGTGCTCTGACACTATCAAGGTGTCAGGGTGTGTAACCCTCAGCCTGCATCGTCCAACGATTTCATCATGCCTATGCCTACATACGTCAATGAGCGTCTCGTCAAGACCGGATGCTGGACAGAACGAGAAGATGACCTGCTTGCAGAGTGGCAGAGCAAATACGGCAACAGGTGGCTATGTTTTTCTGCAACGTCAGCAATTAGCCTTTACAGTTGCTTTCGCAGGACACTTCAGCATATTGCTTTCTGCAATGTCTTCTGCGAAGGCAAGACCATGACACTTGCAGATATGGTGATGTTCATGAACGCAGGTGGTGCATGGTTGCGAAGAAGATCCCAGGCAGGACAGGACAGCAGTGTGCACAGCGGTGGCGTCATAAGGTGCAAACAGCTTACCTTCACACCTTTGTGCTGTTGTGTGGCTGTTGCACAGATGTGCTTGGTTGGACTCAGAACCATGTACATGCTGCTTTGCCATTTGGTGTCTCCAGTATCCCTTACAGCTGCACTGTCACAAGCTGTACAGCCCTTGCACAAGCATTGTTCAGCTGTTTGACTTCCTGCTTGATGACGTTGTTCACAATATCATATGGTGCTTCTCTATCGCTTGAAGCATGGCTGCAAAATGGACTATAATAGAGCACAATGCAGAATAAAGGTGCCTTACATGCATCAGTCTGCAGTTAGCATGTCTGCCAGCCAGTTGCTCCAAAATATGCCAAGCAGTTGCTCCAAAATATGCTAGCTGGATGCTCCAAAAGATGCATGTCATTTGGAATATGGCGTGTGCCAAAATGCCATGCAGCAAATTACAGCAAGTTGACGTGAGTTGCTTCATCATTGGAAAGTACCTGCAGTTCCAGCAAGCGTGTAGCCATCACAATTGCCAACATGCAGTGACAATATGCTGCAGTTTTGCAAAAGCTGCTCTGTCTGGCCATACTTTGCGGTGCTTACTGTACTCATTGAAGTGTGCAGAGAAATTCATTGTGCAGGTGAATCCAAGCATCAATAAGAAGACATGATCCCCTGCCAACAACTTGACACTGCTGCTGCTTATCAATTTTCACAACTTGCAGGCTTGCTGATCCTGCTGAGCTGAGCTCTGCTGGAAATTGCTGCCTGTGACTGCAGGTGAACCCAAATCAAACCAGAAATAGAGCGAGAAGTGGTGTTCCATCAAGGATCAGAAGCAGCTGCAGCTAAATCGAGAATGACAGTGAACATGCTTGCTGAAACTGCTGAGCTGAAGTCCCTCTGGTTCATTGCTGTGACTGCGCTGTCACTGTGCAGATGGACACAAACATCAAGAAGAACTCCGGTCTCTTGTCAAAGATCAGATGCTGCTGCTGCTGCTGCTGCTGCTGCCGACTGCACAATCTCAATCAGTGTGCCTGCTAAGATTGGCTTGAGTTTATTGCAGGTCAACCCAAACATCAAGAAGGAGAAATGGTCTCCTGCCGAAGATCAGAAGCTGCTGCAGCTGTACGAGGAACATGGCGGGAGCTGGGCTCAGATTTCCCGCCATCTTGAGGGGCGTACTGATCAGCAGTGCATGGGGCGCTGGAAACGCCACCTAGACCCTACAATCACCCGGGAAGCCTGGACTGATGAAGAAGATGCAAGACTGCATGATCAATTTCTGATCTATGGCAGTCAATGGAGCAGCATTGCACGCAGCCTGCCTGGCAGGACTGCACAGCAGTGCAGAGCAAGGTGGGCTCAGATTTTACTGTCTTTTCACATTGGATATGAGCAAGCAGGACTGCACAAACCCTATCTTGGATCTTCAGGGTCTTTCTGATGTTGAGTGATATTGCACATAGTCTGTCTGGCAGGACTGCACAGCAGTGCACAGCAAGGTGAGCCCAGTCCCTATAGCATTGAAGCACATTACCTACGGGCAAGCAGGGTTCTTGAAAATGATGTTCCTTCAAAAAATAAACGGCAGAAAAAGATGCAAGGCTGCATGATCAATCTTTTGATCTATAGTAGTCAGTGGAGCAGCATTTTGAGGTGAGCCCAGTCCCTGGCCATCTCTCAGCAGGCACCCAGGGTTCTAGGAAAGCATGGTGGTTGGAGCTGTAGGGTTTGTGTTATGTTTGATAAATTACAAAACCGCAGTAAGGGACACTGTTGAAGTTTCGTTTTGAGGGGGAGTCAGGGAGGGTATAGCGCTTGAGATCTTGGATCTTTCTGCCTTTTGCTTGAGCAAAGGTTGAGAATACAATCAAATGGCTGCTCACACAGCTGACGCACTACATTGCTTCAGCAGTATGATGGAAAGTTTGGAATGACATTGCTTCATCTGACTTCCAGCACTACATTGCTTCTGCAGTATGACAGTGCCAAAAATTGCATTTGCAGGTGGTTTCAGGTGGGAGGAGGGGCCAAAAATGGCGGCAAAACGCCAGCAAAGCAGCGGCAGCAGCGGCAGGATGAGTCATGGTCAGATGACGGCACCGCGTATCAGGATGAGTACACCTCTGATGTGGACTTGTCAGAAGAGGAAGAAGAAGCTCACTGCTGGGGAGAAGCTGCTGATGACGAGTATGAGTCATCTGGGGAGCATGCTGTCACCCCCAGGGCTTCTAGGTGGGATTACATTCTTCTGCTTCTTCTTCTCTGTACATCAGAATGTGTCTGTACATTCTGTACACTGTGCATTTGCTCAGTTTGCTGGAGGCACAGTCTCAGCACATAAGAACAAAGTCACATCAAGAGTCTCTAAAGCCCAGAAACAGCCTGTGACTATGGCATCATACCAGTCCATGATATGATTGCATTGCATTGCGTTTGGGCAAACATACTCTGCTTCCTGATGATACCATAACATTTGCACAACCTTATTGCAGGGGCGGGGCTGATAGCAAGCCAGGCAGCAGTGGACGCCGGATGAGTCAGGCCAGGTCCTCTGAATCTTCTCCTCATGGGACCGTCTCCCATTTGGAATCTTCTTCTTACAGAAGTCCTTTTTTGATGGAATCTTTTCCTCTTGACTTCAGCACCTATACATGGTTGCAGGGGCAGGGCGGTCAGCAGGACAGGCAGCAGTGGGCGCAGGATGAGTCAGGCTGGCAGCTTCCTCTTCAAGCCAAGGGAATCTTTTGCATGTGGATTCTTCTTCTGGTATAATCTTCTTCTGGTGGAGTCTTCATTTGTCAGAATCTTCTTCTTTGTGAGTTTAGCGTCTATCCATGGCTGCAGGGGCAGGGCGATTAGCAGGACAGGCAGCAGTGGGCGCAGGATGAGTCAGGCTAGCAGCTTCCTCTCAAAACCAAGGGAATCTTTTGCAAGTGGATTCTTCTTCTTGTATAATCTTCTTCTGGTGGAGTCTTCATCTGGTAGAATCTTCTTCTTTGTGAGTTTAGCCTCTATCCATGGCTGCAGGGGCAGAGCAATTAGCAGGACAGGCAGCAGTGGGCGCAGGATGAGTCAGCCTAGCAGCTTCCTCTCCAAATCAGGGGAACCTTTTGAATTTCCATGCTTCTTCTTGTAGAATTTTCTTCTGATTCTTCTGGTACAGTCTTCTGCTTTGTGATTTCAGCACTTATACATAATTGCAGGGGTAGGGCGGTTAGCAGGACAGGCAGCAGTGGTCGCAGGATGAGTCAGGCTAGCAGCTTCAGCCGCACCTTGACCCGCCGCTCTGCCTGCCGCACCACCCACCCCCACTATGACAGCCCAGGTGATACATGCAGTATCAAGTTGTGTTTACATTGCGCAGACTCAGCACCCTTCCCGGACATCAGAGTGCACTTGCACATACATTGCATCATGACCCGCCACTTTGCCCGCCGCACCATGCACCCCCACAACGATAGCCCAGGTAACTTTGCTAGTATTTCACTTGCCTTTTCCTGCTCATCTGGTATAGTGAAGTTTCTTTGTAAGGACACTTGATATAAGGACAGTCTCAATGTAGGGTCACTGCCATTGGTAATCAATCGCTGCATTCTGAGTGCCGTAGTCCCTCTGAGTAAGGACAATCTGATGTAAAGACAACTTTCTTGGTACCCAAAGCAATCTTTAATTTGATGTACACACAGTGTCTGAAGTGTCGCGCTGTGCCACACTGCACTGCACACTCCCACTATGATAGCCCAAAGACTGTACACATATTTTCATGTGCAATCCAGTTACCAGGCAAGGGCAGTACTGCCTGCTTGTCAATGCATCTTTCTGCTTAAACGACAATTTTATGAACATGCTGCTTTGAAGTAAACATCCTTGTTCGAGAGATTTCTTGCAAATCCTGTAGTGGTCCACAGTGCTGACTCTTCAGGCTCTACCAACTGCAGGGGTAGCAGCATTGTGATCAATGACCCAGTTCACTGACGTCAAGACGGGCACCTGAAATCATACTTCTAAGCAAGACTTTCAGAAGACACGCAAAAAATTGCCCTGCAGATTCTGCGGTGGGCAGTCATGCTGGCCCTTCAACATTAGCTGCAGTGTGGTCAATGCTTTTACTGACTCAAATGGACACTCATGATTTAGTAAGAGTTTTTGCACAAGCTGAGAAGGGGCTGATTTGCAAACTCTGCTGTGGGTAGCAATCTGGGTCCTTCAGACTCTGCCAACTTCAGCAGCAATGGAATTGGTGGTTCAGTCCACAGAAATTGAACTGACATTTTTTCTTTGCAAAAGCTGGAAATTTTGGTGTGCAGATTCTGCAGTGGGCAGCAATGCCGGCCCTTCAGGCTCTGCCAACTTCAGCGGCAGCGGCAACCTTGATGATGTTGAGGAAGCTGACATAGAAGCTGGCCAGATCCTGACGGCCCTGAAGGCCTCCCCCTCACCCATCAGGTATGGGATCCCTTCTTTACCTCCTCCCTGACCCCCACCCCTCCAATTCTCTTCACCTCCCCCTTGCATTCTACATATCGCTTGACATGTGGCCTGTTCATGGCTATGCCAACTGTGCATTTTGTTCACTTCTTTTCTTGTGTTGTCAGTTGTAAACTGCAGCATGCATGTCACGTGATGCAGGGTTTTTCACCTTGGCTTCCTCCGTTGTTGCTTTCCGCTCCCACTTCTGCTGCTGTATTGTGCTCATCAGCTCAGCACCAACGCTCAAGCGCTGAGTCATTGCAATGCACACCTGCGTCCACAACAAGCATCGTTGAGCGACACACAGATTCTTGCTGCAGTCAGAGGACTCACTGCGCCTGGCACATTGCACCTGACGGATACTGCTTGTTCAGCTAAGTCACTTTTTGTGTTTCTGTAGACGGGTTAGGGATAGAAAGTGGGGCTTGGATCCCCCAAATAGCTCTCGCAAGATCCAGATTCCCTTCTCTCCCTTGCGTCACAATAGTAGCGCAGCCAGCAACATAGGTACACCAATCTCTTGACATAACGACTGCATTGTTTACCAAAGCAATGTGTCCCTACATTGGCAAATCCTTACTCAGAAGCATCACTGTAGCCAGACTCCAGTTGCATTGTCCTTACATCAAGAATGTTCTGAAGTCGAGTGTCCTTATATCAAGAGATCACTATACAGACAAGGAGCAGCAGTTTGCTTTGGATCAGTATGCGCAATCTGACTTTTTACCCTGTCTGTTGTCACTAAGCATGTTTTTGTCATTGACCTCATTCTTGTCATTTGCCACTTGAACACTGAGCCTCTTTGCGCTAACCATGTTCTTGTCTAAGAGCACTTGCTCACTTGTTCGCGCTTTCAAAGTTGCCTGGTCAGCAGGACATGCTGTGGGAATGGCGATGCCGTGGCAAATTTGATTGTCAATCTCCATCCAGCTCGTGCTTCCAAAAATTGGACATACAAAGCCAATTCTGATCAATTCTGTCTTGACCACAATGCATGTCAGCTCTCTCTGACCTCACCAGCTTGATGCATGCAGTTGGGAAGACTACGCCAATCAACACAAAAGCTCTGCCCTGCTACCATGCCCATCATTGATGCTTTGCATGCATGCATCGCACCTAAAGGATCAGAATCAACATTGTGTAAGTGAAACCCCACAACACAGTAATCACAGGGTGCATACAGCTTCTGTCCTGTGAGCCTCCCAATCAAGCCAGAGTCAACTTTTGCCTAAATCACTTTGCCACTTATACCTGACCCCACCGTCTGCCCAACAAGCATTCCCGCCACAAATCAATATCATGCCCACAACTTGCGTACAGCTTGCAAAACTGTCGAACTATCTACTCAAGCTGCATAAGCCATGCCGAGATGGACGATCAAAGCCGTTGCGTACCAGGGAGGTCAGAAAATGCTTTTACAACATCATGTGAGTGCTTTAAAAGAGCATAATTGTGTCGAGGACCCTTATGTAGGTGCAGGGGTAGAAGAAGACGAAGGGGAAGGGGCAGGGGAGCAAGGGCATTTACAGGCAGATGCCCTGGTGGCTTCTGCCCCTAGTCAGCCAACCCTGTTCAGCCCTATTGCCCGCAGACCCTACAAGGACCCTAAGGGCAGAACCATGGTGGCAGAATTGCCAGCTGGCTTGTCCACTCCTCAGACCCCAAGATCAGTCTCCAGATTAGCCGGGATCAGCCCTGGGCCCGGGCCCTGGCCTGAGGCCAGATCGCCCTCTGTCCCAATCATGACTATGCTACAGGTATGTCGCAATGCACATGTTCTGAAAGCACAAGATCTTGCATGAGAAGATTAAACTGCATTTACGAGTGACAAAGGACGTAGGCAAGGACCTATAAGTTGAAACAAATGTGTCCATGACTTTGTATGGACATACGTTGTGAGACCATTCAGAGTGAAAATGCTTGGCTTCTGTCTGCATGTTGCCATTCTGCAAGTATACAGTACCTTCTCTTTGTAAGTACACTCAAAGTAAGGACATTCTTGATGTAAGGAACGCGCAATTGGTAACCAATCACTCCATTCTGACTGCAGCAACACCTCCGATTAAAGACAATTTGATGTAAGGACAGCTTTCTTGGGAACCAAAGCAGTCGTTACAAAGAGAAGTCACTGTACAGATGTTGGGCACAACCCTGCCGCATCAGCATTCTCATCAAAAGCAGTGTGTACACTGCAGCATAAATTGATTTGTCTTCATGCTCTCATGCCCAAGTGACCCTCAAGTCTTGAACAGCCAAATTCTCAAAGCAGGCTTAACAGGCTCTTTCTCCTCCTCTTCTTCTTATACAAGTTTGTGCATGCAGTCGCCTCAGGCTCCTGACAGTGACACCTTCCTGAGAAGCCCCAGCTCCTTCCAGGGGTTAGTCACGCCGGACTGGTCCAGGAAGCTGGCGCATCCCAGGGCTGACCCCCAGACCGCACCCCCCACCAGCCAAGGTGGGTTCTGTTTTGCTGCTATTGCAAGACTTGTTTGCAGTCTGCACATGCTTGCCTCATGCAGGCAACCCTCACTGTACATGGACTTCGCTTTGTAAGGACATCCTTTATGTAAGGACAATGCATTTGGTAATCACTGCACTTCGACTGCAGTGGCACATCTGAGTAAGGGCACTTCAATATAAGGATTGTTTTCTTGGGAATCAGAGCAGTCGTTACAAAGAGAAGTCACCGTGTTGCATTTCACACGTGATCATGTTCCTGTTCTTACGCCAAGCCACAAATCAACAATGCCTCACCCAAAAAAGTGACCAATCACCTGCACACCCACCCACGCATCTACCAGATCACTGACCAGGCAACTGTGGCATGCAGGCTCAACATGGATCAAGCAACTGTCCCTGGAGAAATGCATGCATGAGTCAGTACATTTACCAATTAGCTGATCAACACCATTGTCTATGCAGTGTGGACACCTTCAAGGCTATGGGGAGGTGAAAAGGGCACTGCCAGGCAAAACGTCACGTGCAGGCTCAATGGGGATCAATCAATGCATCAGTCAGTTTACCAACCTCTCAGTGGCATAATGATGCACCAAGTCGCCTCAGCATAACATCGTGTGTGCAGGGTGTATGCCATCAAAGGCTAGAGGAAGATGAAAGGGTCACTGCAAGGCACACTGTGGCATGTAGGCTCAACATGTATCAAGCATCTGTCACTGGATAAATGCATGCATGAGCCAGTACATGCACCAATTAGCTGATGACAGTAGCCCATATGCAGGGTGGACACCTTCAAGGCTATGGGGAGGTGAAAGGGCCACTACCCGGCACACTATGGCGTGCAGGCTCAACACAGAACAAGCAGCTGTCATTGGATGAACACATGCATGACTCAGTCCATACAGCAATCAACTGATCAACCTTACTGTGCATGCAGGGTGGACGCCATCAAGGCTAGGGGGAGGCGAAAGGGCCACTGCCAGGCACACCGTGGCACGCAGGCTCAACGTAGACCAAGCCCTGAAAGGGACAGGGCCTTTGGGAATGGGCCTTGCTCCCCTGACTGTGCCACAGAATGTGTCAGGTATGACTTGTGGCGTTTGACTTGACTGTGCCTCAACAGTGTTTCAGATACGCCTGTGTAATCGTGACCCAAGGCTTGCTTGAGCTGTTGTATAAGCAGCACTTTTTGTGCTGTGGATATCGGACCCAAGTGTGCCACAAATTGTGAAAGTTCAGGTGTGACTGTGTGTGCATTTCCGAATCTGTTTCAGCTGTCAGCGCTTTGCATGCTGTGGATGCTTAGCCTTGCTCACTTGACTGTGACTGTGTCCTAGATTCCTTCCAGTTCTGCAAGCACATCATGTTCTTTGTGGACGTCATGCCTTTACCTGAAACTTTCTTCTGTATCTTCTTCTTGAGGGCAGGGCTGCCCCAGTTTGCCCTGCACCCCGCTCCCACTGCCCTGCCCTTGTAGGTGTGCACCATAAACTCTTGAGATGTGAACACACACTCACACATGACGTGTCGTGCGGCACAAAGATGTCAACTTTGGGCAAATTTGCAAATGTCTACAGGACGCAAAACGCCGATACACTATACAAGGGCTGAAGCAACCTTGACGTGTGAACCAAAACCAGCGCACCTGACTCAGCTTGGGGCAGCTACAACGTGCAGAAGCAGAATGTCGACATCACTGAGAACGTCAAGATGCGCTTTGCAGAGCTGGAAGGGCAGGGCAGTGGGGGCAGGGATGCAGGGCAGGACGTGGGAAGCCCTTTGAAGAAGAAGAAGAAGCACCAGAACACTATTTCTTGTCAAAGTTATGTTGCTGACAAAGACATGATGTGTTGTGCAGAGCTGGAAGGGCAGGGCAGCGGGGCCGGTGATGCAGGGCAGGATGTGGGCAGCCCTCTGAAGAAGATGCGAATGGGCAGTGGCTTGGCTCATGCCAGAGATGCAGGTACAGTTGCATAGCTTCAATATTTGCCAATAACAACATGCATGTGCACAATCAGGTGGTGACTGCATGCACGTGCAAAGTTGCAGACATGACAGCATAACTTTCGTACGGTGTATACTGCCTCATAAAAGACCCACAGCTTTCATGCTCTGTATGCTGTACATGTGCATAGCTTCCACACTGTGTATTCTGCCGTGTTGATGCGCATGGCTGGTGTACTGGGTATGCTACTTTGCAGAAGTGCATTGCTTCTATACATGCTTCAGTTGTGAGTCAGCTTGGCTTTTGGCTGTTACATGCAGTAGACCTATATTGACATACACTGCCACCATCTGTATGACTCTCTAGTCTGTCTCTGTGCCATTGAACATTGATTGCCTGATTGACTGACTGCCTGCCTGCCTGACTTACTGACTGATTGGCTGACTGACTGATTGATTGATTGATTGATTGAACAATTGATTGAACAATTGATTGATTGATTGATTGCTTGCAGATGACGCAGCCAAAAGCAGCCTGCAGCACTACATTGCAGCCCGCCAGCAGCATAGCTTTGGCAACAGCAGCGAAGCAGCCAACACTGCTTTCAGCGGTGCTGCCAGCACGGCTCATCAGCTGCAAATCCAGCCACTGTGCTTGACTGGGTCCCCTACTGCTTCTTCACTGGGCGTCGCCTCAACAGGCAATGCCACAGCTGCTCAGACGCCGCCGCCTGGCACAGTCTATCACACAGACAGACGCTCGTTTCAGATTCCAGGGGCCATAGCTGGTGCTCAGGTTATGTCAGAAGCAAAGCAGATGGCTGACAATGCTGAGTCAGCATCAATATCAATCTTGAACAATGCTGAGCAGCCAAGTCAGGCTACTGATCCAGCGCAAATCCAGCCTGACTTGTTGGCGGGAAACCAGTCCCCAGCTTCTCAGGAGGTAGCTCAGCTTTTGGCGGGAGCAGTGGCCGCCAGAGCCAAATTGGAGCCAGAACGCTGCCTGACTGACAAGGAGAACAGCGCATGCATTGCATTTGACGAGATGACAATGGGCAGGCAGGAGACCTCAAGCTTGGCGGAAGCTGCCTCAAATCTCGGTGAGGTTGCCTCAGGCACTCAGTTTGACAAGTATATTCCGCATCAGCCTAGGCGTGGTCACGAGAATTTGGAGGCAAATGTAGCAACCCCATCAATTGGCTCAAATGGAGCGAGAGTGTCTGCGGATATGGAAAGATATGACAGCGGCAAGTTTGATTCTGATGGTTGGCAAGGCAGGAGTGCAGCTCGCCGTATGAAGCTTCATGCCATGTTGGAAAACTTGTAGCAGTCGCCTAGCATGAAGCAACTGGCTGCATCATGTTTTGGGCAAGTAACTAGCATAGCAGCAGGTTTGCAACGTCATGATGCGCTAAGAATACACAATACATTCAGGCAAACCAACGATTGATCCTTGATGTTTGCTCCTTGCCATGCAAATTCATGAGTTTGATTCTGGTCTGCATCAACATCTGAGATAGATGCATGCAGGAGGCAGCTATTCTTGTTGAGTCACCATTACTAATTAGTAGCTACAGTCTTAGTTGTTGCTGAAGCCTGTCAGAATCCTGTAAACTTGGATCTGGACTTAGAGACCTCCTGTCAACTCCATACTATGTTACACTGTTCTTCAGTTTCGACTTGTACTAGCACAGAATGAGTAGTAGATCTTGTAGCTGTATCACTTTACAAGTGCCTTGAAAGTCACCAGATATTTCTCAGTAGCTTGGTTGTCTGTCAAGAAACACTGGTACGCAAAATAAGCCTGTTACAGACACGCGCGCACCCCTTACCACCCTATCATCAAGCACTCAACCTTTCCATGAACGAAGTTGTCCAAGAAGTTGGCAAGATGCCTGCCTGTTGGTTCAAACCGTGACAGCAAGTTTGACCGGGGTCAGCGATGTTTCATGGCAGCACTTGAAACGCAAATTGCTGCCTGTGCTTCAAAAGGCTGTGGACAGACCCGAGCGTGAAGCTCTTGCACAAAGACGGGCGATGTTCTACTTTGAGGAGCAAAACACATGAATCAGTCACCTGGCAAGCGTAAGTTGGACGGTCATGAGGACCTAGGCGCCGGCACACAGAACAAGAGAGCCAAAATAGCAGACAGCTTGGCAGACGTTAGGGTCAGTCCTGCTACCTCATCCTACTAATATGCAAGCATGCACTTCAGCGTGCAAGCATGCGGTCGAAACCTGTCGGACCCGACCTGGCACGGGCCTTACATATCCGCGACATGTGTCATCGCAGAAAAATCCACGTCAGTAGCTCTACTGCTCTTGACCGTCTGCAACGTGCTGCTGTGCAGGTGCATATTGTGGTGCATGCCATTCCAAATGGTTCCAGACGCCTGAAAAGCTGGCAAACTGGATTGGAGAAGCATGGTGCACACGTTGTTCAGGTATGCATAGTACAGTCAGCCATCTCCACACACAATTTGAGTCAAACTCCTCCACACTGTTTCCTGGCATATTGGCTCGCATTGAAGGCTGTCGTTGCAACACCTCAGCAAGATTAGTCTACGAGCAATGAGGCTGTCAAAGAAATGTCACAGACTACAGCAGCCTTGTACAGCTGATTTTGCAACTTTTGCTGATTGGTCTGTGCATGTTGAAGAGCCTATGCTAGGCGTCAGACTGCAATACTGGCTTCTGAATGCTCTTATGTTACTGACGCCCAAGACTGACCCTCATACTTCTGCATGCTCTCAGGCTATACATGCACAAGACTGACATGTATACTTCTGCATGCTCTCAGGCTATTGACAGGCGCACAAGACTGACATTAATACTTCTGCATAGTTTCAGTGTGTTGACAGGCGCACACAAATAAACTACATACTTCTGCATATTTTCACGAGGTTGATAGGTGCATAAGACTGATGTATATACTTTTGCATGCTCTCAGGCTGTTGATAGGCGCACAACACTGAGCGACATTTCTCTGCATGCTCTCAGGCTGTTGACAGGCGCTCAAGACTGACCCACATACTTCTGCATGCTTTCAGGCTGTTGATAGGTCCACAAGACTGAATTACATTCCTCTGCATGCTTTCAGGCTGTTGATAGGCGCACGAGACTGACCCACATGGTTGCTGGGGATGAATGTGCTGAGAAGCTACCATTGACGCCTGGACAGATCCAAAGGCGACATATACAGGTACAATAAGCCTTATCTTTTGACGGCAATCTTTACCAATACCACTTTGCTTGGAGTGCCCACCAGCCCAACAGGTGCAAAATCTGCATTGCTGTTTCATGCTGAGAAGCTGCTCTTGACGCCTGGCAGATCCACTGATGACATGTACAGGGACAAAATGCTGATGCCCTGAATGCAGGTGGTGGCGCCAGAGTGGTTGGAGGAGTGTTCAGCTCAGGGCAAGAAGATTGACGAGCAGAAGCACAGGATACCTCTGGAGTTCTGCTGCGACTCAGGTGATGCTGAAACTTTTGGCGCGTGTCAGCTTTGCAATAGGAATGAAAATGATAGAAGAGCCTTCACCTTTTGGCACTCATTCCTTGATTTATTGATTCATTCTGAATGTGTGCTAGACAGGCTCAGCAGGCCCAGCTAGGTACGCACTGGAGCAATCAACTGTCTCCAACCGTGTATAAGGACCTCACCTTCCTTCATGCTCAGTACAAATGGTTCAGGATAGCACAGGACCAGGGTCTCTGCCAAGGGTCTCTGATTTGCCCCTAGCCTTTGTACCTGGTGACTGCACTACATTGGCATGCGCTACAAAAAAGCCAAGTGATGTATCAGGGATGTTACGATGTTGCCCTCAACTCCTCAGAAAGGGTTTGAATCAATCAATCGGGCCCCTGGGCGGCGGGGAAGGGGGTGGGGGGGGTGGTTGGGGTAAGGAGAGGAGGGGTTTGAGTATGGGTTGGGCGCCACACGTAAAGCATTCACAGATGATGCGGCTCTTTAGCAGCCTAGCACAAGCACCAGTGAACACTAGTGAAGATGAGTGGACAGAACACCTCTTGACAACAGTGACATGCTGCGCAGGGACATGCAAGGAGCAACATGCAAGGAGCAACATGCAAGGAGCAACATGACAAGCTGCTTGTGAGTGGACAGTGGGTTGTTTTGCAGAGATGAGTGAAGAGGAAACCGCTGTGCAAGGCACCGCAGGCAAAGCAACCACAGACGTGACAGCATCCACACAGCCTGGCAGAATGTACAAGTATGACTGTGTCACTTGTCAATTCATAACACTAATATGTTGTGCAGAGACTAGTGAAGAAGAGGCCACTGTGCAAGGCAGCGCAGGAAAGGCTGTCACAGATGACACAGCATCCATGCAGCCTAGTAGTTTAAACATGTGTAATTTTTGCACTTGTCACTCCATACCACTGAGATGCTGTGCAGAGACTAGTGAAGAGGAGACCACTGTGCCAGGCGCCACAGGAAGGGCTCTTACAGATGACACAGCACCCATGTAGCCTGGCAGAATGGACAACTATACCTTGTTCACTTGTCACTTCATCACACTAGTATTTAGTGCAGAGACTAGTGAAGAGGAGACCATTGTACAAGGCGCCGCAGGAAGGGCTGTCACAGATGACACAGCATCCATGCAGCCTGGCAGAATGTACAAGTACAGGCGGTGGCTGGGTCACTGGAAACCTGAGTATAACCAGATCCGGACTGAGACTGAGCTAGCGCTATATGTGAGCACAAGCTGTGCACGTCTTCTTGCTCTTGTTTTCCACTTTGCAGTAGTCAGAAACATCAGAACAGCTTCAATTTTGAAGCCTAACTACGTTCAATCAATGGCTAGGTCATTGGAAGCCCAAGTAGATCCACATCCGGACTGAGACTGAGCTGGCGCTATGTGTGAGCACAAACTACCTGTGTTGTTTTTGTCTTGGTTGCCAATCTCCTCGAAACACCATCATGGCGACAAGACCTTCAATGCTTGAAACATGTACAAGCATAGGTGATGGCTAGGTCATTGGAAGCCTGACAACCACATCCGGACTGAGACTGAGCTGGCCCTATACGTGAGCTTAACAGCTGTTTCGTTTTTGTCTTGATTGCCAAACCCCAACAAGCATTATCACTGCACCAAAACCTTCAGAGCCTACAAAGTGGACAACAAGACGACAAGACCACTGTCAAGACAGACCGTGGCAAAAGGAGCAGTCGTGACACTGTTCCGACTGGTATATGCTGCCTGCTCTGAAGACGTCAGCAAGCGCGTTGGGAATGCACCGATTGTGCAAGCCTTGAAAGAGCTCATGAAGTATGAGATAGCCATGTCAGTCACCGAAGAAGATGATGACAAAACCACAACCTGAAGTAACAGTGGCAAAAGGAGCAGTGATGACAATGTCTTGGCTGGTACAGGCTGTCTATTCTTAAAATCTTAGCAAGCGCATTGGGAATAAGCCGATTGTGTAACCTCACATAGTCTGAGATCGCCATGTTGGTCACTGAAGAAGATGGTAACAACAGCAGAAAGGAGCAGTCATGACGATATTGTGACTAGTACAGGCTGTCTACTCTGAAGATGTCAGCAAGCGCATTGGAAATGAACCAATTGTGCAAGCCCTGAAGGAATTAATGAAGTACGAGATGGCCATGGTAGTCACTGAACAAGATGATGACAAGGCCACCATCAGGGTTGACAGTGGCAAAAGGAGCAGTCATGATAACGTATGGACTTCAGGTGTCCACAATCATTACACTGCATTGCATTGCATTGCATTGCATTGCATTGCATTGCATTGCATTGCATTGCATTGCATTGCATTGCATTGCACATTGCAACATTGTGTTGCACATTGCACTTGCATACGTTGCAACATTGTGTGGCACATGATGCTTGCACACATTGCAACATTGCATGCAATGCACTAGCATTTGCATGGTATTGCAAGTGAAACATCTTGCAGTGAATCACTCAGGCTGGTAGCATGTCTTCCTTGAGACAAGACCTTGTGCTGTTCAGCATTGTGACTGTTACCAGCCTCATGCCTGCAAGTATGGCTTCTGCAATGTGCTTACAGCAATCATATGATACCGCTGTTCTGTTCCAGTTGTTTTGGTTTTGGCTTTGTGCATACCTTGCCATCATGTTAGGCCAATTTAGCTGCAACAGAACTACATCAAGCATTAGTAGCTGTTGATCACGACCATTCTGCACGTCTGTACTAGTCGATGCTCTTGATATTGAACAGTTGCTGCATAAATGTTGCAGTCTCTGGCTTGTTTAGGGGTAGCAGTGACGGCGAGAGCCTGTCAATGCAAAATCTATCACAGCTTGCAGTCACACGCCCTTCTGTGGCCCTGTACAGAGCGTTTAGATTATCATGATCTCAGGATTATAAATTGATTGGTCATTGTCTGGATGCAGTCTTCAGTGTACTCAAGTTTAGCAGCAATGGTGAGGGCTTGCCAGTTCAGAATTGATGACAGCTTGCAACCAGGCAAAGCATCCTTTCATGATGAAGCCATCCCTGACAAGATGCGGGACATTGCATAAACACGCAAGCGTGGATTGAACTGCTCATTGTGTGGCTGCAGTCTCTGGTGTACTCAAGGGTAGCAGCAATGGTGAGGGCCTGCCAGTTCAAATCAATGACAGCTTGCAGCCAGATGAGATTCCTATTTGTGGTGAAGCAACCGCTCACAAGGTCAGGAAATTGCCAAAACTCAGGAATCAGGGACTGATTGCTCGTTCTGTGTATGCAGTCTTTGGTGTATTCAAGAGTTGCCGCAATGGTGAGGGCATGCCAGTTCAAAATTAGTGACGGCTTGCAAGCAGATGAAATACTCTTCTATGGTGAAGCCACTGATCATGAGCCCTAAACTGCAACCAGGAAGTCAGAGTTAGGAACGGAACGAATCTCTAAAACCCTCATTTAGCAACTGACTGCTCACTGCATGATTGCAGTCTCTGGTGTAATCAAGGGTAGCGGCAATGGAGAGGGCCTGTCAGTTCCAGATTGATGACAGCTCACAGCCAGATGAAAACCATTCTTTGGCCCTGTGTGAAGACCTAGGATGCCTATTGATCTTGGGATAACAAATTGACGGATTATTTTGTGGATGTAGTCTTTGGTGTACTCAAGAGTAGCAGCAATGGTAAGAGCCTGCCAGTTTAAAATCGATGACAGCTTGCAACCAGATGAGATACCATTCTGTGGTGAAGCCACCGCTCACAAGATCTGGGACATTGCCAAAACTGGCACCACTGCTGTTCTGGAAGCACATAGGTAAGAAAGAAAAGCAATGCTGTAGCTGTCAGACATCATCCGGCATCATCACATGAACCTTTGTGCACACAGTCAGTCCTGAGAATGCTGTTTGAGTAGGTAGCATACAGCAAAACTCATGTGCATTGGGGCCGTGTTTGACATCTGTTAGTAGCATCAGGCAACACTTGAAATGCAGGGCCCATGAGGTTGTGTATGACTCATTAGGCAATACTTGGAATGCAAAGCCAATGGGGTTGTGTATGACTCATCAGGCAATACTTGAATTGCAGGGCCAATGGGGTTGTGTATGACTCGTCAGGCAATACTTGAATTGCAGGGCCAATGAGGTTGTGTATGACTCGTCAGGCATTACTTGGGATGCAGGGTCAATGAGGTAGTGTAAGACTCACCAGGCAACATTTGGAATGCAGGGCCAATGAAATTGTGAATGACTCATCAGGGAAGCCAAGAGCCAACACTGGTGGTGGTGCCAGCCGGAAGCTGTTCATGCAGCTGCCTGGGGTTGGTGCCAAAACTGCCAAGATCTGGTATGACCTTGGCTACAGGTATGTGTCTCTCAGTCAAACACTTCACTGTGATGAGCAAAGTAAGTCCTGCAGGCCCTTTGCAGGATGTTTGCACAGTGTGGAGCATCAATGTTGCACCGCTGCAATGTTACAATTCTGGCCGAACATGTCTGTGCATCAGCTGCATGAAGCCTGGACATATTTCTGCTGATCAAGATAGATTCGCTTGCAAGATTGATGTGACAACACGGATCATCTGTGGGGTTCTTGACGATTGCAACTGTGTTTTCTGCATGAACCTTTGACAAACGAACTTTTTGACACCATGCTGCACATCATTTTTATGAAGCACCTTGTTTTGAACATTCTGTCTATGCCGTACGCAGCTCGCCGTGATGCATACATGAATCTGATGCAGATGTTTGTCTGCATGCTCAACCCGATGCAGCTCTCAAGCATGCCTGCGCTTGAGGAAATGTCTGATGACATCCGTGTCAGAAAGATTCTGTGACTCGGTCAGTTGCTTGCTAGAGAGTGTCAACATGACGCTGATAGTTGTGTATGTGATTGCTGACCTGCCTCCCAGCGGTTTTGTCCTGTAGGACATATGAAGACCTAGATCAGGCTGTTGAAGAAGGCGATGTACGGTCAGAAGGCCGACGCCTGCCTATCAGCTTTGAGCAAGCCTTCTCCCTGCAGCATAGGTGCCTCCTCATTCTAGCCCATCTCACACATCCAGCCTTGATCTTGTTGTCAAGCTCAGGTTTGCTACTACAAAGCCTATTGTTTTGCTGACCCAGCATATGACCCAGCGCAGCAGAAGCTCAGACCCCAGTAGTGTGCTTGAGTTTTTTTTGGAGAGAACAGCCATCAAGGAGTATATGCATGTAATGAACTTACAATCATTGACAGTATATAACGCATGCAATTAGCCTCGTTGAATGACGCAGGTATGGAAGCATTCTTAGTTTTCTTGTGTGTGTTGTGGCTGAGCTGCCTTTTTGAAAACTGAGCCACCTGTACTGCTGGTTGCTGCTTTTACTGCTACTAAAGGTCATTTACTGGACAATAGTGCGTTCTTACATTGGAGGTAGGGATGAGATGTGAAAAGGAGTCACAAATTTGATAGTCAATGCGTCAACAAAGATCAACTTCAAAGGCCACAGGGTCCTGCAAGCTTCTAACAGAAAGGGTACAGGATGAGATATGGTTGTGGTGCATGCAGAGCAGATTTGCTGGAACCTCTTCCAGCAGGTGACCTGGTGGACATGACAGAGGCTGTTCTGGACGCCCTGCAGCATGTGACAGGTGAGTGAGCTAAGAAGTGCTGAATCACAGAATGACATGACCAAAACAGCTATGTGGCGTTTTCTGTATGACACTCTTGCTCAGATAGCAAAACTTTCATTCATGCAGGTTGGCCTGAAACAGCACCAACTTCTAGAGGGGCATCCGTCAGTCACAAATGCAAAAAGTGTATCAGTCAAGAATCTGGGTCAGGGCGTCGCTGCACTGCTGGGATTATGCGTTGGCAAAGCATTTAACAGATTTGCGTTCAGTTCTCAGAGATGATTTGATTGAAGGTGTACAACTAAACAACAGCCGTATCTGCACTGCAAAGTTGGATGACTCACAGTGGACTGGACATCCCCAGCTTGCAAAACAGCAACAATTTCTGCAAGCATCACTTGCATATGTGGGCTTTTTAAGAGCCTGCATGATGATGCAATGAGGCTTTGTGCAGACAACAGGCTGTTACGCGTCAGGAAAGAGCACAGATTCACGCTTTGATGATGCAGGTGACACGAATTGGCAGATGCTTGTAGTAGGTGGCGGCAGACGCAGCTTACCATCACATGACGGCGACTTTGTCATCACTCATCCCTCCAGGTAGCGTCTGTTCGTGTGTAGCATGCATGCCATATGTCTTCTTTCACTCTGCAAAGTAGCAATGTAAGATTGTTGAACAAGCAAAGATATGTACACCAATTGAAGCAGTTATCCCAGTGTGTCACTGCAGGGTGTTGTTGCACGTGGCTTTCTTGACTGGCTTGCACTACTGCATACTGTCTTTCAGCTTTGCTGGCGGACAAATATCACAGAAGAGACGGGAGATGTAAATGCGAGCGCAACTTGCAGTAGCAGTTCCCTTTGCCCAAATTGAGATGGTCATGACCAGCTCTCACTGTGTATAGGAGCACTGAAGGCGTTGTGCGGCGTTTGGTGGGGCGCCTGGTAGAGCAGCGCAGACTTGTGTCAGCCAAACAAGCTATGTGCCGCATCTTGGTATGGCATCAACAGCATTCTGACTAATATTCTACAGCGAGTCTTAGTGATTGGCTTGATGAATGTTTTGATCAGTTGATAAACCTATAATCTGGCAGTGCCAACAGTTCGTGAACTGTACCTGGTGACTTCAGAAGCTGACGATCGTGCCGGTCAGCATATTGTAGCCTGTCAATGACTCATCATGATGAAAGACATGCATTGCATTTACTGGTGCTAGTCGGCTTGGAGCACCTTGTCACACTGGCTGCAAAGCACGTGTGTATTGATTTTGTTCTAGATGTTGCAGCAGGCTTGTGCAGCAAGCTTTTGATGTCTGCCTGACTTGAGCAGGTCAAAAAGATCAATAGGCAGTGACTCTCCTCTGCCGAAGTACCTTGTGAGACAAAATTTAGATTTTGCATTTCTGGCCCAGACAGCCAAGCAAAACTCGCTACTACTGCGCAGCAGTCAGCACAGCTCAGGGTAGTCTCAGCTGAGTTGGGCTCAGATGCACTCGTCTCAATGGCTGCCACTGATTGCATTAGTTGCAGTCTGCATCATGGCAACACTAATACACAAACTTCTAAACCCTATTTTCTCTGCCGTGCCTACAGGAAGGCAGGATGCCAAATCACCTGGATCACATGAGAGAGCACGTCGTGCATGGAACCACAATGAACAGCAGCAACATTGCTGTTGACAGGTACTGCTACCACACTGTTTCACACAAGCTGCATGCTGAGCACATGCGACAGCTTTTGCGATGGTCAGCACATGTAGAATCAGTAGCTGCAATCTCAGTCATGGTTCTCATGCCCTCCAAGCATGTGCCAGGCGTCTGGGTAGCAGCCAGGCTATTGCAATTGTGCATGAAACAACTCAACCCTCACAATGTCAGAGGCTGTTGACAGGTACTGCTACCACACCGTGAGTGACTGCTTTCACACAAGCTGCATGCTGTGCACACACCAAATCAAACTTGCTCAGCACATGCAACAGCTCCTGCGATGGTCAGCACATGTAGCATCAGTAGTGACAATCTCGGTTAGGTTCTTAATGCTGCCGAAGCATGCTTCAAAGAATCTGCATCTGGGCTCAAGCCGTTTCACTGCAGCTGTATTTGTGACAAGACAATTTTCACAGACAAAATATTTCAAGGCTGCTGGCTTCAGCACATTTGAGCACAGCAAGATAACAAGCAGACATGCTCAGTTCCATTAATGTTGTGTAGATTTGACAAGCTGTTTGGCATGTTTCTGACCAAGGCGGGGAAGGTCCGGCGCATGGACTTGATCATCGCCCCGCATGAAGAGTTTCCATTCTGCTTGCTTGGCTGGACAGGCTCCAAACAGTATCTCAGGTTCCTTAGGCAGCACGCAGGCAACAGCAACATGTACCTCAACTCACATAGGTGATGACCTGTTTGCTGCAGTAGCTACTGCCATGTAATAATAGCAAGGCGCTTTCAGAAGTCTTTGATCTTTTCATATTAGTTGATGCAGACATTACTGCGGTGTCTGTAGACAATTTCCAGTTACTGGCCTCTCAATCCTGATGCCGTGTCTTCATGCTGACTTGTAGTACTTTGAGGTGCTGCATCATTGTTGCATCATAATGCACTCACTTACACAGGGTGTGTAAGTGACACACCCTGTGCCAAGGACATTCCGTTGTGTTGCTCCCTGGTGTCTGCTGCAGGCTGCTACTTGTTGTGTCAACAGCAGTGCTGCCTGTCAGGCGCATTCTGAACACATGATATTAGTACTCAGAGCTCACAATGTAGAACAATGGTACGTTGCATGCAGGCTAATGCCCAGGGCATGGCAGCAGCCAATTGTGATTCCAAAAGAAGGACCACCCTACGACAGAAATGGCAAAGCGTGGTGGCCTTCTGATTGGAGTCAGGACAGGGCAGTCAAGCATGAGGGTGCTTTCATCCAGCTGCTAGGGGTACCAAGACTGAAACTTCACATATTGAAAGGACATCCCTGCTGCATGCAGGCTGATGCGCAGGGAAGGGCAGCAGTCAATCGTGGTCCCTCAGGAAGGACCACCCTACGACAGAAATGGCAAAGCGCGGTGGCCTTCAAATTGGAGTCAGGACAGAGCAGTTAAGGATGAAGGCGACATCATGGAGTTGCTTGGGGTACCCAGACGGGAGCCACATGAAAGAAATTGCCCGTGAGATGCGGATGGGTGTTGCTGGAAATGGCAAAGCCTGGTGGCCTTTGGGCTAAGGTCAGGTCAGGGCAGTCAAGGACAAGGGTGACAGCACGGAGTTGCTCAGGATCCCTAAACAGGAGCCATATAAAAGAAAGTGCCCATGAGATGCAGGCTACTGCAGCCCTTCTCAAAAAGTTCACACACTCAAGGAGGTTGCATTACCAAGCAGAACTGAGGGAAGCAAATGCAGGTGTCCAATCCGCAAACCTGCTTATGGCAACCAGTAACCAACATGCACAGGAAGACAAATGCATCATCAGAAATCGAAACGAGTATGTGATCTGCATGAAATGCAGCGTCAGAGTATTGGCAACCCTCAATAATTATTTATTTTTGCGAAGTCTTTGTTGTGGGTGCGGGAGTGAGCAACTGCCGCACTCAGCCAGATGACCATCATCTGGACCTTCATGAAAAGGCTGCTTCTACTTACAGAGGCTCCTGTCATGAAGATAGTGATGCAGACCTTTTCTTCTATCTCTGGAGGCCTTGACATGTTGACTGCATCAGCAACTTGCTGTTGTCTGCGCGTGGGGATTACGCCAGTCAACTGTTTAGGAGCGTACTACAATACATTGAACTATTTATATGTTTTGAAAGTTGTGTAGCTTTCCTGCATGGACACCACTCCATGGGATAGGCGCTGTGGCTGACTTTCAGCTGATCAAAGCTCAAATGAATTCCTGCATCATTTAGCATTCAGGAAGTCAAATGAAACACGATTAGGAAATACATGTTCCAGGGTCTGTCTGACCGTGCTGTAGCTACGCTCGTTTGCGTAGTGGCACTTGTTTTGAGGTGAATGCTTGCAAACGGTAGCTTGTTGACATTGCACTCTGGATCAGCAGCACAACGTGTCAACACCCTGAACGCCGGCTCGTGTGACCGATCAGCTCCTCACACAGCAAAGTTCCTCAAAAGCGGTTGGTTGGATTGCAATCGCCGTCTAGCCAGCCACATGTCCGCTGTGCAAGCCAAGCTTGGCAAGGCAGAGACCCAAATCGGGCTAACGGACGCTGCAGAGAGCGGTGTAGCCCAGTATATTGGCAATCTTTGCTTCAGATCACAAGGCGCAACCTACTTGTGGAACACGTCTTTGTCAGCGCCCTACAGGATCGTGCGCGTTGCTGCAATGACATTGATCTCCTTGCTGCTGTTGGCACGCGCGTGGCGGCTTTTCGTCAGGTCAGGCTATTGCTTCTATATCTTAGAGACAAAGTCGTCAACACTAAGAACATCAGCATCATCATCATCATCATCATCAACATCAACAAGTGCCAACAGCATCATCATATCATGCAGGCCATCTTCAGAAGCTGCCTTGGTGCTCCTTGCAGTTTCTATTGTAAGCTGGCAGTTCGGTCTCACCACAGCCATGGGTATCGTCCTAGCAGCCCTGGTTCTAACGCTGGCAAAACAGCTTGCGTCCACTCCTGAAGTCAACTCTGGGCACCGAGCAGGAGGGAAGGGCTTTGCAGGTATGCAAATGCATACTTTTGAGTCAAGTCAGGGAGACAGCTAGTGGCATCCTTGCCTCAACATTCAGTCAACGAGCAGCTCCTTTCAGCATGCAAATCACAGCTGTACCATCGGGTCCGAGGTTTGAGTGCATCAGGCGCTTGGACTGGTGTTGCACGGTGATCAGCACATGCAAGGATCATGCCATTCTGCATGATTTCAACATGCACACAAGCTGCTGATGCAATGCAGCATGATGCCCGTTTTCAGCATCTCAATCTTACAAATGCACATGCATCTCTACCTGATCCATAACATACCATTGTAATATGTGTTGTTCAGCATGTGTGAGGCCAATGCAGCTGTACTGTCATTGCAATGCAGCGTGATGCAATTGTGCAGCAGCAGCCTCGCTTGGCACTTCTGACCAAACCATATGCTTTGATCTGCATTGCAGGAGAGCACATTGAAAACACTTTGGAGGCTTTGACAGCGCTGATACAAAAGGATAATGCCACATCAGGAGGCTTGAAGACACTGGCATACGTCGAGTTTGATGTCCATGTGAGTACTACGCCTTGCAGTTTGATCAGAGCAAGACAATCATGAGCCTGTTTACACACTTACTCTGATGTATATCAGCTGTACTCTAATCAGCAGCAGGCAACTATGCGCCTCATTGCACATTTGCCATGTCGCATCTCAGCTATGCCAGCTTGTATTGACATGAAGCAAAGTCACTCAAACTGAAGCTGCATAACAACTGCATCAGCTGGGGGTCTTACAGCCCCTGCGTTTTAACTCATTGGGTTTTGATTCCCACCATGGAAAGCATAAGAAAACCTTCAAACCCTAACCCTCTAACCTAATCAATTCCCCTAACAAAAATAAAACTGTTAAATTTTTTAAGGGTTTGAAAAACCCTGCCGCCCAAAACCCAAAGAATTATAATGTCAGAAGTCTTACAGAAGCATTTGCCCTGCCCACCTATGGTCAAGACCCAAAGCACACCTTCTGCACTAAGGCAAGCTGACCTGCTAAGCCACAGCTTCCTACAGAGGCTTACACGCGGAACCATTGCAGTTGTACATTTGCAACAGCCAATTACAGGCATTCACATAGGCTGGATTGAAAGGACCATGTTCTGCTGTACAATATAGGGCATGGTGAGCTTGTGGTGCTGCATGACCTGCAGCGCTGTACCAAGCTGACCTTTTGTCAAATTGCAATAGTCAGCTCAAGGTTGACATGCTTTCACATTTACAACAAAACAATTGCAGGCTGTCCGTTTTACATCTCTTTGGCATAAGAGATGTGCGCATTGCAGGAAACTGGGGATGGTGAGCTTGTGGTGCTGCATGATTTGTACTCAGTGCTTGCTGCTTCGTCTCCCCATGTGATCAATCAGGACATCATGGCTGAGCTGGCAAGGGCAGGGCTTTTAGCAGAAGCCCCTCCCACAACCACCAGGGTGAGATTCTGCAGCATCATAAAGTTTGTCTTTTTTTTCTTCACCTCGCACTACAAAGAGCCATTGTCTGGCAACTGCTTAGCTTGTCGCTTGCATCTGCCTTGCATGCATGCAGTCACATACACTACAATTGCAGCACTTTCATGGCAGCTGAGCCCTTTACTCTGCCTTGCATCTCTGCATTCAACTCAGTCACAAATGCAGCAGTTGGTGTTGCTTTGGCACTTGCTTGTTGCTTGAGCTGGTCTAACCATCTGCTGTCTGCATCTTGCATCGTAACATGCACAAGCAAGATGCTGTAGAAATGTTTGCATGCCCATCATGTGCTGAACGGAGCTCAGGCATGAATCATTGCTTTGCTTCACATTTCCAGCAGTGCGTTCTTGTTGCTGAAGGCCTTGCCTTGGTTGTCAGCCGTGCTTGTTCTCAATGACCTCATAATCAGTCCGGCTTGTCATGTCATCACAACAAGCGCGTCTGCAATGTCGTACCTTGCAGACAAAACTCGTTGCAAAAGCCCAAGAGGTGGGGAGGCATTTGCACAGTGCCACCCCTGAGGTCTGGAGTTCTGCAGGCAAAATCAGTGGCCAAAGCCCAAGAAGCAGGCAGGGGACTGCATGGCAACATGCACAACGTCAAAGCCTTGCAGGCAACGCTGGTTGTGAAAGCCCAAGAAGCAGGCTACCTTGAATTGCGACATTCATAATGTCAATGCTCTGCAGGCAAAATCAGTGGCAAAAGCGCAAGGAGCAGGCAGACGTTTGTGCAGCGACACCGCTGGTTTTCAGAGCTTGAGTGCAGCCCAATTGAAGGAGGTGCACATCTGCAAAGACTCTTATGATGTCAATGCTTTGCAGGCAAAACTAGTGGCAAAAGCTCAAGAAGCGGTAGAGGTTTGTACAGCAAACTGCTGGTCTGCTGAGTCTCACCAAACTGTTATGCAGGCAAAGCTAGTCGCAAAAGCGCAAGAAGCGGGAAGAGGGTTGTGCGGTGACACTGCTGGTCTTCTGAGTTTGACTGCAGCCCAACTGAAAGCAGGCACCCATCTGTGAAGACTCTTACAATGTCAATGCTTTGCAGGCAAAATTGGTGGCAAAAGCTCAAAAAGGGGGGAGAGGTTTGCAGAGCAACACTGCTGGTCTGCTGAGTCTCACCAAACTGTTATGCAGGCAAAGCTAGTCGCAGAAGCGCAGGAAGCGAGAAGAGGCTTGTATGGTGACACTGCTGGTCTTCTGAGTCTCACCAAACTGTTATGCAGGCAAAGCTAGTTGCAAAAGCGCAAGAAGCGGGAAGAGGGTTGTATGGTGACACTGCTGGTCTTCTGAGTCTGACTGCAGCCCAACTGAAGCAGGTTCACATCTCTGGAAGGCGAGGGGTCCATGTGCCAACACTGGAGGAGTTCCTGAGGTACTGTGGCCTGTACTTTGACATGATTGTCAGCTATGAGACTATCATGACTATGATTATGGCAAGTCATGATAGTCTCACAGCTGACAATCATGACTCGCCATAAAACCTTTCCACCGCTGCAACATGCCTACATAATATGTTCTAGACTCAAAGGAGTAAGATCTACGTGTGGAGTGTAGTGCATAGCTCAGAAGACACCTGTGGCTGTTTGAAGCATTGACCAAAGGGCTGCAAAGGTGAGGTCAGGTTTTTGGGCGCATACTTGACAACATGAGTGTGCTGTCAGCTACTGATGGGCCCATCCACAGAAATCTTCAAGACAGTGTAGCATGCATTTGACACATTTTGGCCAGGGTGACAGCATATGGGTGATCAGTTGAGTATAAACTGACTTGTCGGAGTCAAAAAACTTCTGTGAATTGGTTGCAGGTGTTGTACTGAGCAGCAGCTACAAAGAAGTGTTGCGGTGGAGGTGAAGAGTATTGCTACAGATGCAGGCAGGGCAAACTTTGTGCAGCTGCTCAGGTATGCATTGCAATTCTACTGTTGCTGCCTTGCTTACATTGCTGCAGTCTGTTTGATCTACGCTGCACTCAAGCTCACTGCAGACCAAAGTGTCATCAAAATGAGTGGCGGGAAATGCATGTTGCATTGGGAAAGGTTTGACGATGATATTGTATTGTATGGGGGCATTGTGCAGTCGTGCTTGAACTCAAGATGTAAAGTCGGCTTTTGGTAGTTTCTGCAAGTCAGGGTCGACATGTGAGATGTGCATGCAGCAATTACAAGCAAGGATTTGAAAGGCGACGAGACCCAGAGATGGCAAAAAGGATGTATGCACCTTTTGATCCAATAGCCGCCATTTCCTTTCCGTTCTTTTGGGCGCCTGCATTTGGTGAGTTTGGATCCCCAATGTGGCGAAAATGGGCTGCTGAATTTGACAAAGCTGGGGTGAGGACAAGGTGTTGCGTTTGGCATGCTCTAGATCTAACCAGGGGAGGGTGATATCGTGACGATGAGCTCAAACAGCTGTGCGCAGTTGCCAAGGCGCGATTCTGGCTGTTTTGACACAGATTTACTTGCTGCAAAGGGAAAAAGAGGAATCAGACCAGCTGCAGCCAGCTGACATTGCTGATTTGCAAAGCTGAATGTGATCAGCTCAATGAAAGCTTGACCTCGATACTGTCAGCCCCAGAGCGTTTTGGGCTGCTCAGCGATCAACTCACTTTCATGCGCTCAATATTGTTGCATGGTACATGATACAGCATCATTCATTCACAGTCGGTAATGAGTACTTTAACATCGCTGATGTGTTGAGTAGCCCAGCAATCAGCCTGTTTTGACATGCTAATGTTGTATTTGTTCCTGTTCAAGAGCATGAAATTCAAAGGCAGTGCAGCTCTCTGTCGCAGTGAGAAACAATGCTGCTGTGTGTGAAATGCAGGCTGATCAAACAGCACAACTGCTGCACCCACAGTGAAGCGCATATGTCGCTGCAATATTCCCTCTGAGACAAAGCACCTTGAAAAGTTCGAGCCGCTTCCCTTCTGCTTCTTTTCAAGTGCGCTGCTGCTGATACCTGCTCAGAGATTTATGGGGGAACCTTTGACCATGTTTCAGCCTTTTTGACCACAATTTGACTTCTACGTGACCGCCAGTGCAAAACTCACCCGTGGCGGTGGGCACGGAAAGAGGTGTCACGGAGCTGGTCACGGAGGCAGATCCCGCAAAGAAACACCTCTTGAACCAGGACAACCGCAGCAGCGCCGTTGCGACTCTTTGTCTCGACCTGTGCGAGTCATGCCAAGAAAGTGGTTCCTCGCACAAATTGTTTGGTCAGCGATCTGACTTCCCTCAAGCTTGGTCGGAGTTCAAACTAGGTGTTTCACTTATTTATTGCGCGGTCTTATTTCCCCTTGCCGTCCTTCACAAAGTCGGTGGGTTTGCGCACCTGTCAACAAGTACAAAGTGTACTTGGGACCACAAGGCACCTGTACTTGAAAAGCTGCTTCTGAAGTTGCGCAAGGCAGCTACCAATGACCTCAGCATACCTGACTGAGCTACGACAGCGACTTGGTGTAGCCCGGGATAGGCTCGATGAAGAGCTAAGAACAGCGCCGGTCGATTATACTAAGGCAGCGTTCTATGAGCGGCAAATACAAGACTTGCGTGAAGACATAAGATCGTGCAGCACATCTGGAGGTGAGCTTCTGCTGTCATGCTGCAGCAGCTTCAGCCAGTCGAGCTGTCTGTGCAACATAGGGCATCAGTCACACTGATGCAGCTGCCCACAGCATACTGCATGGGAGGTGTAGTCTGTCTAGCTTACAGCTCACGCTTGGCAGCTTTGCAGTGACAAAAGACTGAAGGTGCAATCTGTTTGCAGTCAATCAAGCTCAGCATTCATGTGTCACCTTGCAGATCTGGGTAAAGTTGTCTTTGGAGTGACAGCTGAGCATGGTGAATTTCCAAATTTTGAGTTTGAGCTTTCCACAACCAACAATGAAGTCCTTTTGGAAGACATTGAGAAGAGGCTGGGCTGGCACAATCCCCCTCTTAGGCTCAAGACTGTCAACAATGTGCCAGCAACCGCAAGACCTAGCAACAAGACTTTGGCAGCCAATTTCAAAAATGGTGATAGGCTTGAACTGGTGGCTGACATTGCGCCAGGTGACCCAACATGAGAGCATTGGTTCCTGTTATGACTGCTACGCACACCATTTTGAATTTGTCATGCTTCTTGCACGCAGGACATGCATACTTTGATGCGTATCCAAGACCTTTAGGGTTTACAGGAGGCTTGCCGTGGTCTTGGATACATCAATGAGCCTGTTGCCATGTAGATCCACCAGAAGGCCGAGCTAAGCATCAACAAAACATGCACAGACTGGCAAGGGTAGGAACATTGCTGGTTCTGGCAGGGATTGTGCTGACAGCATTGTACAATCTTTCATCATGGATTGTCAAGCTTACAACTGGGAAGGGCAAATAGCGAAGAGGTCCAGGATCATGAGATGTACAGTGCTGTGTACGTCATGTTGCACTCTCATGTTGTGTGTTTGCCCATGTTGTGCTTCACGACTGCAGCAAGTTAAATATAGCAACCTTGTGCAAGCTGCGCAAATATATGGCTGGACTCACATCCATCTCTGCCTGCCTGTTTGCCTTGTCATGGCTAGACAAGACCTGCTGTGCAAATTGAAGGTACTCTGGGATTATTATGATGTTTGCAACAGCAGGTAGTCTGTGCAAGACACATGACAGTCCATACCTGCAGAACAAATCCATTATTGCAATCTTGTGTTGTTTGGTGGCAGACAAGTAGCAAGCAAGGGCTCTGTGAAGTGGAAATCACCTCTGAGTTCTGAATGGAAGGTTCTGCCAAAAGCAGGTGCCACTATACAGGCTGTCTGCAGAAATCAAGTCATCTGCTTGCCCTTTGCCAGACTGCATCTCAGCATTCCTTGCCTGCACAATCTCAAGCAGCCTCCTGACTCCAGGAAAGATTGCATCTATCCACTCAGGAGGAACTGTGACCTGCAGGATGAGCCTTGGCTTAAGATTGTTGCCATACCAATGATCCTTTCATTACAGTCAAGCCAAAGTATATACAGTTACAGTTGATGATAAGGCAGTCAAGGAAGCTGTAATGATTCAGCTGGCACAGGAGGTGTGTCTCTACTTGCATCAGCACTTTCCTAAATCCATTGATGTAACTGAGGACTGCATGAAACAAGCTCTTGCCTCAGGCTTGATCTCAACACAACAAAAGGTCATTGCCAATCCCCCCACCTTTGTGAAGATCACCAAGAAGTATCAGAGACGTGCTAGCACACCTGCCTTGAGTAACAACAGCAGTTTGACAAAGTGTGGTGCTGCAGGCAGAGCTGGTAGCCCAGAAGTCAGCAGCTCAAACCTTTCTGGACCTGCTACATCCAGCTCAGCTGGCAGCCTGGGGGTCCAGGACTTCATGAACCCTGAAATGTTGAAGACTGCCAAGCTATGGAGGTTTCAGAAGCTTAGTAGAGGTGAGCTGGTGGGTCTGGTGCAACACTACACTGGAGTGACACCCTCAGTGACAGCCACAAAAGGGCAACTTATCCAGAGCTTGATGAATGTTGCTTTCGGATTGCACTAGGTATTTCACTTTGGCCAAACTGCCTGTACCAAACCCAACCGATATGGCCTGCCAATTTGATGCACAGCCAACGATGAGGGGACATAGCTTTTCAGAGCAGACAAGCATAAACAATGCCTAGTCCCATGACTGGACTCACATCCATCTTTGGCTGCTTGTTGACCTTGTCATGGCTGGAGATGACCTGCTGTGTAAAGTGAAGATACTGTGGAATTATCATGATGTTTGCAACAGCAGGCATTCTGTGCAATACATATGCCAGTCCATACCTGCAGAGCAAGTCCTTGATTGCAAATCCAACTTTTTGGTAGCAGATGAGCAGCTAGCAAGGGCTCTGTGAAACCATAATCACCTCTGAGTTTCGAATGGCAAATTCTGCCAAAAGCAGATGCCACTGTACAACACTGTCTGCAAGAATCCTTCAGCAGCCCTGTCTGAGATCAAGTCATCTGCCTGTCCTTTGCCACACTGCATCCTGGCGTTCCTTGCCTGCACTACCTCAAGCAGTCTCCTATCCCCAGGAAAGATTGCATCTATCCAGTCCGGAGGAACTGTGACCTGCATCATGAGCATTTGCTTCAGAGATGATGTTTTCTGCAAGGTGTATGGTTGCCATGGATCAAACATCCTTCCTTCCATGATGTTTTCTTGAGTCAATTTGTGTGCATCTGACATGCCATTTCCTGCATGCAGATGAAAGATATTTCTGTGACATTCTCCTCACCAGGGCTCTGCCAAGGAAGTGCCTCTTCATGAAGCTAGACTGCTCCCATCCACTAGCAATGGCAAAGGCTTGCAATGCTGCCAGAGGATTCTTTTCCACATATGCCTGGCCCAGTGAACCTTGTGCCCAGTGACTGCATATCAACAGGCAAGGTTGTTTCTGACTCAAATAATACACATGAATTTTTGTCTGCATCTCAACAGACACAAAGATGCATGCTCACCCCAAATTTGCAGCAACTCTAGCCCTGCACCACCTGAGGCTAACAGAATGACACCACTATCCCTGCATTCATGTTCAGCAATCAGTATCTCCTCTTCATTTGGGATTTCTAAGTTTGTGTGGTGTAGACTATCTGCTTCACCTGAACAAGTGTAACACTCTGCTTTTCACAACAGGTCCACCTTCTACCTCCTGTAGGATGCTCAAAAGAGGTTTTGCTAAAGAGTTCCTGTCTTGTTTCTTGTCAGCATGCCACAAGTCTTTGAAGATCTGTAACTCCACCTGCAGAAGTCACATGTGTTAGTCTAGCTACATGTATGTTGCTTGCTGTTGCTGTGCATGTCAGCGACCAGCTCTTATCTTGACTCTCTATCTTCTTCAGGATATCCAAGCCAGTCAAGTTGAGGCTGAACACAAGCAGATCAGCAAGTGCTCCAGCTGCATCAAGCTGAGGGTCTTTGTGTCTAGCAAAGCCTGAGTACCTCAGCCATCCATAAGCATTAACCTTGCCAGTTCAGGGTTGTACGGTGACAGTTTAGGGTTGTATGGTGACACTGCTGGTCTTCTGAGTTTGACTGCAGCCCAACTGAAAGCAGGCACCCATCTGTGAAGACTCTTACAATGTCAATGCTTTGCAGGCAAAATTGGTGGCAAAAGCGCAAAAAGGGGGGAGAGGTTTGCAGAGCAACACTGCTGGTCTGCTGAGTCTCACCAAACTGTTATGCAGGCAAAGCTAGTCGCAGAAGCGCAGGAAGCGAGAAGAGGGTTGTATGGTGACACTGCTGGTCTTCTGAGTCTGACTGCAGCCCAACTGAAGCAGGTACACATCTCTGGAAGGCGAGGGGTCCATGTGCCAACACTGGAGGAGTTCCTGAGGTACTGTGGCCTGCACTTTGACACGACTGTCAGCTGTGAGACTATCGTGATTGGCCATGAAACCATCAACCGCTGCACTGGGCCTGCACTATGAGATCAGATTTCTTGTGCCAACATTGCAAGAGTTCTTGAGATACTATGGCTTGCACTCTGACATGACTATCAGCTGTGACACTATCGTGATTTGTCATAAACCCATCCACCGCTGCAACACGCCTACATAACATGTTCTTGACTCAAACAAGCAAGATCTACTCTACGCGTAGAGTGTAGTGCATAGCTCAGAAGATACCTGTGGCTATTTGAAGTGTTGGACAAAGGCCTGCAAAGGTGGGGTCAAGTTTTTGGTCGCATACTTCACAACATGAGTGTGCTGTCAGCTAATGATGAGCCCATGCACAGAAATCTTCGAAACAGCGTAGCATGCATTTTTGACACATTTTGGCCAGGGTGACAGTATATGGGTGATCACTTGAGTACAGTCTGACTTGTCGGAGGTGAAGAACATCCGTGGATTGGTTGCAGGTGTTGTACTGAGCAGCAGCTACAAAGAAGTGTTGCGGTGGAGGTGAAGAGTATTGCTACAGATGCAGGCAGGGCAAACTTTGTGCAGCTGCTCAGGTATGCATTGCAATTCTACTGTTGCTGCCTTGCTTACATTGCTGCAGTCTGTTTGATCTACGCTGCACTCAAGCTCGTTGTAGACCAAAGTGTCATCAAAATGAGTGGGAAGTGCGTGTTGCATTGAGAAAGATTTGATAATGATGTTGTATTGTATGGGGCATTGTGCAGTCGTGCTTGAACTCAAGATGTAAAGTCGGCTTTTGATAGTTTCTGCAAGTCAGGGTTGACATGTGAGATGTGCATGCAGCAATTACAAGCAAGGATTTGGAAGGCGACGAGATCCAGAGATGGCAAAAAGGATGTGTGCACCTTTTGATCCAATAGCCGCCATTTCTTTTCCGTTCTTTTGGAAGCTCAAACAGCTGTGCGCAGTTGCCAAGGCGCAATTCTGGCTGTTTTGACGCAGATTTACTTGCTGCAAAGGGAAAAAGAGGAATCAGACCAGCTGCAGCCAGCTGACATTGCTGATTTGCAAAGCTGAATGTGATCAGCTCAATGAAAGCTTGACCTCGATACTGTCAGCCCCAGAGCGTTTTGGGCTGCTCAGCGATCAACTCACTTTCATGCGCTCAATATTGTTGCATGGTACATTATACAGCATCATTCATTCACAGTCGGTAATGAGTACTTTAACATCGCTGATGTGTTGAGTAGCCCAGCAATCAGCCTGTTTTGACATGCTAATGTTGTATTTGTTCCTGTTCAAGAGCATGAAATTCAAAGGCAGTGCAGCTCTCTGTCGCACTGAGAAACAATGCTGCTGTGTGAAATGCAGGCTGATCAAACAACACAACTGCTGCACCCACAGTGAAGCGCATATGTCACTGCAACAATCCCTCTGAGACAAAGCACCTTGAAAAGTTCGAGCCGCTTCCCTTCTGCTTCTTTTCAAGTGCGCTGCTGCTGATGGGATGCTGCATGTGATCGGCATCTACGGGAACCTGGTTATTAGTAATGCGAGCATCCTCGGGAGCTTCCGTGACCGACGGTGCATGTCACTGATATGCTCTGCGCTCGCGACACCGCGGTAGTTGTCCTTGTCGTATAATCGCGGTAGAATTTCCAACAATTTTGCCACTGTTTGCGTGACTTGCGCTGCACCTGGGGACCCTTTTAGAGTTTCGGCATGAAGCCACTGCCTATCATCGCTCTTCCAAGAGGCTTAGTCAATGCAAACACTGGAGTCTGGCTCTGGGACGCCATGCCACTGCTGACAATGATTCCCTGTACACCTACACTTTACTTGTATTACCGGACCAGAAGATGGGTAGACTTGGTCAGTGCACATGTTCAGCATGTCCTGACAGCAACCTTGACAGCTGATGCAGCCAGCTGTAACATAGGCTTCTGACTCAATGCAGGCGCTGTTCAGCCTTGGATTTGGACTGGCTTCCATCTATCACGTCTGTCATATGCACGAGGAGGGATTGCAAAGCTCAACCTTTTGGGGCATTAGCGGCCCTCTATGGAGAACAGGGGACATCATTGTAGCTCAGTGGATGTTGGCACGGACATTTGGCCATGCTGTTGGGGCGTCACATTGGGTCACCAAAGGTAAGCATATGTTGCTGGCTACTCATAAATGCAAACCTCATTTGTCAAAACTTTTGAGTCAGCAGCATCTCAGCAGTCAGCACAGCGCAGCACAGCATAATCTTGACTACAGGTACACTTCAGAAGAACACACGGCTTGGCGCACAGCCATTTGCATTTTCTGTCACAAGATGCCGTCACACCACTCCTAGCAGCGTCATTCTTGCCATTACAAACTGCATGCAAAACGCATTCACACATTAACACTCATGCCTTTGTTGCAGTGCTGACAAACACAGTTTTCCCTGCTGTGTGCGTCTACTACTTCTGGACAGCAAGCGAGCAGCTGCCCATGCGCAACATCATGCACACGCTGTTGGTTGTCCTGCTAGCAACACTAGCAGCCAAGCTTTTGGTGGAAGGCGTTGACACCCTACCCAAGTACTGCAGAAAAAGAGGAACCAGAGCATTAGGTGAGAACCTGTCACTTACACGGTCACGATCATTGTAAATCGAGACAAGGAGAGGAGAGTCTACGCTGTTGGGCATCATCACAGGACCCTCTGTCTAAAGAGGCAGCCCCAGGGCATGATCATTGTCTATATGGTGGCTAGTGAGGTTGTGGGCATGCGGAAGCAATGCTTGCTTGCTCATTGTGCTGCATGCACACATTCTGCTCTGTGACAGTTTCACAGGCATCATTCGCTGCTGGTTTAGCGCTCCTGCTGCTGACATATGTGTCTGTATTTGTCAGTGATGTCAGGTTTCATCCAATCCATTGTTTGACTGCATGTTGTGCATGTTGCTGCTCGCTGCAAGCAGTCAGCACCTTTGCTGCAGGACGCCTTGTCATTGAGTTTGTAACTTCCCGCTGCTGCCAGCTTTCACCCATTTTAGCTGCTGAGTCGCACTGTACTTCTGCATCTTCTCATACATTGCAAGCAATCAGCACAAACTTGTCTTTGCTGCAGATCTCTTTGTCATTGGCTTTGTAGCCTTTCCCACGCCTGAGATCTTGCCAAACCACTACTGATTCTTTCACAGTTATGCATCTACTGATTGATGCAGACAGTCAACATGGGTCAAATTTGCTTCGCCAGTTGCCAAGATGGAAAAATTGCTTCGGCATGGGCTGATCAATGTGTGCAACTAGCATGGTACCATCTGCTGCTTATCATCCTTCATCACCATTGTGATCATCTGCTGTTGCAGGCTTGTTTGTGATTGGGTTTGCAGCCTTTCCCATGCCAGACATCTTCCCCAACCACTACTGGTTCTTCCACAGTTTGTGGCACTTAGCATTGGCAGGCGGCTACTATGAGCTGTACGCACTCATAGAGTATGACAGCAACACAGTGTACAGAAGGGCAAAGCGGCAGAAGTATGTCAGGGCCAAACAGCAAACTGCCAGGGCAGTTGAGCAGGCCATGGGAAGGAACAGCCTCAATCAAGTGCCTGCTAAGACAAAAGTTCAGGTGTGTCTAGAAGCACCCTGTGATGCAAAAGACTGTACACCTCAGCTGTGTCTTGGAGTGCATCTGAGCTCTACTGTAGCTGAAATTGTGCTGAGCCGTGCTGCACTGAGCTGTGCTGACTGTAGAGCTGTGCTGCGCTGCGCTGTGCTATGCTGTGTTGAGCTGTGCTATGCTGCGCTGTGCTGTGCTGACTGTTGAGCTGTGCTGTGCTGCGCTAAGCGGTGCTGCGCTGCGCTAAGCTGTGTTGGCTGTTGAGTGGCCCTCAGCAAATGCCTGCAAAACAAAGATGCGTGTATGTTCACCACAATCTTCAGCAGCAATGCGTTTGTTGGTCAAGGCAAAGTTCAACATGCATCTGGCCCAAAGGCAATGCAGCTGCGCAATTTTTGGGTGACAGTGAGCGTGTGTGTTGCCTGAATGCTACTAATGCAGTCCATGCATGAACCTGAGCCTGATGCAATTTGTGCAGGTACCCAGGTTGCATCACTTCTTTGACAGGCAGGCAGCTGCTGCGCGGCTTCACCATACAGAGTCAGCAGATAGTGAAGCATCTGCAGCAACAGACTTTGACACTTCAGAATCCAAAACTTCAGAATCCAAGCCTGTGCTATCTGCACACCCGCCAAGTGCTGGTTGGTCCGCTGTTTACAGTCCAAAATGAAAGTAGGGTCGGGCAAATCACAGTGCAAGGAGTGCAAGGGCACGGTCCATGAGAGGTCATGCACAGTGTAGAATGTAGCATATTGTACTGTAGCAAAGTCATGTGTGTTTGCTGATCTTTCAGATTATTCAGTATACTGAGGTTCAAAGCTGTATTGCACCAGCACAATGGTGTGGCATAGCTTTGCTAGAGAGCGTGCGGCAATTTGCAAGTGCTTTGCTGCTGCACAGCGTATGTGATAGCCTTTATTGTGTTCAGGCCACCAGTGGCGCACATTTGCTGATGTGCACAGTTCGAACTGCTTTGTTGTTGGTCCTGAGTTTGAGAAACATTTGGCAGCAGTGCTGTGCAAATCAAACGCCGCTATGACCTTGGTCAAAACACAAATTCGGACAGTACTGGTCTGGTTCAGATGAAGAACTATCGATGCTCATGATCAATATCAATGCTTTGTCACAACAAGCACAGTGGAGCATAGGTTAGCGCATGCAACTGACAAGCATTGCGCCCTCAATGACATGCAATTGCTGTGTCTAGACTGTGCGTGATACCAAATGTGCCTTCACCCCAGACTGTTAGGCAATGGCAACTCAAAGCTTCATTTTTCACAGGTCAATTCACTTGTACAGACACACAGCTAGCAGTACACTTCCACGGCAGATCTGGAATTTAGGGACTTGCTGAGGTTACGTATGAGCCACTGCTGGTCTGCACAAAGCCACGATCTGTCAGGCATGCAGGCAGCAAGTGAGTCAACAGTCAGTACTCAAAAGCCTGAAAGCCATCAGCAGACATGGAGCACACAAAAGGTATTACTACTTACAGACAGCGTCAAATTCAATCTCTCGCCACTGTGATGCATGCTGACTATGATGTTGGCAGCAACTGCATATTATTAAAGTGACAGATCCTCTGATAAAAGCAATATTCATTACGCCTGAACATGTCAGAAGCAAGCGTTGCTTGTTGTGACAACTGTCTGAATTCTTCAGTGCAGCACTGAAGGTTTCACTTGTCATTTGGCATGTTCAGTGGGACCTGAGGCCCTGAACCAGATACTGCAGCTGTTTCTGCTGGGTGTGTGGACTGGTCTGCAGCATTTGGGCTTCCAGCACTGATTTTCCTTGACAATTGGTAGAAGCCCGTGAACGCCATGAAGCAATTCACAGCCAGCAGGTTGTAGTTCACCTGCAAGGCATGTCAAAATTTGTTGTCATGTTTGTCACAAACACAACAATCACATGATCACATCATGTTGCACAATGCAATGTGATCATTATGTCAATGCAATGATCACATTGCATCACAAACTGCAACCACACTCCTTCATTGAAGGCAAGCAGGTCGTTGAGAGTTGCCCTGGAAGATTGTTGAGCATGGATGTCACCAATCCTGTCCGACAGCAGCAGCACAGCGCATAACATTCAGCACAAGCTTCAGGGCAGTCAGCGTCGTATCAACTGCCGCTTGTCAGCTGAGGCGTGCATTCGCTTGCGATTTATATCACAGGACACAAACAAGCTTGCATATTATAGGGAAGCTTGACTTGTGTTGTTCCTATGGCAGACCAGCTCACCGGCGTGATCTGAGTAGCAAAGCGTGACCAGATGACGCCAGTTGCTGTCACAGCAATCTGCTGGGGGTATGACACTTGCTCCACTGGCCTTTTGAAGTCAGCAATGTTTGCGATGCTGATTCCCCACTTGAATGTTGGAGCCCAAAAATGGATTGTCTTGGGCCCTGCTGGATGATGCCAAAATTGTCTCGCCCTGGAACCAATAGTTGCCATCGCACCCTAGCACCTTGGAGACTACGCAAATCTCAAGCCAGATGAACCTCCAAAAGCTGTCTACCGCAGGACTGCAGATCCACAGTGTGCTTGTCACAAAAACTGGTTGTGAGCTCTTGCGAGCGAATTTAGCATTGATTACGGGCGTCCGATGGCAAGTCAAGAGCGCCAGTGACTGAAATGTCAGGCTTCGACACTACACTGTTTGAGGCTTTTGTGGTTGTCACTCGCACCAAGGATCACCTGACGTTGATTGGCTTGGTGTTCCGAAGCCACACCCCTCAGCCAAACGTTCTTGGTGTCTCGTATACACCACGCGAATGGACAGCCGAACACTTTGCAAATGTATGCTCGCGTCTACACTTTGCTCTCGTTGCGATCGCTGTGATGCCAGAATTGCACACTGGCAGAAATGCAGTTGGCAGCCATTAGTCACTGCAGGCAAAAATTACTGTACACCAATAAATGTCCCAAGCCTGTCGTGCTGTGTTATGCTCAATGTCGGGGGCATGGCATTGCTGCATGATAGCTACACGTTGTAGCTTGTGGCATGTGCATTCAACCTGCAAGTGTTTGAAGCTTGACGCGCTCGTGGCTGCAAAGCCCTACAGCAGCAGTCGCAGCCATGCTGTTTTCGTTCATGTTCAACATGCTATCTTGTACTTAGTGTACGATGGTGATTGGTTGTGTCATCACATGAGAAAGCACAAGAACACGTTGACTACTGCTATGCTCGGCAAGATGTGTGCTCCAGCAACAGCATCAGCCAAGACGACACTGACTTGCTCATCAACTCCGAATGGTCATCAACAGCCTGAGTCACCTAATCCTGCTGTTAGTCATTGGCCAGAAGGAGTGAAGAGTTTTTCTCAAGGCTGATACAGGCAGCTGCTCTGTGTGTCCTACATTACGCTGGACTGATCCTGGGAACTGCTATCATTCGACACATGAGGGCAGTTGGGTGCAGGCCCTGCTGGGACCTTGTTGCCTCCTACCATCACGTTGCACACAAACGTCCAAGGAAACGGCAGCTGGCAATGGTTGCTTCTCACCATGGAGTGCTTGACCCTTCAGCTTATCATCAATCAGCTTCACCATTAGGTCAAGGCGGTTGCAATTTCCTTGCTCAACCAGCTGACCCCTTAGGCATGCTCAGAAACTCTTGAGTGATCATCAGCAAAATTATAACGCTATCAGTCATTGATCAAGACGAGTAAAGAATGTCCCTCAATTGCTGATGCCAGCAGCTGCGTTGTGAAGGAAATGCTTGTGCCGGAGGCGGGCCATCAATCAGTTTCGCCATTGGGTAACAGCGGTTGCAGCTGCCCGTCAGGCGCCACTGGACGCGGCTTGTTTGACATTTTGACTTGCCACCGTTGTACTCTGCAATACAGACAGCTCAAGATTTGGAGATTGCCTCAATGTGAAGCGAAGCAAGAGGCAAAACACAAGGGCAATGAGCATGCACGTCTCAATGAGCCACATCAGCCTATCCAACAAAGTTAAGGTTATAATACCATGCAGCAAATCTGTCAATTGGGATGTGTCACAGCAGATTACTAGGCTGCACCAAGCTCACTAAAATGCATGCCCATGCAGATGTTTTGTTCACATGTAATCAAGCTCAATGCACCGTCAGCCAAGTGTGGGCATTGCCATGCATATTCATTCATTGATTTTGTTCATGCATTATGAAAGTGGGCTAAGCAGGCTCAGCAGGCCCAACTAGGTGCGTACAGAAGCAATCAACTGTCTCCAACCAGTATATATACCTGCCATAAACAAGCCTGGACAGCATACACGCAAAGTATGTCAAAGAAACTCAAGCAGGAAAGAGAAAGTGGAACTGGGGATCTGTGGACCTGTTAGGGTCAATAGTCAGGTTGAGTACAAATGCTAGGTAGAGTGCAACTGCAATGACAAGTAAGGCAAGGCATGAGCAAAACCTTCAAGCAGAAAAACAGAGGGTAGAATCACCTTTTAGGGCCAATGGTCAGACAGAGTACAGACGCTAGATAGAGTGCAACTGCAATGTCTACTAAAGCAAGGCATGAGCGAAACCCACTCAAGCACAACAGCGGAGAGTGGAATCACTTTCTAGGGCCAATGGTCAGGTAGAGTGCAAAATCTAGCTAGAGTGCAACTGCAGTGAATGACCAAGGCCAGGCATGAGCAAAACCTTCAAGCACAACAGCGCAGAGATCACAGGTTAGGGCCAATGGTCAGGTAGAGTGCAAACCCTAGGTAGGGTGCAACTGCAGTAAATGACTAAGGCAAGGCATGAGCAAAACCCTCAAAGCAGAAAAGCTGAGGATAGCTTCACCTTTTGGGTCCAATGATCAGGTAGAGTGCAAACCCTAGGTAGAGTGCAACTGCAGTGAATGACCAAAACAAGGCATGAGCAAGACCCTAGAGCAGGAAAACGGAGGGGAGAATCACCTTTTAGGTCCAATGGTCAGGTAAAGTACAAAAGCCAGGTAGAGCGCAACTGCAATGATGAGTAACCCCATAACCCAATCTCTACCTTCTACATGGTTGCCGGCAAACTCATACACGTCTGATGCATTGATGGCTAATATCGCCACTGCTATTGTCCATCCAACCGTGCTCGTTAGCCAATGATTCACAAAAGCAGAACCCATTATTCTCTCAGACGATGTCATTGCCAACACCTGCAATATCAATTCAAAATGGGTCTATTTGTTGCAAATCACAACATGTCTACAGTCCTAAGTACAATTTAGGCAAAGCACATGCATCAGACAGCAAAGCTCGTGATTGCCACAGGTAGAGGTCATATCCCATGAGAGAGTGTCATTGCTTGACAGGTGTCAGCCCAAGACAGGCTGGCAAGCATCAATTTCTAGCCAAGCCTTGATGTGAGACCTCAAAAGGGTCACAAATGAGCGCCTTGGACTGCATGCCCAATAGTAATGCCCAATAGTAATGCCCAACAGTAATGCCCAATAGTAATGCCCAATAGTAATTCACCTGCAGTATAGGAGTGTGACAGTTACTGAGTCAATCCTGATGCGCCACTGCGGGGAAAGTACATGTTGTTCATGCTTGTCAAAGGCAAAGCTGAGCAGTCAAACATCCACTACTGCATCAGTTGCAGAGGTCAGACGTCTGACATTTGCTGTACAGTCCTTGGTGCTCCACACTGCGTGAGACCTACATGTTGCTCAGCATTGTAACAGGCAAAGGTGAGATGTCAAACAACCACTACTGGATCAGTTGCGGAGGTAAGACGTCTGATATCTGCTGTACAGATCTTGATGCTCCACACTGCGTGAGACCTACATGTTGCTCAGCATTGTAACAGGACTGGGACTGACAGGTGGTTAGTTCCCACCCCACCTAGAGAATCACGCGTTTGCTGTGATTGTGCCATGCAAGCTGTTGAGGATGAGCAACACTTTCTGTTTGATTGCGCATTTTACAATCTCATCAGAGGTCAACACTTTTCTTTGTTTGGTTCAGCCTTTCATCAGCGGGACATTTGCCTTTTCTTTGAGACAAACAGTGATCAGCTGCCTTTGGTTGCCAGACACATTCACCTGTGCTTCAAGTCAGGAGGTCTGATGAGTCACTTCTGGCTCCTTACCTGCGACTGTAAATTCTGTTGGTTGATTGATTGATTGATTACTGGATCAGTTGCAGAGGTAAAACATCTGACAGAATGCTGGCAGGGCCTTGCTGGTATCAAGCTCCAAAACCATTTTAACAGAGCGCGTATGCGATAAAAAGCATTGCTAGCTAGATAGCTATGCTAATTCCCACAATGCTACATTGAGGCAATTGAGCATTCTGCAATACGAAAATACACAAAATGAGGCTAGCAAGTTTGTGCCATTGCAAAACAAGCACTGTAGCATCACTTGCTGAGCAAAAGGGCCACAAGACACCTCACAAGGTGTGTCTCAAGCAGTACAAGCGCTGTAACACCAGCCTGCACTGTTTGCTGACACAGGGGCCAATACACGCCTCACATTGCGTCTCAAGCAGTACAAGCGCTGTAACATCAGCCGGCACTGCTGGCTGACACAGGGGCCAATACAAGCCTCACATCGTGTCTCAAGCAACAGCCTGGCAGGACAAGAGATGCGTCACACACGCCTAGCGCATGTGGTGAAAATTTTGTAAACATCATTGGACGCCCCACCAGCAAGAGCTCCTACCCCCGGGCTCCCACGTGCGCCCTAAGGGTCGCGAAGAACCTGAGCGAACCCTGTTGTGTGCGGCCGCAGCTGACGCAACAACCCCTTAAGTCACGTTCTGTTGAATTGGGGCGTCCCAACATGTTTCATAGGTATCATGCCTATGTAACATAGGTAACAACAACAGCTTACCGGTATCAGAGCAAAGGGCAGTTGAACGCTCTGCAGCACGTTGATCCACTCGTTCAGACTATCCAGTTTAGTGTCATCATCTCGGAAAGACAGCGCCACAAGCAGCGTCGGTGCAATGGCAAGGGAACGGGTGATGGCAATGCGCTGCCACTTGACCACATTCAGGTTCAGGAAACCGCCCATGACGAACTGGCCGCTGTAGGTGCCAGTCATGGTGCTGGTCTGTCCGGCTGCCAAGAGACCCAAAGCCCAAATGAAGGTCTGCAGACAAAAACAGTACATTTGCCAACAGGCATGCGTGATGATCATTCGGATCAGTCGTCAAGCTGTTAAAGGACTGATGCAGCAAGTGTAAGTCATGGTGCTGGTCTGTCCGGCTGCTTGAAGAACTGAAGCCCTAAAGCCCAAATGAAGGTCTGCAGACAAGAACAGAAGGTTTGAGGCAAGGCACTTGTGATGATTGTGCTGATGAGCAGTCATGCTGTGAAGGGAAAGATGCAGTAAGTGCAAGCTATGGTGCTGGTCTGTTCAGCTGCCAAAAGGCCGAAAGCCCAAATGAAGCAAGCAAAGAAGACTAACTCTACACAAGTCATGTCATGTGCTGTGACCCGGTGGCACTGCTAATATTAGGTGCAACAGCAGTTTTGCCCTGACGGGAATGATGCATATGAATGCAGACTGTACAGCATACCATGTGAGACCCGAATCTTTCTCCTAAATAGTCTCCTGCATTCTTGAGCCCAATATCGCCAGCTTCCTTGCCATAGAACCCCTTGGCAAACACGCTGACTACGCAGAGGTTGATGAAGAGGCTAATGAGTAAGGCGAGCGCTGACTCAATGCTGAAGTAGGCCACAGCCTCTTTCTTTCTGGCCACTTTTGTGCGGTTGATGTCCCTGCAGCAGATTGAGCAACAACCTCAAGGTGGGACATGAGGTTGTACTACATCTTGATTTCGAGCGCCAAACATGCGCTCAAACAAAGCAGATGATGCCAATGTAGAACTGTGCATGTGTGTTTGTAAGCATGATTTTGATGTCCCAGCGTGATATCAAACATGACTCATGAGTCCCCAATGCCATGAAGCAGTTGATGCCAGTCTGCGTCTGTGCATGTGTGCATGCATCACAAAGCCCTTGCCTTGACTGCACCAGTGCAGAATGCTGACAGTGGTTGTGAGGCATGATGATAGCGCCCACAATGGCCACTTACATTGTCTATTGAAGTTCGGCAGTTGGTGAAGATGAAGAAGAAGATCAGGAAGAAGATCACACAGAAGAAGAAGACTGTCAAACTTGTCCTTACCTGGATTGGACAAGTGCAGAATGCAATGAGATATTGTGGGCTACAATGATAGCACACACAATGGCCCAAGGCACAGTGCACTGATGACCTTGGCAATCAGTCAAGATGATGAAGACGGTGATGCTTGAACGTGGTGAAGCAGAAAGATAAGGTGATGACGACAACGAAGCAGGGTGTTGGAGTTGTCCATGACTCAGTTGGACAAGTGCGGAGTGCAGGTAGTTGTTGTGAGGCATGCTGACAGGGCCCACAATGGCACTGAAGAAGAGCAGCGCAGAAGATCTAAAGAAGACAAGAATGCCAGAAGTGCTCTCACCTGGATTGTACCACTGCAGAATGCAGGTAGATATTCTGAGGCACGATGATAAAGCGCCCACAATGGCCATTTGCATTGGGCACTGGTGAACTGAAGCAGCTGGTGAGGATAAAGAAGAAGATAGGAAGAAGATCACACTGAGGAAGAAGCTTGTCAAAGTTGTCCTTACCTGCATTGGACAAGTGCAGAATGCAAGATATAGATATTGCGGGGCATGACGATGGCGCCCACAACGGCCACTACAGAGTGCACTGATGACCTTGGCAATTGGTGAAGATGATGACCAAGAACATGATGATCAACAGGTTGAAGCAGAAGAAGATGATGATGACAAAGGTGTTGTGATTGAATTATCCATACCTCGATTGTTCCAGAGCAGAGTGCAGGTAGCTGTTGTGAGGCATGATGACAGGGCCTACGACGGCGCTGAAGAAGAAGAAGAGCGCAGAAGATCTACAGAAGAAGAGAGTGCCAGGAATGCCCTCACCTAGATTGTACCAGTGCAGAGTGCAAATAGATGTGGGGCATGATAATAGCGCCCACAATGGCCGCTGCACAATGTAGTGATGACTAAGCAGTCAAGTGAAGACGAAGAAAGCCAAGAAGAAGAAGAAGATGAAGGAGATGAAGGAGATGAAATGAATCACAAATGTCCTCACCTGGATTGTACCAGTGCGGAATGCAAGTAGATATTGTGAGGCATGATAATAGCACCCGCAATGGCCACTGCACAATGTAGTGATGACTAAGCAGTCAAGTGAAGACGAAAAAAGCCAAGAAGAAGAAAAAGATGAAGGAGATGAAATACATGACAAATGTCCTCACCTGGATTGTACCAGTGCGGAATGCAGATAGATGTTGTGAGGCATGATGATAGCGCCCACAATGGCCACTGCATAGTGCACTGACGACCTTGGCAGTCTTGGTATTGCTATCCCTGCATTCCATGAACCAGTTGTTGGTCATCAGATTAGCCTGAGTGTCAAGTTCCAAGTATGCATGGCACTGCATCGTGCACTGATGACCTTGGGTGTCTCGGTATTGCTATCCCTGCAGCATAGCAATCTAATATTAGGTGAGCAAGGCATCAAAACAGGTTTCTGGTGGAAACCTTGGCTAGTCTTGCATTGCACTGATTGGTGCTACACACACACTGCACTGATGACCTTGGCAATTGGGGAGTTGCTAGCCCCACAATGCATCAGAACAGAAATCAGGCTGGTTCTATGTGGCACTTATGGGTGTCAAAGTGCGACGCATCATGAACTTGGTGACCAAGGTGTTGCTTTCCCTGCTATGCAGTACATCGATAGTTTCTTGCAGGCGTCCACCATGCTGCATGCTTGACTGAATGTTGGGTGCCATACAAACAAACATGTTGAATGCTTGACTGAATGCTGAGCGCCACACAAACAACTATGTTGAATGCTTGACTGAATGTTGAGTGCAATACAAACAAAACCAGTATTACACTGAGGCTGACCACGCAAACTCACAGGCACCATGCCGCAGCATGATTAGTGATGTGTTCAGGCTGGAAACGTCATCCCATGACAGCTTGCAACAGCTTGATTGCCACAGCAGTCAGGGATCACACATAGAGTTTGTCTCACTGTAGGTCACATTCATGACTACTGTGTTCATCAGTCATGTGCATCATTGCATGGATGCTGTTGATGAGCACAATGTCTATGAATCCTCAATCAGCCTAAAGAGGTGATCTGGTCACTGAGCTCAAACCTAGTCAGTCAATACAACTTACAGTCCAGGGCAGGAAGGAGCCAGATGTGACTTGGACTTGCTGGCCTGAAAGCACAGGTGAACGTGTCTGGCAATCAAAGGCAGCTGATCAGAGTTTGCCTCACAGAAAAGGTGAGTATCCCCCTGGTGAAAGACTTAGAAACGTCAAAGTGTAGCTATTGTTGTACAAGGCATCTGCTTGGCATGCTTCTTCTTGGCAGTAATGCAGCAAGTCACCAAGCCTGCCTTAATCATTTGGGCGTTAGGCCTTTTGGCATTATATAACGTTTTAAGATAATTCCTTTTTTCCTCATGGGGGGGGGAGGGGGAGCAGCAAAGTCACACCTCAGCACCATGGTGGAGCAACTTGTTTTGCAAGAATGCGTTCATCTCTCAATGCATTTCATGAGTGAAGCTATACATTAATGATCAGACAATGTTGCTACATGAAATCAGCTGCAAGCAGATATCCGCTCATGCATGCATTTCAACGAGCTAACATACACAATGCTTAACACACAATGTGTAATGCATAATACAAAAGCATGCAAAGGTATCCATCACTTAAATGCAGTGTAGACCGTGCATCATGCAACTTGCTGTAGCCAGTTTGTAATACACAGATGTTTTATGGTATCGATCAGTGATATGGAGAGTGCGCAACTTTGATGTATTCACCTTCTAGGACTGATCCAACAGAAACACCAGCATCTGCAAACATGCATAAAGGAAAAACATGAAGAGGGACAACAAGAAGGACATCAAAGAGAACAAGAAAAAGAACAGGAAGAGGATGGTGATCTCTGATATGCTCCTCTTCTGGGACTGATCCAACAGGGACACCAGCATCTGCAAACTTTGTTCAAGAAGAGGAACAAGAAAAATAAGGCAGAGGAGAAGGAGGTAGTAAAACTCTCATGCGCTCACCTTCTAGAATCGATCCAAAAGGGACACCAGCATCTGCAAACATCCATCAACAACAACAACAAGAAGAAGAGGACAAGAAGGCAAAGAAGAAGATGGTAGCACTTAGGTGCACTCACCTTCTAGGACTGATCCAACAGGAACACCAGCATCTGCAAACATCCACCCAAAAGCAACTGCCATAACTCCCACCAGAATGCCAAATATAGCTTCAAGATGTCGCACTCCCAACCGATCTATCAGCAGCAGAATGAAAGAATCTACTGCTGTGATGATGACACCTGCAACATCACTTGAGAGAGGTTTGCGGTTCTGATGCAGCCAGAGATAGTTTGCAAGCAGCGTAGCAACCCTATCTTGAGGGCATTAGGCTGCAGGTGTTCTAGCTGACTTAGCTTTGGGCAAAATGTACCACACAGGCTCGCGACAGCTGTCTGTCAGAATGACAGCAATGTGGGCATGACAACAGGAGCTAGAGAAAAATGCCACGTCAAAACCAGACCGCAGAACACAATGACTCATGTCTCCCATGACTGTCGATGACCTCTTGGAGAACTTATTCAAAGATTGCAGATTCTATCATCACCCACATGCCCATATGACAACTTCCAGAAATGATCAGATACAGTGACAGCAATAAAGACAAGTAATCTTATGACAGCCTTGCCTGCATAAAGTGGAATTATGCCTTTTGACAGAATGAAAATGGCAATGGCAATGGCACTGCTGACGACCTCCTCATGATCGAACTGGTTGAAGACAGTTGATTGCTTCTGTGCGTACCTAGTGGGGCCTGCTGAGCCTGCCTGGCCCACGTTTATCATGAGTGAATGCAATGAAATGACGACCTCCTGACTATTACATCCAAGAAATGCAACTGGATGCAACTTCAGAGATCACTCACATGGCAAACATCAAATGCCGGCCACAATCCGACACAGTAACACAGACAAGTCAATATTATGGTAGCCTTGCCGGCATATAAAGGTATCACGCCCCTTGAAAGGATAAAAATTGCAACGGCACTTCTGATGACCTCTTGAATGTCGCGTCCAATGACAGCAATCCCGAAATGGCAAACATTGAACTCTGACCACGATCAGAGAGAGAGTGACAGTAACAAAGACAAGTAATTGTCGTGATAGCCTTGCCTGCATATAGCGGTATGATGCCCCTTGACAGAATAAAGATTGCAATGGCACTGCCAATGACCTCTTGAATGTCGCATCCAATGATTGCAATTTCAATCATCACCCACATGGCCAATCTGGGCAGCCTTGGGTACTCAGCTCTGCACAGACGGACCAGTAAGCACATCATGAGAATCTCGATAATTTTCAAAATAGTTCAATTGACCTTTTTATTTGAAAACAGTCGACTGCTACTGTCTTTGTTGTCTCTTGGTGATGACCCATGCAGGCACTTCACATGTCAGACAATACAGATGCAGAAGAAGTGTATGGCTTATCTGCAGTGCTGAGCAAGATATTGGCCTGTTGGACTTGCTTACAACTACACCAGGGAAAACAGCAAAAGCAGAAGAAGGTGATCCAGCAGCAGCAGCAGCAGCAACAGTCGCAGCTCAAGCAGAAAACGATGAAGGGTGTGGCTGACCTGCAGTGCTGCACAAAATGCTGGCTTGTCGCCACTCCCAACTGTTTTTGCTGTTGTTTTTACTCAAGTCAGGCAGAAAAGCACACAGAGAAAAAGAAAGAAAGAAAGGATCCTATCAAAAGGAACTAGGGGTATAATAACTAACCTGCAATGCTGAGCAAGATGTTGGCCTGTTGCCACTCCAAGCTTGGCAGCAAGCAGCTGCAGTGCACCGCCCTGCACACACAGCAACACTCAGTCAAAGTGCGTTGACCATCAATCGCTGCAACGTTTGCCTATGCAGCATGCAAGGCTTGTACGGCATGTGTCAAGCACATTTTAAACCAAATGAGAAAATGAGAAGGCAGATGCCTATCACAACAGTGGTCCAAACCAACGCTCAAAGCAGGACATCCTAGTGCTGCCACATCTGGTCATGCATCATGCATTGATTGTCTACTTCATGCGCAATTGCAGTTGCGTACCATAACAGTACTCCAGACGAGCACCCAAAGCAGGATGTACCCAGTGTTGGCACCTGCCTGCAAGTCCCCTTCCAAATTACCAGGATCCTGCAGCAAATACCTTTATTATGACCACGAGGATGTATTGACAATGATTCCCCTGATACATGGATTAGAACATCATACTCAATTCTACCTGTGAGTCCCCTTTCAGGAACCTTGCAGCAAATGCAAATTTTGATCAAGTCTCCTGATCATTCAGCAGGTGAAATTACCTTTTGAGCTGATGCAGTGACATGACTTCAAGCATCAGTGAAATTTAAGATCCCTTCTGCTGCAACAAGTGAGCATACAATGTACGCTATGGACATTGAGGGAACCCGGCCCTATGACCGCCAGCATGCATAGCGTGAGGTTTGTTTTCTGCATAGCGCATGGGCTTGCAATGTATGCTGTCGACATGAGAAACCAGGGCCTGAGACTGCAAGCATGCAAAGGATGAAAATATGGCCCAGCAAAATGAACACCCACATAGTATGCTGTGAATACCAGAAAGCCTGGGTCTGTGACCCCCAGCATGCAGAGCGTGAGATATGCACTCTGCATGGCACCATAAGGGGACCCACAATGTATGCTATGGACATCAGGAAGCCAGGGCCAGTGAATCTCCACAGCTTCTTCCAGGAGAACCATTGTGGAGGGAGGTGCTGAGCATCCCATCGACCTTCTGTTGCGTCTGCTTCTGAAGGAGGCACTGACACCAGCTGATGGCTTTCGGGATCGCTGTCCACATCGAGAATGTCCTCAGCGAGCTCGTGCTGCAGATCTGCCGCTGCTGGGTGCAAGCCGGAGGTTTCCGGCTGTGCGGGGTCCTGCGGGTGTGCAGCGCCATGCTCGACGTCATCACCGTGCACAAGGCCAACGACCTCTGCCACGTCCGGCGACTTGGGATTCAGCGTGAAGCTGCTCCATTTCATCAACGATGTGGCTGCCATTGCCGTTAGCTGCAGTTGCTGAACGTGCTCTGAAGGTCGGTGTTTCAACCGAGTCAACGCATGTACATGCGCGTTGTCAGGAGGCACCCAGCTGCAGAGCCCTGAAAAGCGTCGATGGTCCTTGACAGACTGCGATCTGCCAGCCTTGCTGCTGCGGTTCGAACAGACTCCGATCAGGTGTGCATCCAACACACTCCGTGCGCACTTCAAGAGCAGACCCGTTCCCACGTGCGCGTTCTGCGTTTACTGCATTTACGCAAGTCAAAGCTTCGTGGTTCACGGGCTTGCATGCTTGTAAGACACAACAGCGCAGGGCATGCGCAATCGGCCTGCTGAAACAACAAAAATGTTCTGCGCAAGTTACGCATGTTTAACATAGCAGCCTGATCAGTCCAGTCGCCAATAGAGCTTTGCATGCAACCTGTGTCGAGTTTCCGAGGTCTTCGGTATTAGGTCAAGCCTGTCGCAGACAGGTCTTGAAAGCGGCATCGAGTGGCATTGTACTTTGACTGTGTAAGTCCATCAATTGCCGGATCTTGCACACAAGACTCGGCAGGCCGGCCTGCAGTGCGTGAGTATCGATCATGGTGTCGGCCACAAGTCTCGCCGCGGCAGCGAACAAGCTGCATCCACGACACCTACTGAACAAGTTTTGTGACCCACGGTAAGCTTCGCGATCATTGCGCATCCTGATCTTCCTCGTTGCTTGCTTTTGCGAGGTGGCATGTTCTGTTGCAGGGTTGTTGCTAAAGACTTTCCTAACGGCCTTGGCAAGTTCACGCCATGTTTCACAACCATTGCTGTTCTTGGTGAGGTTCATGGTTTCTGCTGTTGCTATCTGTGCAAGCATCACTGTTGTACCCTGCTTCTTGGTTTTGTCCAGACATCTGTGACAAGGCATTCAGCATGTCTTTGCGCATCTGCAGGCACAGCCCATGTGACTGCTATCACCCTCTGTATCACTCGCATGGTCCTGGCTCGGCAGAGCAAGGGTGTTAAGAAACACAGGCTGTTGGGTTCAGCAAGATTTGTCCATTGCTTCGCTGCTGCTGCTGCAGCGGCCAACTTGCTCCTAGTGCTGTTTCTACTGAATGGTAGAATTGCAGCGGACACCATCCTGGTGGTCCACGGCAAGGTCGCCCCATTTGAATGGGTTGGTGAGTCTTGCTCTGTGACTCCTGTTGTATCAGCATTGCATATTGACAAGGTTTCAGACATAAGTTTTGACATACACCTTGACGTGCCAACCTGCTTTTCACACCCACATATTGCTATCAGTCAGCATGTTTTTGGAGCCCGATCAAACCCCACTACACCAGCATTGGTATTGCTGGACAGCAAACCTGGCAGAATTGCCCTTATCTGTTGATGGCATGAGCATGAAAAGCATTTTGGAAGTGACATATTTTAGAGCGCATCTTTGCATGCTTGCAACTGCTCGATGGTGCTGTCTTTATAGCTCTTCAGTCAGATCCCAGAGTTTGTGTATACTTTGCTGTCAGGCCTTGCAGCAGCTGTGTTCAGCTGAAAAGTTGTGAAGTCTTGTCCGCCGACTTGATTGCCCACACCCAGTTACAGAAAACCATGTTTGGACAGAGTTGTTTGTGGGCTTTTTGTTTGCAGCCTTTTATGCACATACAAGGGTCCTGTGTCCCCACCAGAAAGGATGCAAATGCTGGCAATGATGATCGAGGTTCAAACACCCAACGGGCATCTCTGCTGGTCCCCGCGTCTGCCTCAACTTTGCACTGAGTCACTATCAGATGCATGCGATTGTGAAATGTGTCCTAATGTTCTGTCTCATTCCTTGGATCTGACACAATGCAAGCCATGCTCTTCTGGGTTTGTACCTGCCTCAGCTTTTGAATTGGGTCCATGACAAGAAACAGCTACAACTATGTCAAAGAACACAAGACACGCTCCATGATGATACAGTGGCTGTGAGCCAATCTCATATGCACAATGTCATGCAGCATGTCTTGAGTTGTTTATCATAGAACCAGGTTGTTTTTGGCATGAACCCTGTTTGTGAATGATGATGAGGAACCCAAGAGCATTTGTCGTGCTTCTCAAATGGGTTTATGCAATGCCATGCGATTGGCACATATGCTATCCCATGCGATGGGCACATATGCTTCTTTGCTTGTTCTGTCTAGTCTGCTAGGGCTTTCAGGCACACACTTCTACTTTGTCCAGCCATAGACAGACTTCCCTGTGCGCCGTGCAGCTTTTGGCCCGTGATATACTGGGTGAATTTTCTTGCCACTTTCTTGCTTGCTGCAATTTGCCAGGGCAACTTGCCGCAATTTTCCAGGGCAATCTTGTGTGAAGTTTGCAGAGCTTAAGCTGTTACACTGTGAAAGGGTTGATGTTGCTTGCCATGATAAGCTCAGTCAGGGTTCTTCTTTGTGCGGCCTGCAGGGCTGTTTTTGGTGAGCTGGCGCAATTGTCATGTCCTGTACTTTTTGGGCTGTCATCTGTATATCGACCCATGTACCTTGCAAGATTATGTCTATTCAGGCAGTTTCCGATGTGCCGTGTAAAGTTGCGCCAGTTGTTCAATGACGGGTAGATTTCTTGAGGCAATCTTTCGTGTGCATTGTAGGTTTTGGGCTGTCATCCGTAAGCTGGTTGACATTCTTGGCCACTTTTCTGTCAGACCTTTCACGCTATAGCTTGGAGCGCACCTGGCTATGGAGATTTCCTCTGGTACTTATTGCTGCCGGTCAACTGGCCCAATTCAGGTGAAAACACAGAAGCAAATTGTGATCTATCGAAGAATTTCTTGTGCATACCTTGTAAGACCTGTTGCGCTTTAGCTTGGAGCGCACTGAGCGGTGGAGATTCCCGCTTGGGTGCTCATTGCTGCCGGTCAACTGGCCCAATTCAGGTAAAGACACAAAGACAAATTGCAAAACACTGTAACTTATCTTACACAATTGGCTGTTGCACCTTTCACGCTATAGCTTGGAGCGCACCTGGCTATGGAGATTTCCTCTGGTACTTATTGCTGCCGGTCAACTGGCCCACTTCAGGTGAAAACACAGAGGCAAATTGTACTGTATCAAAGATTGTCTTGTGCATACCCTGTAAGACCTGTTGCTTTATAGCTTGGAGCGCACTAAGCGGTGGAGGTTCCTGCTTGGCTGCTCATCGCTGCTGGTCAACTGGCCCAGTTCAGGTGAAAACATGAAGGCCAATTGTAGTGCACTGAAGATTCACTTATGCATTTCCTGTCAAACCTTTCACGCTATAGCTTTGAGCGCCCCTGGCTATGGAGGCTCCCTTGGGTGCTCATCGCTGCTGGTCAATTGGCTCAATGCATGTGAATTTGTGAAGACCTTATTGAAGCAGTGGCATTTTCCTTAATGCACTCCTGTCAGACCTGTTGGGCTATAGCGTATCTGGCTATGGAGATTTCCTCTGGTGCTCATTGCTGCCGGTCAATTGGCCTGCGCTAGGTGGGGTTCCCCTTTGCCTTTCACCAAATTGCTCTTTACCTTCTGCTCTGTGTCTTTCGCAAAGGCAGCCAACAGAAGGCAAAAGAGGCCTTTTCTCGTGCATTTTTGCATGAATCCTGCTGTTGGAGCGCATTTGGCTGTGGAGGTTCCTCTTGTTGCTCATCGCTGCTGGCCAACTAGCCCAGTTCAGGTGCAATTTCATGTTGTCGGTGCTGAGTTGCGTATTCATGCTTTGTACAAGCAGCGCAATATCATCAAAAGCTTCTATATATTTTCTCAAATTGAGCAGAATGCAGGAAGCATGAGTCACAAATGGTACAAAGTGCTCACTTTGCTTGTGTGTGCGTCCTGCAGTTCTGTGTTGCTGGTGTCTGATGACAAGGACTATGTTGCCCGTTTTGTACATGGTTCATGCTGGTCTGTGTTGCTCTTCTTCATCAAGGTTCTGACTCTGTGTTTCATATGTGTAAATTTATGGTGCTATTGTCTGATGACAAGGTTTACTTCTTCATCCTGTACATGGTGAATGCTAGCATCAAAATTCTGCTAGCCGGCATTGCTCGTCCTCATTGACATTCTGACACTGTGGTTGCTCTTCTTGATTGACATTCTGATTCAATGTGTGTGATGCAGGTTTGTGGTGCTGATGTCTGATGACAAGGACTACTTCTTCATCCTGTACATGGTGTATGTTGGCATCAATGTGTTGCTGGCCGGCATTGCCCTTCTTCACTGGCCTGGCGCAGAACAGCTGGAGCTCTTGAATGACCCTGAAGGCTATCAGGTGATACTGCACTTGATGATTTGGGTTGTGGGCCAGTAGGCTTAGTGTTTAAGCGATAGGGTCCAGCATTGACTTCACCAAATTGTTTGCTCATATCATACATAGTATATGTATGACGATGTGTTGCTGGCCAGCATTGCTCTTCTTCACTGGCCTGGCGCAGCACAACTGGAGCTGGTGAATGACCCTGAAGGCTATCAGGTGATATTGCACTTGATGATTTGGGTTGTGGGTCAGTAGTCTCAGGGTCCAGGCCATGGGGTTAAGCACCATGTTCACCACATTGGTTGCTCATATGATACATGGCATATGTTGGTAACAATGTGCTGCTGAACGGCATTGCTCTTCTGCAATGGCCTGGCGCAGAACAGCTGGAGCTGGTGAACGACCCTGAAGTCCATCAGGTGACACCACACTTGATGATTTGGGTAGTGGGTCAGAGGCTATAGGGTTTAGGCGATAGAGTCCAGCGTGATGTTCACCAAATCGTTTGCTCATATTGTACATGGTATGTGTTGTCAACGACGTGCTACTGGCCAGATTTGCTCTTCTTCAGCCTGGTGCAGAACAGCTGAAAGTGGTAAATGACTCTGATGGCCATCAGGTGATACTTCGCTGTGTGATCTAGGCTGTGGGTCAGCAGGACCAGGGTTCAGGGCTAGGGTTCAGCAGCATCTTACCAAGCTTTGGCTTACAGATTGAAGTCTGGATTCAACGCTGCTGCATGAGCAATCTCAAACATTTGGTCTGCCAAGTGCAACCTCCTTGCTATTGCACAGACAAACTGAAAAGGCCAGGAGTGTTATCTCAGTGTCTGCCAGCAACCATGCACTTGTTGTAATGCATGCATTCAGCTCTGTTGTTGCTGCAAGCAAATCTTCTGAAGTGACAAACACTTGACGCTGTGAAAGCTTTTTGTTGCAGCAACAACAGTGCTGATTGTTCGCATTGCAACAGCCTGACTGTTTTCAGATCTACTCATCTTATTGTCACATGCCTATTATTGCTGGTCTGTGTTGGCGCAAACATATGAGACCACTGACTTCTGCATCAGGTTGCCGGCACCGTGCCCCCTGTTAGGCATCTTTCTATGGGTATGTAATCGGGAGCCTTGGTTCTGGCAACCTGTTGCAGTGAACAAGTGAGTCTACAGTCAGTTAATGCGCGCAGCAGCTGGCATGCACACTGTCTGTAATCACAACTTCGACCCACTTCTGCATCAGGTTGGCTGTACCATGCCCGCTGTTAGGCATCTTTTGATGGGTGCGTACTTGTTGGCTTGTTACAGGCAAGGTTTTGTAGTGATCAAGTGGATCTACAATCAGTTGGTTTGCTCAGCAGCTGGCATGCACATGGTCTGCAATCACAACTTCCACTGACTTCTGGTTGACTCTACTATGCCCTCTGTTAGGCATCTTTCTATGGGCATCTTTCTATGGGTATGTAATGGGGAGCCTTGGTTCTGGCAACCTTTTGCAGTGACCACGTGAGTCTACAGTCAGTTGATCTGCTCAGCAGCTGGCATGCGTATGATGCAGTCACACCAACCATGCCAAAAGGACATCAGGCTGACTACACAATGCTCACTTAGCATTACTATGTGAGCTGATGTTCAGATTCAAACGCTTACCAGCTGATGCGAACCAATAATTGCCAAGACAGGAAGTGCCTGAAACCCTTCTACTATGGCTGAGACCTGGTGGCACAGCGACTGTTGTGTGAAGCAGCTTGCCCAGTGATTGGGTGTCTGAAGCCTGCCTGTAAGCTGGCTCATGAATGCAATAAATGTCTTCTTACATGAAGTCCAAGACTGCAATTATTGTGCAGGTCTTGGCAAAAATGCAGTTGTGAACAGCATCAGCTTTGTGAGAAGCCTGGCGTCACATCTTTGTGTGTGAGACGCGGCGTCAGCCCCACTATGTGTACAAAGTCTTTTGAGCTTGACGTAAACACAGTATCCTCTTGATGGGATTTGCAGATGTTGGCAGACAGGCAATTTGTGGATTGTAGCAAGCTTTGTGAGAAGCCTGGCATCATGTTGATTGAACATGTGAAGCCTGGTCTCACAGACTCAGTGTGTGTGGAGTCTTTTGAGCTTGAGCATATCATAATACCTATTTGTTGCAATTTGCAGGTGTTGGTGGACAGGCAGTTTGTGGACAGCAGCAAGGTGTGCCCTGAAGCCTGGGATTGTGTTGATTGAGCGTGCGACGCCTGATGTCACAGAGTTGGGGCATACAATATATTTTGAGCTTGAGCATATCACATCATCTACTTGTTGTAGTTTGCAGGTATTGGCGGACAGGCAGTTTGTGGACAGCAGCAAGGTGTGCCTGAAGCCTGGCGTCATGTTGATTGAGCTTGTGAAGCCTGGTGTCACAGAGACATTTGAGCATATCATGATATTTGCTTGATGGGAGTTGCAGGTGCTGGCAGACAGGCAGTTTGTGGACAGCAGCAAGATGTGCCCTGAAGCCAAGGCTAGTGTGTTCTCCATCATCACCTTTGGATGGATCAGCAACCTCATGCGCAGGGGCTATAAGTGAGTCCATGTTCTGCTCACTACTGCAATCAGTGCTTGCAGTTCTGCAACACTTCATTTCTGATATGCTTTCACATTGTGTTGTTGTGATGGCGTTTGGACATCTTCTCCATCATCACCTCTGAATCAGCAACCTCATATGCAGGGGCTACAAGTAAGTGAGTCCATGTTCTATTCATGTCACTTCTGCCTTTTGAGCGTCAGTTGGAGCAGCTTTTGTAGCTCTGCAAAACCGGGAAGTTATAATGTTGGCAATACAGTAGCTCAAATTTTCTCTCATCATTGCGTCTGGCTGGATCAGCAATTCAATGCGCAGGGACTGCAAGAAAGCAATTCTTCATTCAGACAAAAGACATGCAGTGCTGCACATACTCAATGATCAAGACCTCAAGCATCTTTGCCGATTGAGTACACTCGCCAGCGCATGTGCTAGGTGCGTTTGGTCCAAGTCCTATCTTGCCAGGCTGGCTTGTTCTGAGCATTACGGTGAGAACGGTCAAGTGAAAATCTTTGCTGTTGCAAGGAAATTGGTGTCGGCAATTTCTGCTGTTTTACACAAAATTGCCAATACCAATCTCCTTGCAAGAACAAAGACCCTTCAGGCTGTGAGCAACAACTCCTCCTTGTGGGTAAACAAAATGCGTTCAGTGCTGGATGTTTTCTGCTCGCTGCTTGTGTCATCTTTGTTAGTTACCTCAACATACTTCACACAAGCTTGTTTGACTGTTCAACACTAGTCATGGCTAATTATGCATGCTTGCATTGCAGGGCACCCCTGCAATTTGAAGACATATGGGAGCTGCCGCCAGATGATAGGGTTGGCCATCTGGCCAATAGGTTTCGGCCAATTTGGGAGGAGCAGCTCAAGCGTCGTAGCGGTCCCTCACTGGTACTGATGCTCTTCTGTTTCTGCTCTCTTCTTCTTGATCATAATACCTTGCTCTTCTCCTCCACGCCAGCGTCGGTTTTGTGCTGCTGTTCTCCTTCTTCTTTCCTGCTGTCCCATTGCTCCTGATGCTCTTTTGCTTCTTCTCAACCATCCCATTGCCCCTGACGCTCTTCTTGTTACTGTTCTTCTTCTGCTTTATCTTGGTGGTCATGTTGCGCAGACTAGTTTTCTCTTTACGCTCAACAAGCATGTCTGTGAGTGCGTCTGATGCAAGTGCAGCAGCATGTGCACATGGCCTATCACAGAACAATGCAGAGGAATTTGTGCTCAAAGCCCTTGCCTGTTTGCTGCAGACCCTAGCGCTGTGGAAGTTCACCCGCTACCTAATTCTCACAGCGCTACCCTTCAAATTGGTCAATGACCTTTCCCAATTTGTGGGCCCTACCTTCCTGAACCTACTGCTTGGGGTGGTGTCATCTGGCCAACCCTCGTCCGTAGGGTATATGTATGCCATACTCATGCTGACATTGCTGATCATTGGCACAGCCTCTGACAATCAGCATTTCCAGCGAGTCATGCGTGGAGGTATATCATTTGCATCTTCCTTCTTGCCTTCATCCATGCATTTGCTCGCTCGCTTGTTGGCAGGTTGAGTAATTACTCCATTCAACACTTCATCGAAATGATTCTGAGTTCCTGAGTTCACCCAAATGTTCCTCATGTGAATAGATTAAATTCCCTCCATATGCATGCTTGTTACATACACCAGCATATGATTTTATGCAACCTCACATGAGAGAGGCATTCGAGCGTCGACTACGTTGAGTGTCTCACTAGCAATTTGCATGATACGACGCAATTTACATGTATGCAGCTTTTCAGAAACCTCCGCACAAGCATAATATCCAGGGTTCTGTCAAAGGGCTATGCTGGTGCACAAGGGTCTTTTGCAAGGCATCAGCAAGAGCCTAATTCAATTTATGATGGAAGTTCATCCCTTGATTCTGAGTATGGGTTCAGGATTCCGTTTGAGGGCCATGCTGGTGCACGAGGTGTTTGACAAGGTGCTGTACCTGACGCCATCAGCTAGAGCCCAATTCAGCAGCGGAAGAATCTTCAATCTGGTCACCACAGACGCAGAAACGCTGCAGATGCTGTTCCAAAACATCCTGGGAGTGATCTCGTCCCCAGCTAGGATCATCGGATCAATGGCAATGCTATATGTGCAGCTTGGACCATCATCATTGGTCGCCCTGGCGGTACTCATCCTCATGATGCCAACACAGGTATGGGTCTGTATTTGCCCTGGGAAAACCCTAACTCAGGTTGATAAAAACCATTGCCATGCAGTTTATGTGCAGCTGGAGCTATCATTGCTGGTTGGGCTGGTGGTACTCATTTTGATGATGCCAACTAAGATATGGGTCTATGTCTGCCCGGTAGAACCCTTGAAACCGCCCTTTCTCCACATGGGCAGAAAAGAAGTGAACCTGGATGCATTTCAAGCTGGGATCATCATATCAACAGCAATGCTGTACACACAGCTGGGGCTATCACCACAGCCTGTTGTACACAGCAAGTAGTTTGATTACTGTTCAGCCTTGTGGCCTCGCACCTACGCATGTACATGCTGTGCATGCTGAGGTGTCTATTGAGCAGTCAAGCCTGATGTACACAGCAAGCAGCCTTGCTGATGCCATTTGTCCACTTTCCTGCAATGAAGCCCTGCAACTTCCTCCAGACACGCCGTGCATGCTGCGCTTCTATTTCGATCGTCTTGGCTTGAGTGAACTGCGCGCTCTGTGGCCTACAACTCCAGTTGTGAGGTTGCCCAAGCTGCATGGTGCTGTTCTGAAAAGCCGTGAGCGCTCTTCTGCATGGCAGCTTGCAAGCTTGTTCATCCCCAAGACTAGGTTGAAGTCTGAGCAGTCATGCCTAATGCACACAGCAAGCAAGGGAAGTTCTGCCTTAAAAAGCTGTGGTCACTCTTTCAGACAGATCAACGTGTATTGGCCGGTCCCAAGACCAATTGGGAGCCAAGCTTCAGTCAAGCCTGATGCACACAGCAAGCAGCTTCCTGACACTGACGATTCTTGACCACTTAGGCTTCATGCCTTCAATCAGGCATGCTGTGCATGCTGAGCTGCCACCCCTCCAGTCCCAGGTATTTTGAAGAGTGCGCTGTGTGACCTGTGCTTCAAGTGCTGAGGCTGCTCAAGCAGGGGTGATTCTGCTTCGAACAGTTGTAAACACTGTTGTCAGGAGACAGCATGCTTGCTTGGTCGCCTTCAAGACTAGAACAATGGCCTTGAATTGCAGTCTGGCTTATTTGCTTTTATCATCTTGCTGCTTTGTCTCAAGCCTTACTGCGCTCACAATCCTTGCTCAGATGGTAAATTTCAGTCTCAAGACTGGCCAAGCAGCGGTTTGCCCTCAACAATCCTCAAGTGCGCTTCTGCAGGAAAAGTCTTTCCTGGTTGGGCACCTTCAAGACTAGAAGGGTGGTCTTGGACTGCAGGCTGGTTGTTGGTCTTTCCCATCATTCAAGCTCAGCCTTGTGCCGCCTGCAGTCCCTGCTGTAATGCTATATTCCAATCCTGAGGCTGCTCAAGCAGGGATGGTTCTGCTTTGAAGAGTCCTGAGGGCTGTTCTTCGGAGCTACCATCCTTGCTTGGCCACCTTCAAGGCTAACAGGACTGCAGTCTGGTTCATTTGTCTTTCCTGTCATGCTTCAGCAATACAAGCCTAGTGCTATACTGCTGGCAGTTCTGGCTCTACTGACTGCGCTCTGTGACCTGTGCTTCCAGTCTTGAGGCTGCCCAAGCAAGGTGACTCTGCTTCGAACAGTCGTAAACACTGCTCTCAGGAGACAGCATCCTTGCTTGGCCACCTTAAAGACTACAATGATGGCTTTGGACTGCAGTCTTGCTTGTATGTCTTTCCCATCATGCTTCATCAAGTCAAGCTCAGTCCTGTACTGCATTTGATCTCTGCTGCACTGCTTGATTTCAGTCCTGAGGCTGCCCAAGCAGGGGTGCTTCTGCCGTGAACAGTCCTTAGCGCTCTTCTGTGGTAGAAGTCATTCCAGGTTGGCCACCTTTAAGACTACAACAATGGCTTTGGGCTGCAGTCTTGCTTGTATGTCTGTCCCATCATGCTTCAGCAACACAAGCTTAGTGCTATACTGCTTGCAGTCCCGATTACTCTGACCGCGCTCTGTGACCTGCCCTTCCACTCCTGAGACTGTCCAAGTTTGAGTGAACCTGCCCTGAACAGACCTAAGTGCTCTTCAGGGGAGATATTGCTCCTGCTTGTTCAACCTCAGATGTCATTGGAGCAAGCATGCCTGATATCTGCAGCAAGCACACTTGCTGCTGTCTTTTGGCCACTTCCGTGCACTGGACCCTGGCACTGTCTTTTGGACATGCTGTGCAACTTAAAATTCATGCCTGATGCACACATTGAGAAGCTTTGCTGCAGCCACCTGTCCACTCTCATCAGCGCTGCAGCCTAACACCTACATTCAAACATATTGTGCATGCTATGCTGCCGGGTGCGCAGTCTTGGCTTTGTGGAACAGCGTACTCTGTAAGCTGTAGTTCTGGTTCTGAGGCTGTCCAAGCAGGGGCGGTTCTGCCTTAAGAAGTCTCAGGTGCTCTTCTTTTGGGGACTCTACCCCTGCTTGGTCAACCCCAACACTGTGACAGAGCCAAGTTGTAGTCAAGGCAGATGAACATAAAAACCAATCATGCTGCCAAATGAGACCCTTGTGCATGCTGGGCTGTTTTTTGAGCAGCAAAGACTGATGCACACAGCCAGTACCCTTGCCGCTGTCAATTGGCAACTGTACAATGCTGGGGCTTAACGTCTTCACTTGAACATGCTGTGCATGCTGAGCTGTCACTCAAAGCAGTCACAGCTGTACTGAAGATCGCAATCTGTGGCCTGTCCTTCCAGTCCTGAGGCTGCCCAAGCAGGTGTAACTCTGTGCTGAAAAGTCCCAATTGCTCCTCTAAACAGGATCCTGCTTGATTGGGCAACCTCAGGACCAGAGTGTCAGCTTCAGTCAAACCTGATGTACACAGCAAGCAGCCCTTTCACCTCACACCTGCAATCAATCATGCTGTGCATGCTGGGCTGTCATTTGAGCAGTCTTGTTGTTGCTAAAGGGTGCTCTGTTACCTGTGCTTCCATTTCTGGCGCTGCACAAGCAGGAGGGTGTCTGCACTGAAAGGCCCTGAATGCTCTTCTGCACAGGGTCCCTCTTTGCTAGGTCAGCTGCAAGGCTAGAATAGAGTCAACCTTGAAACAAGCCGTAGATGACAGTCTTGAAATCTGCTGGCTGTGTTGCTGAGGATCTCGCCTGCTGAGGACAACACTGCAGCATACAGACGAGCATGCAAAATTTGAGGGAGAGCTGCTGTGTGCCAGGCCTTCACTGAATTTTCGAAAACATTGCAAAATGACACCTGTAAAAGACACAAACAGTGCGTTTAAAGGAAAATCCTTTGAGTCTCTGTCATTTCTGTGCAGGCTGTTCTGGTGAGGATTTCTGCCCGGCTGTTGAAGACAACTTTGCAGCATACGGATGAGCGTGCAAAGCTGGAGGGAGAGCTGCTGGATGGCGTTGATGTTGTCAAGTGCATGACCTGGGAGGTGAGCATGATAGCAGACAGAATGTTCTGGAGCAAATCTCTGCTTATTGGACATTCCTCATGTCAATATCAAGGTCGTCCGCATGTCAAAGAGCTGCAGATATGGTTTCGTATAACAAGCGTCGTCAAATGCAAGGCCTGGGAGAATCTGCACGGCGGAACAGATGTTTGTCCATCCTTGGCATTTCCCAATGAGCACAGCGTTAGCTGCATGTTTTGCTTTTTGAGCATGCTTACACATCTGTGATGATCATAATCATAAAATGTTACACTTTCCAGCACATGTGCTAGGTTTGTGTGGCCCAAACCCTATCCCGCCAGGCCGGCTTGTTCTGAGCGTTACACATCTGTATGATCCCCATATTGCAAAGTGTATCATGCAAACAACGCGCATGCTGACAAGAGACAAAGCCTGTGTTGATATGTTTCTAACAATTTTGATGCATTCCGACGCAATTGATTGGAAACGAAAGTTGAACTAGTCATGCAGACAATCTCGTGCACACAGAAACAGACAGCGTAGCACAAGTGATTGGTTGTTGTACAGTCTTCCTGCCACCCAGTCTTGAAGCAGTGGTGCACCTGTACCTTTTTACAAATCTTTACACAATTATTCATGTCAGCCTTCATGCAGTTGTGGTCTCTCAAGTCATTGCTTGTGAAACAGTGAAAGTTGCATCAAGGTGGATTGTGTGAAAAACACAGGTGTGGCAGCGACACAACATATGCTGCCGCAGACGCTATTCTGGGAAAGCTAGAGGGTCAGACAGACAGAGCTAGACACTCTGTGGAAGTCCTTCAACATTGCAATGTTCACAAAACCAATTCAAGTGCAATCCTGGGTAAACAAGACTATTTCAAAACATCTTTCAATGCTGCAGACACCGTTTTGGGAGCGCATTCAGAGGGTCAGACAGACAGAGCTGGACACTCTGTGGAAATCCTTCAGGGTTCAGACCTTCAACAGCTTCCTGCTGAATGCTATACCAGTGTTTGTGTCAGTCTTCACCTTCACAGTCTACGTTCTGCTGGGCAACCAACTCACAGCAGCCAAGGCGTTCACTTCGCTCTCACTTTTCTCGGTAAGTTCCCAAACCCAGTAGCAAGCCTTTCTGTTCTTGAAAATGCCATCTCAGTGTTTGTGTCAGTCTTCACCTTCACACCCTACATTCTGCTGGGCAGCCAACTCACAGCAGCTAAGGCGTTCATTCACTGTATTTTCAGGTTGTCTACCAAAGTCTACTGATTCAGCCTTGTATTGATTGTGTCAGTCCCCGTTCTCACATTTTATGTTCTGCTGGGCAACCAACTCACAGCAGCCAAGTCCTTGACTTGACTTTCTTTTTTCTGAAAGAGCATTGAACGTTACCCATCCAGTCGCCACACCACTTCTCTGTCTCTTTTACTTGGTGAGTCTTACAAACAACTTTCTGCTGAACAGCGGCCTAGTGTCAGTCTTCTCTTTCACACCTTCAGAAGAGTCTTGCAGGACCAAACAATTTTGTTGAAGCAACAAGAATTGTGCAAGCAGGTCGAAATATCGTCACAAACCTCTACATATCTGTGAGAGGATTTCTTTTGGGGAAAACGTTGTGAAACAAGACCAAAAACGCAGAAATTTGCTCTGAAAAATGAATTAAAAAGAGCCCAAGTGAATTTGGATTGAGTCCAATGCCTGCTATGGCTTCCTGTGCCACCAATCAAGCTGGCCATGGAAAACATTGCATGCGCTAAGACCAACCCAAACATGGTTGCTGCTCTTTTTAGCAAGGTACCCAAGCAGTTGACTACAGGTGCTGTCACATTGGCCTTTTCTCAAATCTGCTGTGGGCAGTTTTGAGAATGCTGCTGTTGCAGCCGCCTTATCATCACAATTCCGACCATGGTGACGTTTTCCACACCATCTTGATCATAAAATACAATAAAACAATCAATTTTGTGTCATATGGACCCAGCAAGGGGGCGTACAGACAATGTCACTTCAAAGTCAATGCTTATCTCTTGCTTATCTCTTGCTTAGCTAATGCACAAGCGCACATGCTGAGGTCATGCCTGTGCGAATGCAGAACTTGTAACTGTGACTATGATCGAAAAACAAGAAGCTGAATTTGTTGTATTTATATGCTGTGCATGAATGCAGATCTTAAGGATGCCGCTATTTCAGCTTCCTCAGCTCATCAGCCAATTAGTCAACGCCCAGGTGGCCATTACCCGCCTGCGTGAGTTCCTGGCAGCTGCTGAGCAGCACAAGATGCCTGAGTCAGCGCCTGCTGCCCCAGGTCAGCACAGCTCTTCTTCTTCAATCTGCTCTTCTTCTTCTGTCTAATGCATTTGACATGATTGCATGACATGTCAGATCTAAAATGGCCATTGCAGGCCCACAGATTCCTGGCAGCTGCTGCACAGCACAAAATGCCCCAGGCTGACACTCCTCCTCTTGTTCACTTTGCTCACTCTTCTTCTCTATGTTTGTAGGTTCTGCACACACTACTGCACACAGAGTGCCATAGCCAACATTGCCTGGCTGCAGTGCGTTAGCCTAAGGCGTCTGAGTCAGCACCTGCTGCAGTCAGCAGTCTGCTTCACCCTGCTGATCCTTTGGTCTCTAACAGCTGTCATCAAGATCTGCATCAACAGGCTTGGACGCCTCAATGCAACCACGAGACCTGATGAGTTGATGCTGCCTCTTTTCCTCTTCTCTTCTTTCTTGTTCGTGTCCTGCCTGTTGCAGGAGAGCATGCACTTGAGCTGAATGGTGATTTCCCATGTGAGGAGCCGCCTATACCTGCCATTGCAGGCATAGACGCTTAGTGCAATCTAGAGACTTGACTCTCCCTCTTTCTCTTCCGTTCTTTCCTTGTCCACAGTGAACGCTTGTCACACAAGCTTTCATTTGAGCTTGAGCGCTTGTTGCAGGGGAAAATGCGCTCGAGCTGAATGGTGATTTTCCCATGGGAGGAGTCTTCTGCATCTGCCTTGACAGGCTTAGATGCCTCAGTGCAATGTGGAGACTTGCTACTGTCTCTTTTCCTCTTCTGATCTTTCCTTGTCCACAGTAGACACCTGTCACACAAGCTTCTTTAACTTGAACTTGGGTGCTTGTTGCAGGGGAAAACGCGCGTGAGCTGAATGGTGATGTCATGTGGGAGGAGTCTGCCGCACCTGCCTTAACAGGCCTGAAGGCTTCCGTACAATCTAGAGACTTGACACTGTCTCCTCTTCTCTTCCTTTTGCTCCTTGTCCACGCTGAACACCTGTTGTTCAAGCTTCTTTCAGTCGCCTGTTCTTCATGTTCCGAACTTGGGTGCTTGTTGCAGGAGAGAACGCACTTGAGCTGAATGGTGACTTTACATGGGAAGAGTCGTCTGCACCTGCCCTGACAGAATTAGACACTTAGTGCAATCTAGAGACTTGACACTCCTTCTTTTCCTCTTCTGTTCTTTCCTTGTGCACAATAGCCACCTGTCACACAAGCTGCTTTCACCTGGGCTTGAGTGCTTGTTGCAGGGGAAAACGCGCTTGAGCTGAACGGTGATTTCACATGGGAGGAGTCATCTGCACCTGCCTTAACAGGCTTAGATGCTTCAGTGCAATCTGGAGACCTGATGGTGATAGTTGGCTCAACAGGATCTGGCAAGTCATCATTGCTGGGAGCAGCGCTTGGCCTGATGCAGCAAGTTGAAGGGCAGCCGGTCAAGCTTCGTGGGAAGGCAAGCTCCCCTTTGGTCTCTTGCCTTTTGTGCCTTTCAAGCCTTGCCTTTCGTCTTTGCTGTCAATGGGATCTGACAAGTCATTGTTCTTGGGAGCAGCGCTGGGTCTCATGCAGCCAAGTCAAGCAGCAGCCAGTCAAGCTTCATGGAAAGGCAAGTTTCCCTTTGGTCTCTTGCCTTTCGTGCCTCTTAAGCCTTGCCTTTCATTGTTGTTATCAGTGGGGTCTGGCAAGTCATCGTTCTTGGGAGCAGCGTTGGGTCTCATGCAGCAACTTGAAGGGCAGCCAGTCAAGCTACGTGGAAAGGCAAGCTTCCCCTTTGGTCTCTTTTCTTTCGTGCCTTTTAAGCACTGCCTTGTACATCCTTCAGGGTCTTTGTTGCTGTCAACAGAGTCTGGCAAATCATCACTGCTAGGAGCAGCACTGAATCTCATGCAGCAAGTTGAAGGGCAGCCAGTCAAGCTGCATGGAAAGGCCAGCTCCCCTTTTGCGTTTTGCCTTTTGTGCCTCTTGGACTTGGCCTTTCGTGCCTTTCAAGCCTTGTTCTGGTGCCACAATGAGGAACAGTATACTGTTTAGGCTGCATGTAGCTTCCTGGTGTCAGTAAGTACAGGTAGCATTGATCCCCAGCCCGCTTTCATAGAACGCCACAGCGAGTCCCAGCATTCTGTTGGGGCTGCCTTTTGCCTCCTTGCTTAGTCAGCACTCCAATTTTCTGATTTCTGTGCAGGTGGCATATGTGCCTGAGTCTGCCTTCATCTACAACGCCACAGTAAGGGACAACATTCTGTTTGGGCTGCCTTTTGAGCAGGAGTGCTACGACCAGGCCTAGCCCTGAAAGAGTCAGCAACTGCGTGTGCTGTTTTTTGGTGCAGGTAGCATATGTGCCTCAGTCCGCCTTCATCTATAACGCCACAGTGAGGGACAACATTCTGTTTGGGCTGCCTTTTGAACAGGAGCGCTATGACCAAGCCATTGCTGCTGCTGCTGTGCGACCAGACTTGGATAACATGCCAGGTAAGCATTTCAGTGCAATTCAGTGCGCCCTGCTAGTGCTGGTGTTGCTGTTGCTGTCATTGCCGCTGCTGCTGAGCGGTCAGATCTGGACAACATGCCGTGTGAACATCATCCTTGTCTGCATTGCCCATTGTTTGCTGTTGCTGCCAACTGAGCAAGAGCGCTACGACCAGGCCATTGCAGCCGCTGCTGTCCGGCCAGATCTGGACAACATGCCAGGTAAGCTTTATGCTACACTCCATGGCTTTAGCTGCAGCTGCTGCTGCTGCTGCTGCTGCTGCTGCTGCTGCTGCTGCTGCTGCTGCTGTTGCTGCTGCTGCTGCTGCTGTGAGGCCAGATCTAGACACTTTGCCAGCTAAGATCCATGCTTCACTTCACTGTCCTGCTGCTGTTGCTGCCGGCCCTTCCTAGCGTATTGTCATTGTCCGGCCAGAACGAGAGTTGCAATAGTGCCAGCATGCTGAGCAGAAACAGCAGCAGCACCTGCAACAGCAACATCTGTTGCTGCTGCTGTGTTGCTAGATCTGGACAACCTGCAGCGGTCATCACTGACCCTGCAACGTCCTCTCTTGCTGCTGCTGATGCTGCTTTGGTTGCACTGCTCTTCTGGACAGCAGAAGCACAGCACCTCAGTGACGCAATTGCTGTTGCAAATTTTTGCTGCAGCTGTTGACGAGACAGGTTTCAGTGAGGGAGACGTCAGCTCTGACATAGGGACCCTGGATTCTAGGTAACAAATTCAACAAGTCAGCGTTGCAGTTTAAGAGTCGCCGTCACACTCATTGGTGCCAGTCAAGCAAGTCGCAATCGCAGGGCGCCGGGTTTGTGATTTATGGGATGGAGTTGCGCTTACCCGTACTAGCATAACAACAGGAAACCAGAAGCTAAATTTGATGTGCTCACTCATGCATTTGATGCAACAGTCACCCTCAGATGAAGTTGCAGCTTGTGACAAGATCATTGTTATCAACTGAAGTGTCATCTCTTGTAATGGTCTGCTCAACTCGGTGGCAGATTTCCAAGAGATCAGCAATCACTGTGAGAATTGACACTGTGAGAATTGACCTCTTATTGTTACTAACGCCACTGGCGTCAGTTGAGCAAGTCACAATAACAAACCGTGAGTAAATGTAAAGCATGAGGATGTGAAACGTAAAATGAAGTGTTTCTCACCGCTATCACTAAACGTGGGCAAGCAAAAGCGGGAATATACATGCTCGCCTCATACATCTGCGTATTTCATGCTGCAGCTGGTGACAAGCTCAGGTTCAGTAAGAAAGGCATCGACTCAAAGTTTGGTGTGCAGTACTCCTGGGCATGTGTCCAAGAGTCTTGCATTCCTGGCTGAGAGTTGACCCTGACTCATCAGCACTGATCGAGCAAGTCCCAACAGCAAGCAGTGGGGTTGGGATGTTGTGTAAAGAAGTATCTCTCAACCCTATCACTGTAAGTGTGCTGTGTGAAGAAGTATTCTTCCCATTTATCAATGCGCCAGTGGGCAAGCACAAGTTGATTTTGACATGCACACCAACCCTTCACTGTCACAGTGACTCTCACGCAACAGCTGGTGACAAGATCAGCGCGACTGAAAGCTGCATCAACTCTCATATTTGGGCCTCTGGCATCCCAGAAATGTATTCCGCAGATCAGCATCCCAGCATGAGACTTGATGATTATTCTCATTTGCACTGATCAAGCAAGTCTTCAACAGCAAGCAGTGGTTCTGACCATATGGGTGAAATGTACTTCATTCCTCTTGGTGTACAAGCAGAAGCAGGATTTTACGTACACGCTCAAAAATGCTGTCACAGTCCTTTTTGCATCATGGTGCAGCTGGTGAAAAGATCAGTGTCAGTGAGAGAGGCATGAGTTCTGAAGCAGGAACTCTTGGGACTATGTCCAAGACTTCAGTGTTTCTGCTTGAGACTTGAATCTTACTCTCATTGGCGCCAGTCAAGCATGATATCATGGCAAGCATTAAGGCTCAGATTCAGTCATGTTTCTCTCACCTCTATCTCTGTAGATATGAGGAGGTAGACATTGGATGCGACAAACTTAGGCACTTATTTGCTGTCAGTATCATATCATGCCATGGCCTGTGGCAAGATCAATGCCAGTGAGAGAGGTATCGAGTCTAGATCTGGAATGCTGTACTCTCGAGCGTTTGTCCAAGAGTTCATCCTCCCAGAATGAGGTTTGATTCTCCCTCTCAACTGCACTGGTCAAGCCTGATATAATGGCAAGCATCAAGGTTCAGATGTAATCACTTTTCTCTCATCCCTATCGCTGTGAATATGAGGCGGTAGGAATTGGATGTGACAACCTCAATCACACACTTGCTGTCACTGTCACTCTCATATCACGTCATGGTCTGTGGCAAGATCAGTGCTAGTGAGAGAGGTATCTAGTCTAGATCTGGAATGCTGTACTCCCGAGCGTTTGTCCAAGAGTTCATCCTCCCAGAATGAGGTTTGATTCTCCCTCTCAACTGCACTGGTCAAGCCTGATACAATGGCAAGCATCAAGGTTCAGATGTAATCACGTTTCTCTCATCCCTATCACTTCCACCTTCACGAGGCGGTAGAAATTGGATGTGACAACCTCAATCACGCGCTTGCTGTCACTGTCCCTCTCAAAAGTCATGCTATGGCTTGTGGCAAGATCAGTCTCAGCGAAAGAGGTATCAAGTCTAGATCTGGAATGCTGTACTCGCGAGCGTTTGTCCAAGAGTTCAGCGCTTCAACATGAGAGTTGCTTCTCACTCTCATTGGCGCTAGTCAAGCAGGTCACGACAGCAAGCAACAAGGCTGTGCCTTGCGCAATCAAGGCTAACTGAACCCTCTCTTGTGGGCGGGCAAACTTTGCAGCTCACATACTCTCTGATGAATATGCTGTCACAATCACTCTTTCATGCTGAACCTGGTAAGATCAGTGTTAGTGAGAGGGGCTTCACTTCTACATCGGGTTTGCTGTGCTCTTGGGCATGTGTTCAAGAGTGCATCATACCAGACTGAGACTTGATTCTCCCTCTCACCTGCACTGCTTAAGCCAGTCACAAAAGCAAGCAATGAGGTTCTGACTTGTGTGTTGAAGTGTGTCTCACCCTTCTCACCGTAATTGTGAGCAAGCAGATTCTCCAGCTGACATGCTCTCACCATGCATATGCTGTCACAGTCACTCTCATGCTGAAGCTGTTAAGATCAGTGGCAGTGAAAGGTGCATCAACTCTAAGTCAGGAATGCTGTACTCTTGGGCATGTGTCCAAGACTTCATCATGCAGATTGAGAATTGATCTTGCTCTCAATGGCACTGATCAAGCAAGTCCTAACAGCAAGCCACAAGTTTCTGGCTTCTGGAATGAAGTCTTTCTCACCCCTGTCAGAGTAAGTTGGGCAGGCATTTCAGTTCAATTTGACATCCTGACTCACTCATTTGCTATCGCAGTCACTATCTTATCTTGCTGGAGCTGGCGACAAGCTCACTGTCTCTGAGAGAGGTATCAAATCTTGCCATAGCCTGCTCTATTCTTGGACAGGCTGCCAAAAGATCAGCAATCACTGCAACAGTTGATTCTCACTCTCATTGGAGCTAGTCAAGCGAGTAAACCCTGAGAATGTGAAGTATCAATTAACGTGGTCACCCCTGCCACTGTAAATGTGGACAGGCAAATCTTGGAGTTGACAGGCTCACCTGTTCATCTGCTGTCAAAGTCACCCCCACTTCATGGCATGGCTGGTGACAAGATTATCAGTGTCAGTGAAAGCAGCAGCAATTCCAAGCGTGGCATACTGAATCCCAAGCATTCACTCAGGAGTTCAGTGTTCTTGCTTGGAAGTTGCTAACACTTGTATTGGCACTGGTCAACAAAGCCGCCATAGCAAGCGTTTGGGACTGACTTGTGCAGTGGATACTTCACATCTAGAGCAGTGTAATTGGGGGCAGGCAGAAGATGAACTCCGCACACCCTTGCATTTGCTGTCTTAGCCACACTCATGCTTTACTTGGTGACCAGATCAGTGTCAGTGGGAGAAGCATCACTTTTCTACTTGGCGCGCTGTGGTCCAGGGCACATGTCCAAGACTTCAGCATGCCAGCGTGAAAAGTGATGTTCACTCTTGTCAGCACTGGTCAAGAAAGTCACAACAGTAAGCATTGAGAGTGTGACCTGTGTGATGTGATCATGTTCACCCCTGAAGATCTCACAGGCTCACCTATGCATTTGTTGTCAGCTGGTGACGACGATTACAGTAATGATAATAATTACACATTCCAGCATATGTGCTAGGTGTGTACGGCCCAATCTGTGATAAGGCTGGTATCAACGTGGAAAAATTCAACTCTGCCAGTGGACAGCTGTGGTCTCATGACTTTGTCCAGGAATGTCCATTCAACACATTTTCGATGTATGTGTGTTGTGATGCAGCTGGTGACAAGACTGAGATGCGTGAGAGCGGGATCAGTCTAAGTGATGGCCAGAAGCATTGCATTGCCAGAGCCGTGTATGTAATGCTGAGGCTGACATGTTCCTGACATGTGCATGCGTGCCTGTTCAAGGTGAGCGGCGACTGTCTGACAAGTTCGTGTTGTGATGCAGCTGGTGACAAGACCGAGATGGGTGAGCGAGGCATCAATCTGAGCGGTGGTCAGAAGCAGCGTATTTCCATTGCCAGAGCCGTGTATGCAGATGCTGATGTCTACATGTTTGACGACCCCCTATCAGCCCTAGATGCCAAGGTAGGGTTTACAGTGCTACCACAAGTGTCTGCAAGGTGTTCATGTTTGATGACCCTCTATCTGACCTAGATGCCGAGGTAGGGTGAAAGAGCTACCATAATTGTCTTTAAGGTGTACATGTTAGACCCTCTGTCAGCCCTGAATGCCGAGATAGGGTAACAGTGCTCCCATAATCTTTGAATTCACTGTTTTGGCATCCAGTAAATGTGCCAACGTCTATATGCTTGATGATCCTCTGTCTGCCCTAGATGCCATGGTAGGGTGACGACCCTCTCATAAGTTATCCATAACGTGTACGTGACTGACGTACCTTGTCTGGCCTAGATGCCAAAATAGGTTTATTGCACCCATAATTGTAAAGGGTGACTGGTTTGTTGGTGAGTGCAGATGCTGATGTCCACATGTTGAGTGATTCTCTGTATGTCTCAGATGCCAAGGTAGGCTAACAGTCCTCCCATAGCTTCTGCACAATAATTTTTCCTCTCGCACAAATGCTGATGTCTTTATGTTTGACGACCCCCTGTCTGCCCTAGATGCCAGGGTAGGGTAACGGTCCTCCCGTACTTGTTGCATGGAAGTCAGGTTTCTGTTGGTCCATGAAAGAGCTGAGGCAAATAACTTTGACAATCCTCATTCTGCCCTAGTTGTTCAGGTAGTATATACATTGCTCCCCCGTAAGTGTTGAGTGAAATGACTCCACTAACAGTGAAGTCTGTGTGCTGTCCAAGCGCTGTGTATAGCTACATGTCTGCGCTGACAAATGCAAGCCATACACAGGCTAAGAAAGCATACAGACTCCAGCGTCAGGTGGAGGAGTCCCGTAAAACACATATAGGATGCATATATGTCTTACAGAGCTTGACATTACAATAGCTGTGCACAACATCAGTTCGAGGCTGCTTGTGACGAACCAACCAGACCAGCTGCACTTTGTGAGCGGCACAAGCTTTGCGGTGTACATGCAACATGGCAGAATCCAAGAAGAAGGGACGAATGATCAGCTGTCCAAGTTGCTTGGCATGTTGTTGCAGGTAGCAAGGGAGGTGTACAACACTTGCATCACAGGTGCTTCGGCCAGCAAGGCATGGCTGCTGGTGACTCATCAGCTGCAGTTTGTCAGTGGTGCAAACGTGGTGGTGTACATGCAAGACAACAGGAATCAACAGTAATAAACCTATGGCCAGCTGTCAAAGTTGCTTGGCATGTTGTTGCAGGTAGCAAGGGAGGTGTACAACACTTGCATTACAGGTGCTTTGGCCAGCAAGACAAGGCTGCTGGTGACTAACCAGCTGCAGTTTGTGAGCGGCGCAAACTCGGTGGTGTACATGCAAGACGGCAGAATTAAAGAGAAGGGCACTTATGATCAGCTGATGAAGGATGATCAGGGCTTCGCCCAGCTCATGTCATCTGCTGAGGTAGGCTGCTGCTGTTAGCTTTTTTGCCACTTGCAAGTCCTTTTAGATGATGGTCATTTCAGAAGCTCATCTAGTCTTGTGGAACATGACTCAGCTGATGTCATCTGCTGAGGTGGGACACTGCTGATATCAATTTTGTTTCCTTTCGAGCCTTCTTTGACGGTCAGTGTGTCATTTGATCTAGTTCTTTGAAGGATGATCGGGGCTTTGCACAGCTCATATCATTTGCTGAGGTGGGATTTGGCTGGTAACTATGCTATTTTTGGCTCTTTTCTGAGCATTGTTTCTAATGGTCAGAGCATGACTTGACTTGACAACAGTGATGCATCAAAACCTTTGTTTTGCGGCTGCGCTTTTGTTTATGACAAAATCCTTGTATTGGACTCCAGTGCTAATCAGCACATAATCAGCAGGATGTCCCTGCTGGCTCCTTATGCCATTGATTGCGTGCTTATGCTGACCTCATTGCCTGCCTGCCTGCCTGCCTGCCTGCCTGCCTGCCTGCCTGCCTGCCTGCCTGCCTGCCTGCTTGCTTGCTGATACTGAACACAGTCACGCTGCTTGATGCAGCAACTTGCGACAACTGACCATGCTGATCACAAGCCAAACGCTTTGACACAGCGATCAGCTGCTTATGTCATTGCCAATCCACATCCAAGTTTGTGAGCAAGCTTGAAAGCACTGCATAGTCACTTTCTAAGCTTGTTGTGATATGCGCATCTGTGCTGTCTTCACATGGCTGGTGCGTCATACGGCTGGCGCATCTGAACCCTGAAAGCATAGATGCAAGCATCTGAGCAAGTTTGAAAGCATGCCTAGTCATATTGACATGACTGTGCATGCTTTCAAGCTTGCTCAGATATGAGCATCTGTGCTGTCTTGATATAGCTGATCAATGTCATGTCTCCCACATGCTGAGCTGAAAGAAACAACGCAGAGATACCATTCTTTTGCTCATGCCACTGAAAGCATAGATGAAAGCATCTGAACCAGCTTGAAAGCATGAATATCCAGTTCTCAACTTTCTTCTGATACTTTGTCTTGATACGGCTGATCATTGTCATGTCTCCCACCTGGCCATGCTAAGCTGAAAGAGAAAGAACGGACATAACATTCAACTGTTCATGTCACTGAAAGCAAAGATGCAAGCATCTGAACATTCTTGAAAGCACAGCTGAACATGCATGCTTGCAAATGTGTTTTAGTGCTCGCATTTTTGCTGTCTTGATATGGTTGACTATTGCCATGTTTCTCACCTGGTCAAGCTGAGCTGAAAGAGAAAGCATGGACACACCATTCCACTGCTCATGTCACTGAAAGCATAGATGCAAGAATCTGAGCAAGCTTGAAAGCATGTATAGGCAGTTTGTAAGCTTGAATTGATATTTGCGTCTGTGCTGTCTTGATACGGCAGATCATCGTTCTGTTTCCCATCTAGCCATGCTGAGCTGAAGGAGGAAGCATGGACATTTTATTCCATTGCTTATGTCACAGAAATCGTAGATGCAAGCATCTTAGCAAGCTTGCATAGTCAGATTTCAAGCTTGTGTTGACACTTGCATCTGTGCTGTCTTGATACAGTTAATTATTGTCATGTTTCTCACCTGGCCATGCTGAGCTGAAAGAGAAAACATGGACATAGCACTCCCACTGTGCTGTCTTGATACGGCTGGTCTTTATTATGATTCCAACCTGGCCATGCTGAGCTGAAGGGAAAGCATGGACATGCCATCCCACTGCTGATGTTACTGGAAACATAGACGGAAGCTTCTGAACAAGCTTGAAAGCACAGCTGAACATGCATGCTCTTGAGCTTGTTCTGATTCCTGCATCTGCCCTCTTTTGTGCTACTGCTGATCAACTCGATGTTTCCCATCTGATGGCATAATGTCCCTGGCTTGCAGTGCTGTTTCTGCATCAAACGGCCAGATTCTGAGATGTCAAGCAAGTTTTCACTGCTATGGCAGGTTGAGCAAGAAGAAGATGAAAGCGATGACGGCGGCGACAATGCCATCGACCAGGGCGCAGGGCCTTCATCAGCGGCGTCCCCAAACGGCCCTGCCCCAGGGACATCTCCAAACGGCCCTGCAGACCCTAAGCCTGCCTCCAAGGAAGCCCCAGAGAAAACCCCCAAGCAGGGGCAGCAGGTAGAAGAGGGGGCCGCTGGCGAGGGCAGGGTTCAGGGTACTGGCAAGAGAGGCAATCTGACTGAGACTGAGGGCAGAGCCACAGGTATGGGTCGGCAACAAACCCCATAGGGTTTGAACTGCGCTTGAACATCCCTCTATAACTCATTTTTGTCTGTGCTAGTGTGCAGGCAAGGTCTTGTTCAAGACATTGATCGTGTATGTGATTGTGAGTATCTTCGTGTCATTGATGTCATCTGACTGATTTCTGTCTGTGCTGCTGTGCAGGCAAGGTGTCATTCAAGATGCTGATGGTGTATGTGCATGCTATGGGAGGCAAGCTTTGCTTCAGTATCCTCATGTAAGGGGTTTTTGTCTGTAATAATGTCATGTAGCTGACGTCCATCCGTGCTGCTGTGCAGGCAAGGTGTCATTCAAGATGCTGATGGTATATGTGAATGCCATGGGCGGGAAACTGCGCTTCAGTATCCTCATGTCCTGGTTCCTGCTAGTGGAGCTGTGCCGTGTTGCGGCAACAGTATGGCTATCATACTGGACAGGCATCACGGACAGACCTGGTACGCTTTGCTGACCATTGTGATTTGGGTATACAGCAATTTTGTCATGTCGTCTGTTTCAGCTGTGCTGCATTGCTGCCATGTCCTGGTTCCTGCTGGTGGAGCTCTGCTGCGTTGCTGCTACAATGTGGATGTTTTGTTGGACAAGCATCACGGACAGACCTGGTCTGCCACTGCTGCAGCCCATGTCTTGTCTGAAACTCTGTGTCTGCTCACTGTTTGTTGTTCCACCTGACTCTGCTACACGCTTTACCTTGTGTGAACCTAATGTGTTCTGCTCATGGCTCTTGCCTGTGCTCTTTTCTGTGGGTTGAGCAACTTGAGTCCTGCAAAAAGTTGCTAAGTCTGCCCAGGAATGCAGAATCTTTGTGAAATTTCTGAATGCCTTCACCTTCAGGGCAGCACATCATCTACTTTGATCTCTTCCACATTCCGGGCTAATGCATACAGATGTAAAAGCATGTGACTGCGGCCCCAGACGCTGTCTGCTGTCTAGTTGGAGAACCTTGTTCAGCGCTGTAGCGTCTTTTTGTCTGTGGACCTATTACACCATCTGACTGTGAATGTATCTGTGTTATCTATTTCTACGTCCGTGCACAGGTCTCCAAGCTGCATGATTGCAAAAGAAATCCCCAAAAACTCTTCAAAAGTTCAGCATTTGCTCTACATAACCATGTGTTTGTTGATTATTTCAAGCATCTTGACACGCAACGTGGTGCACAGACGGGACACCTCATTCAGCGCTGTGATATCTGTCCATCTATGCTGGAATCTCTGCAACCCAGTTCCTGCATTTCACAAACACTCTGCTGTACCCTGTATGCATCACCCTGTTCAAGCTATGCTGTTCCACCTGACTCTGCTGTATCCTGTTCCTTGTGGGGCAAAAAAGCTGACTTACGCAAAATGCTGTTGTTTCAGACCTTGTGTATTGTACAGGTGGGGCACCTCATTCAGCATTGTGGTATCTGTCCATCTATGCTGGAGTCTCCGCCACCCAGATTCTATTCCAGTTCAGCAGCACTCTGCTGCTCAAGATTCTGAGCCTGGCTGCAGCACGCACCATGCACAACGACATGCTCAAGGCTCTTCTCAGGTCAGACCCCCATGGCTTTTGGCATGGCTGTGAATGCGACACGTGCTGTATGATCTGTAGTCACCTATGCTCCAGCCTGGATTCTGTTCCAGTTCAGCAGCGCTCAGCTTGTGAAGATCCTAAGTCTGGCTGCTGCACGCACCATGCACAACGACATGCTCAAGGCTCTACTCAGTTTAGATCTAATCCCTTGCTTTGGAGCGTTTGGCAAGGCATTGAATGCAAGACATGGCCTGTGGTTTCTGTCCGTCTGCGCCTGTGTCCATCAACGTAGTAGCTCAGAATCTATTCCAGTTCAGCAGCATTTTGCTTCTGGAGATGCTGAGCTTGGCTGCAGCACGCACTATGCATAAGGCTCTGCTCAGGTAAAGATGGTAGGTACACTCCTTCCCTTTTCATGTGAGAGCGCAGCAGTGTCGAATCAAATGCAGCCATTGCCAAGGTGTTCTGACTATACCTCTTTTGATTTGTATAGCGTCATTATCCTTCTTGCACGTCACTCCGACAGGCCGGATCATCAACCGTTTTACAAAAGACACCTCAGATGTGGACAAGGATTTGGCAGATTTGGCTGCATTTCTGCCTTTTGTTGGAATGACAGACCAGCAGTGTCAGGTGATACGTGATTTGCAGTTGTTGCTGTTGCTCTGACTAAACCTCTTTTGCTTTGCAGGGCGCCGTTATCCTTCTTCCATGTGACTCCAACAGGCCGAATCATCAACCGCCTTACAAAGGACACCTCTGATGTGGACAAAAACTTGGCAGATTTTGCAGCTTTTTTCCTGCGCAGTTGCCTGCAGCTCACATCCACCATCATTTTGATTGGAGTCACAACGCCCTTTGCCCTGCCCCTGCTGGTCCCAATTCTGTTGCTCTTCTACTTCCTGTACCAGTACTTCCAGGTAAGAGCTGCAATATGCCGTCTGCCCTTTGCCCTGCCCCTGCTAGTGCCCATCATGTTGCTCTTCTTCTTCCTTTACCACCTAATCTCCTGCTCTTCTATTTCTTGTACCAGTACTTCCAGGTAAGCAGGCCCAGAAGGTATCTGCAAGAATGCTTTTGTGCTTTTTGTCCCCTCAGAGTTTGTCAAGCAGTTGCCTGCAGCTGACCTCGACCAGCATTTTGATTGGGGTCACAACGCCTTTTGCCCTGCCCCTGCTGGTGCCCATTCTTTTGCTCTTCGACTTCCTGTACCAGTACTTCCAGGTACAGTCATTTCTCTTTGATACAAGTGTTTGAGTCTCCAAAAGAAGTGTGACAACCAGGGGGACCACTGCAGACAAACGCCATGAGTTGCATTGTCCTTGCATGACAATGTCCCTGTGTCAAGTGCCCCTGTAAGGAGGAATTTCTGCAGGAGTCACAATCTACCCTTCGCTGCGCCCCTGCTGGTGCTTATTCTGTGTGGCTCTTTCAGTTCTTGTACCTGTATCGCTAGGTAGGCGAGGTCACATACACTGTTGAATGTTTGCAGTGGTGCATTAATGCTATGCCCTTCAGGCTCATCAAAGTAACTTTCTTCGGATTTGCTAAATGAAACCCTGGGCAAAACAGACTGCAGTTGCCCTTGTTCCTAGTACTTCTAAAGTGATGTCCAGGGATGCTATTTTATGCTAATGACGCGCTTCAGTGTTGCCTTGAGTGATGCTCTTGTGTTGTCTCTGATTGGCTTAGACTTGCCCGGCTGCAGTCCGACTTCACTTGCTTCAGGAACAGCGCTGTTCTTCTGCTTCCATGCCTGCCATCTCAAGTGCTGCTTGCTGCGCTTTGCCATGATGATCAGTAACACAGGGCTCTAGCCAGAGCAACACACTCAGAACAAGCTAGCCTGGCAGAACAGGACTTGGGCTACATGCGCCTGGCACGCTTTCTGACACATGCGGCATGTCTGTTATGATTGCATGCAGGCAAGTGTGCGCAAGGTGAAGAGATTCAGATCCATATCCTGCTCCCCTGTGTGACAAATTTGGCTGTTTTTGTTAGTTTGGCTATGACTAGGGTTGATGTAGTATTGGTGCTTATCATGATTGCATGTAGGCAAGTGTGCGGGAGGTGAAGCGACTGGACTCCATTTCCCGTTCTCCTGTATACTCATCAATTGGCGAGGTCATCAACGGCCTCCCTACCATCAGAGCGTACAGGTAATACTTCTGTCAATGAGGTGCATTGAGATTTTGACATCCTGAAATCTACAACCCCGCACATACCCCTAATGTCAATGTACTAAACACATGAGTCACCCAAATTTTGAACCCTCATGACTAGAGCTTCACAAACATAATTTTGAGAACTTCGGTTCTTTCTGAAATTGATCATCATGTGTTCATGACCGTGTGACCATTGGAGATGTCATTAATGGCCTGCCTACCATGAGACTGCAGGTAGTACATTGTTTGTTATATGTAGTGGACAATGCCCAAAAGTTCTCAATTTTGCGACTGGGGATCTTCACCATCAAGGGCAGATTTCTTCAATCTGACTAAACTACTCACTTGATTTCTACAGCATAAGTGTGCTTGCTGTTACACATGTCTGGCCACAGCAGCAAATTATGCTTCATTTGCTGTTATGACTAATGATGCCACTGGTTGCATCACCCAATAAGCAAATGCAAGTGTGCACTCACCAAAGTACTGCATGTTGATTCCCCAGATGATCAGGATCACAGTCTGAAGCTGGTCATGATCTGGTCCAGAGCCTGACTAGCCTTCTGTTCCAGATCCTGATCAGATTTAAATTCACGCTCATCTTTGGATTCAAATCCAGAAAATGGCAGTGACATCAATACAGCAAGAAGGGGTCACAGCCATTTTCGAAGAGTTTGCTCAAGTTTGCGTCATGCTTAGACAACATTTGTACAGAGCAGAGCAGAGCAGTCAAGCTGTCCTTCATTCTTGTCTGTGTTGTGTCTGCTCAAGGGTCTTGTGACAGCTGTCCAGTCCTGACGTGCCATGCAATACTCCTTCGCTACTGCACTAGGAAGACCATCTTCAACTTTCCAACAGTCCTGCTGCTACTGATGCATGGTCTTTGTGTGTTGTGCATAGCGCTGAGGACTGTCTGTCCGCATAATTGGAGCCTGATGATTGCCAATCTGAGCATGATTCTACAACTATGTATGTGTGCAGGGCTGAGGATCGTCTGTCAGCACGTAACTGCAGCCTTGTGGACGCTAGCGTAGTTATGAGCCTCATCAACCAGTCCATGAATAGGTACATTCCGATTCTTTGACACTGCCTGCCTGATCTTCCCCAGCACTACCTCTCCTTGGCCACTGTGCTTCTGCTGCAAGCCTGACTTTCTGACTCGTCTTCAGTGCTGCTTGACTGCTGCAAGCCTGGTTATGTGACTCTTCTTCATTGCTGCCTGACTGCTGCAAGCCTGATAACCTGACTCTTCTTGATTGCTGCCTGACTGCTGCAAGCCTGCCATCATGCCTCTTCTTCACTGATGCCTGCCTGGCTCTTCATCAGCATCACCCGCCCGCCTTGTCTTCAAAATGCTTGCCTGCTGTGAGCCTGCCTCCTTTTGTCTTCTTCAGCCAAGACTGCCTGCTACAAGCCTGCTTCCATGCCTCTTCTTCACCATTGCCTGCCCGCCTCTTCTTCACCAATACGCTGCAGTTTTGCAGGTGGCTGAGCATCAGGCTGGAAACCCTGAAAACCTTAGCCTCAGTAGCATCTTGTTGACCCTAGCCAATTTATCCATACCCTATTGTGTTCTTACAGGTGGCTGAGTATCAGGCTGCCTTGTGAGCCCTAGCCTCGATGACAACCATAGCTGAATTTTCTGAACCCTGCTGTCTTTTTGCAGATGGTTGAGCATCAGGCTGGAAACCCTAGGCGCCCTGGCTGCCTTTTCAGCTGCAGTCCTAGCCATTGAATCCAGAGGTGCTGCGTCACAGATCGGACTTACGCTGTCTTACGCCCTGCAAATTACATCCCTTACGTCCATGACTGTACGGCTGGCTAGCGTGGCAGAAAATGCTTTCAATGCTGTGGAAAGAATGGCGGAATACAGCAAAATCAAAGGCGAAGCAGCTGCTGTCATTCCCAAAAGTGCGCCTGAAGACTGGCCGTCTGCTGGAAAGGTACGAAAGTTTGAGCATGATCGAGCATGGCTGAAATATTCTCAATATTGTGGAAAGAATGGCAGAATACAGCAAATAGTTGTTCAAGGGCGAAGCAGCTGCTATCATTCCCAAAAAAGCACCTGAAGATTGGCCATCTGCTGGGAAGGTAAAATGTACTAGTTGTGGACTGCTCTTAATGCTGTGAAAACAATGGTGGAATACAGCAAGATTAAGGGCAAAGCAGCTGCTGTCGTTCCCCAAAAGTGCTTCTGGAGATTAGCCATCTGCTGGAAAGGCGACAAGATGTAGGCCGGGGTTACTGTTGGTGCTCAACAAACTCAACGTGTGTATTGTGGCTGGCATGACATGAAGTGTTGTTGGCAGAAATAGCACTGGCAAAACCTCCTTGACACCATTGTTTCCTGATCAGGTTCAAGGACGTGACCATGCTGGGTTTGATGCTGTTCAGATTGTGTTCAAGGATGTGAAGCTGAGATACAGATCTGGTCTGCCGGTGTTGGCAGAACTAGCACTGGCAAAACCTCCTTCAACATCATTGTTTCCTGATCAGGTTCAAGGATGTGACCATGCTGTGTTTGCTGCTGTGTAGATTGAGTCCAAGGGTGTGAAGATGAGGTACAGACCCAGTTTGCCGTTGGTGCTCAAGGGACTCAACGTGTGCATTGAAGCGGGCACCACATGCGGTGTTGCTGGCAGAACTAGTACTGGCAAAACCTCCTTCAGCAACACTGTTTTTGATTGAGTTCAAGGATGTGACCATGCTTTGATTGCTGCTGTGCAGATTGAGTTCAAGGATGTGAAGATGAGGTATAGACCGGGTTTGCCTTTGGTGCTCAAGGGACTCAACGTGTGCATCGAGGCAGGCACCACATACGGTTTTGTTGGCAAAACTAGCACTGGCAAAACCTCCTTCGCCAACACTGGTTTTCACTGAGTTCAAGGATCTGACCATGCTGTATTCGCTGCTGTGCAGATTGAGTTCAAGGATGTGAAGATGAGGTATAGACCGGGTTTGCCTTTGGTGCTCAAGGGACTCAACGTGTGCGTTGAGGCAGGCACCACATGTGGTGTTGTTGGCAGAACTGGCGCCGGCAAAACCTCTTTCATCAATACCATCTTCCGATTAATGGAGTTAGACCAGGGCGGCATCTTTATTGATGATGTGGAGGTTGCCAAATTAGGCTTGGCTCAACTCAGAAATGCCATGGCCATCATTCCACAGGTCAGCTGCTTTCTTGAAAGCTTACCAAAACTTCATTTCGTTTCATTTCTACGAAAGTGGTGTTCATTGTTACAGTTGGCTGCTGCAGTTGCCTAACTAGGCTTGGCTCAGCTGTGAAGGGCCATGGCCATCATTCCACAGGCGAGCTGCTTGTTTGGAAAGCTGACTAGAACACCACTTTTTTTCTGCAGAACCGCTTTCATTGTCACAATGGTAATCTGCAGTTGCCAAATCAGGCTTGGCTCAACTCAGAAGTGCCATGGCTATTGCTCTGCGGGTCAGCTATGCATGTGCAAGCTGTCAATACTCTCATATTGTTCTGCTTTTTGCCTCAACTAGGCTTTTCCAATTGTCAAATTAGGCTGAGCTCAACACTGTTTTTTGTCAATGGCTCATGTGAGTAATGAGCTGATCTGTCAGATGACAGCCATGGCACTATCATCTCACAGGTCAGCTCTTGAGTCACAAGAGTTGTTGACAAACACAAATTTTCTCTCATCCAATTGCTGATTTTTGGCCACCATTGGGTCTGTCAATTGAGCAACCGCAACCATTATCACTTGACTACTATTTGCAAACATGCTGTGTTGGTATCCATCGTCACTTGACTGCTGGTTGCAAAAATACTTTATTGACATCAAAGCTGGCACAGGCCATACAGCAGGAGCCTAATTTTGAGGTGTTGGAAAACCAAATCACAAAACCCCAATGAACCAATGGGAGGTGAAAAGGGCTTTCTTTGCACTCACTGCATAGAGAGTGCAAAGAGCTTTTGTTCATTACAGTCTTTTCCATTCCACCAGTCCTGTGGGGCTTTGCACTGCGTTTTGAGCGTTTGCACATGCGGACCAATGGTGTTGTTTACAATATCACCTGAGTCACCTGAGTCATGACAATGAATGGCTTTGCCCTGTGAAGGTGCTGGTATTGTTCATGGGTACTATGCGCATCCATCAAGATCTCTCTGAAAGGAACTTCAATATGCACATATGGGCAGCTGAAACCATATTTTAGGCAGAGTCACAGAAACAGCCTCTAAATGCCCATTCACATGAGATTTGGGAAGTAAACTGTGCAGTTACCAGTGTTGTTCACAGATTCATGTGCAGTCACCTTAGACCCCTTTCAAAGGCACCATAACATGAACAGATGGGCAACGCGCATTTGACTAGGGTTGTGGACTCAGACCCTATATACCCATAACATGAACCATGCGCAGCAATGTAGATCCCTTCAAGAGGCAATCTGGTATGGACATATGGACAACGCACATTTGGCTAGCGTTGTGGAGTCAGACCCTATCCACCCATCAATCATGCACATGCCTGTGCACTGTGCAGGTATCGGTGCTTATCACAGGAACCATGCGCAGCAATCTAGACCCTTTTGAGAGGCATTCTGACATGGATATATGGGCAACGCACATTTGGCTAGGATTGTGCTGTCACACCCTTCATTCTGACATTTCACAAACATGAACTCTGGGAACTAAACTTGTGCACTATGCAGGTACCAGTGCTGTTCACAGGAACCATGCGCAGCAATCTGGATCCCTTTGAGAGGCACTCTGACATGGATATATGGGCAGCTCTAAGGAGAGCGCATCTGGCTAGGGTTGTGGAATCAAACCCTATGGGCTTGGAGATGACACTATCAGAGGGAGGAGCGCCTCTGTCAGCAGGGCAGAAGCAGCTAGTAGCCCTTGCAAGAGCCCTACTGCGCAACTCCAAGGTAATGCTATCAACTTACAGTTAGCGTCTGGCGTTTTGGTCTTGTCGGATTTGATTACTACTCTGATGACTAGCGTTACAGATTGTGACTCTACCACCCAATGTGGCTCAGCCATATCACTAACTGTTGTTGCAGAAGCAGAGTACTTGTGCGTATACGCAAATGCTTTCAGTAACACTCCAGACTCTGATCTTGCCACTGGACCTTTTTTTACTGCTCTGATGACTTCCAGGCTTACTACTCTTAGTCAAACTGTGCTGTTGCAGATCCTGATCTTGGACGAGGCTACTGCCAATGTGGATGTTGAGACTGACGCCCTGATTCAGAAGACTGTCAGGGAGGAGTTCAAGGACCGCACCATTGTTGCCATTGCTCACAGGTACACTTTGTAGCATGTATCAAACACTACACAATACACTCATTGTACATCATGTTGTGTTATGCTATGCTCCCTGCCCTGCCCTGCCCTGCCCTGCCCTGCCGTGCCGTGCCGTTGCTGTGCTGTTGCTGTGCTGTGCTGTGCTGTGCTGTGCTGTGCTGTGCTGTGCTGTGCTGTGCTGTGCTGTGCTGTGCTGTGCTGTGCTGTGCTGTGCGCTCGTGGGTGTGCTTGAGAAGTTCAACACGTGCATGCAGGCTACACACCATTGTTGTTTGTGACATGTCACTTGTGATTGACAATGGCTTGGCTACCAATGTCGCAAGCAGCCTATCCCGTAATATGATGATGATGCAGCAATTTCTGAAACACGTTCAATGCATTGCATTCTGAAGTCGGACAGGTTCAGGGAAAACAATATGTGCGTGCAGGCTGCACACCATCATTGACTGTGACATGGTACTGGTGATGGACAATGGCTTGGCTGCAGAGTGGGGGCGCCCTGCTGACCTGTTGGATAACCCCAGCGGCACCTTCACAAGTAACTCCCTTCTTTCCTTTTCTGTGATGCCGGGTTGATGTCTTGGGCTTGTTGACAGCTGACTGCATGACAAATGCAACAAAGTCTGATGTCTACATTGCCAGCTGAGCTGTTGGACAACCCCAACAACACTTGCTCAAACAGCACTATATTTGCTCCCACTCTCTCGTGACTTGGTGGATGTTTGTATATGTAACATCATGTTGTCTCCTGATGTTGTGTCGAATGCTTGCAGGCATGGTGAAAGAGACAGGTCATGCAGCTGAGCAATTCCTGAGAAGCATTGCCAGCGGTCAGCATGACCATCAGCAGCAGCGCGACCAGAGAGCAGCCGCTGCTTTGGAGCGTGTCACTACTTCCCCAGACTGGCAGAATGACTGCAGGTAGGCAGTCATATAGAACAACACAAGTGTTTGGCAAAATTGATCAGTTGCAGAGCATCAGAGACACACTCATAAGCATAACGCCTACAGCAAGTCACTTCAAGGACATTTCTCTTCCAGGTGAATGCTACTGGTCAGGAGCGACTTGGAGTTGAACTTTCTGTCGTATCCTGACTGTCAGTGTAGCAATTTTGTAGCAATCATCACTGCCATGGAATGGTGCTAGAGTCTTCAAATAATGCATTGAAGCATTCTGGAAGCCACAATATGCAAATGAGCTACAGCAGGGCTTTGTCATACAGTCATTGTGGCTACTTTCTGTATGTGCATACTTTGCATTTGCATAATTTGAGTATGCATCATCCACAGTACTTTGATGGTCATATGCTCTGCTTGTACTGTATGTCCTTGCCCTGCTTGACTTTTCTGTGCGTGCGTGCAGTGCTGCCTCTTCAGACGTACTTGACAACCTTCAGACAGTTCACCACCTTTTTGCAACAATGTCACACTGTACACGCGACATGTCTGTGCTTGTGTGCAGCGCTGCCTCCTCAGACCTAATAGACAGCCTTCAGACAGTTCACAAGCTTCCTGCAACAAGGGCACACTGTACGCACGACATGTCTGTACCTGTGTGCAGTGCTGCCTCTTCAGACCTGCTAGACAGGACTCGGACAATTCACAAGCTTCCTGTAACAAGGTCATACTGTACGTATAACTTGTCTGTGCGTGTGACTTACTTGGGCGTGCGTGCAGTGCTGCCTCTTCAGACCTTCTAGACAAGACTCAGACAGCACAGAAGTTGCTGAAGGTGGTCATTGCTGGCCTTAGTGAAGACGCCCAGTCAGAGGAGGTTCGCAAGGTATGGGTGCTGCTAGGGTCTGCAACCCTAGGCAGATATTTTCAAACAATGAGTGCAGCAGCAGTCGCAGCAGCTACCAGGATTTACTCAAACTGTCAGGGCAACAGCTACCCAGGCTTGCCTGTTCTGTTGACTTCAATTGCCTGTGTCAAAATGCAATTGCTGATCCAGGAACATTCTGCAGAAGCACACATGCAAATCTGCAAGCATAACGGAACAAATTCCTTTCTGCCTGCCTGCCTACCTGCCTGCCTGCCTGCCTGAAACAAGTTTTAAAGCTTGAGGCATGGATTACTAGAAATTCACTGGTGATTTGCAGCAAATGGGCTTCCTGTCTTTTGGCAGATACCAAGTATCATCATGCATTCAGCAAATGGGCTTTCTGCCTTTTTACAGGAATTTCTGATCACTGACTGTTGCTTGCAGCAAATGGGCTTTCCATCTTTGGGTGGGGAAGATGGCAACAGCGAGGAATCTAACACCTACCAAGCCATGATGCAGGTATGCCACCTTGTCCCAAAAACCTTATTTGTGATAGCAACAGTCATGATGCAAGTCTGCTCATAACGTCATTAGTCATAGCATCAGTCATGATGCAGGCTTCCACCATGTGTCATAGCAGGCATGTGCATTCAAACTTCTTGATTTGCGCAAGCTGGTCATGCACAGCATTGAAAGTCAAACATTCAATGGGTCAAGTCATGTTCGTGATGACTTCTCAGTCAGGTCTGACACGATGTCCTTGACATACATATCATTTTGATGAAATGCAAACAAACACTCAAACAATGTCATTTCTGCAGCTTGCCTGCAACTTTTGATGGTGCTGTGCCGAGAATGTGTCTGAAACATGAATCGGTCAATTGTTTTCAAAAATATGATATTTGCAGGCTGTTGATTTGCTGACAGATATCAACAAGCTAGCAGCGCAAGCAAGGCGTTTCTTAGCGCCTCAGGGCCGTTCCCCACGACCCTCTCTGTCACAGGGCCGGTCTCCACGCCGGTCCCTGTCCATTGCTCGTTCCCCTTCTTCTTCCCCAAGCCAGGGGGGGTCAGCCACCACCCCCCTGCTCAGCCCCAGAAGAAGCAGCCTAGAAGAAGACAGGTCGGCTAGGCGAAGCAGCGTAGAACAAGCACGGTCAATGCTCAGGAGAAACAGCATTGCAGAAGAGCCGTCAGAGGGGCAAAACGGGAATCTAAACAGGAATGATAGCGCAGAGTTTGGTGACAGGAATATGGCAGGACCTTTCGGTGCTGCAGCTGCGCAAGGTTAGCCATCACTGCCTGTTGCTTCCATGTAATGCTTCTGGCACAACAAGATCACCAGGATGTACAACCTTTCTGCTCAAGCACTGATGATCACGGCCAAGAACAAGGCAGCCAATGTCAGGCTGGTCTTTGCAGCTGTGTGCAGGCTATATGCATGTGCTTTGCCCGCCCCTGCCCCTGCCCCTGCCCCTATCCTACATGCTGTTGCATAGACGAGTCTAACATTGGCTGCCTTGCTCTTGGCTGTGACATTTAGTGCTTGAGAGACTGTCTTCTGTACCATTGGCAGCAGATCCTTCAACAGGGTCTTGCTGTGTAAAGCGACATCTCTTTGTCACAACCAGTGAGTCACCATATCTCACATCTCAGTGATTGATACTGTAAAATACTTGCGTAATGGGTATGACGTATTGGCCCCGACGTGTTGCGCATTTCACCAGTTGCACTGCATCTCAGTGATCCACAATCTCAATTACTGCGTATTGCGTATTATGTATTGCGTATGGTGATTCACTGGTCACCACTGCTCTGGTCACCAAGAACATTGTCCTCACAGCGACATGCCCTTACTCAGCAGGACCACTGCAGTCAGAAAGCAGTGCTTGGTTGCGCTGTCCTCACATCGAAAATGTTCTTGCATAAAAAAGTCCTTACAAACAGAAGTTACTGTACCACAACCAAGCAGGCCGTCAGTAGACACACAAAGGTGGCCTTACCCTACCTTGAAAATCCCACACCGTTGAGATACAAGCACCATTACCCATGCATGCTTTGATGCAGGCATGAGTGGTCTGACGGTAAAAAGATGAACATCAGAAGTCCTTACAAAGATGCTCAGAACAAGCCTGCCTGGTGAGACAGGAGTTGGGCCACACACACCTAGCACATGTGCCAAAAAAAGCCATGATGATGATTATCATGAGCAGTCTGCAGAGCTGCGACAGGCCTTGATATTGATGGAATTGCATTCAAGACTACACATCAGAGCAGCGCAATCCGGCTTACTTTGTCATCAGACTGTTTGGCAGGAAGCACTGACTGCTGCACTTTACGGCAAATACCTGATAGCAACTTGTGCTTGGGTGCAGGCATGAGCGGCCTGCAGAGCTTGAACTTCTTGCGCCAAGACCAAGCAGGCAGTCCAAAGATGCGCACGGCTTCTGTGTTTAGCAGTGAATTGTATTCAATCACAAGTACCAAAGAAACTGTGCTTCGGTGCAGGCATGAGCGGCCTGCAGAGCTACAATTCCCTGCCAGTGCCAAGACCAAGCAGGACGTCAGTGGACACACGCAGGCGGCCTCTGCCCAATGTCGAGGATCTTCTCTCACGCGCCAGCAGCAAAGACTTGACTCCGCAGACCAGACAGCGCTTGAACCGGCTCAGGTCCCAGCTCAAGTAAGCCTCCTTTTGCTCCTTCTGACACTCAAAATCCTAATGTGATTCCAATTTGAATACTGCACATGCTTGAATGTTGTACATGCTTGAAAAAGCGCAAAAAAACCACCGCCTCAACCAAACAGGGCCTGAAACACTTGCGCTCCCAGTCAATTCTCTTCTTGTTGTTGGTTACCATTTGAGGTCACAGCTTCAAAGCTCTAAAGGTCGATAGCTGATCAAGCAACACAACGAAGCAGACTTGGAGCGCGAGCAACTTGAGTGCTGCTTCGTTGCGCTCCAAGTGAGTCCTTGTCTGGTTCTTCCTTGCTGTTGTAAGGCATAAAATGCAAGTTCCAAACTTCAAAGTAAGCCGTTGACGCTGGGCATCTGCTCAACAGTGCTAGGTGTGTGTGGCACAAGTCTTGTCTCGCCAGGCTGGCTTGTTCTGACCATCATGCAATGGACATCTAATGTTCAAGCTGTGAATTTCAGACAAAGCAATGTTGTTCCAGATCTTTCTAGGCTGACCTGGGGGGTTTAAGCCTTTGACTTGACCAAACAACATGACCTTGGGTAGTCTACTGTGCCTGACAAAGCTTGATACGCAATACAGCATACAGACAGAGTTTCCAGCCAAGTGCTTTGCTCAATGCATCTGCTTTTGCGTTATAGTCAGACACACTGCTGCTGGCAGTCTGATGGGCAAGAAAGGCGCAAAACACATGTCACATGAGAGTCCTGGCAGACTCCTCTTCAATGGCATGTGTAACAACACTTGCTTGTTGTTCGGAGCAATACGCAACATGTAAACAATCCTAAGCATTGAGCTCTGATGCAGGTCCAAGCCAGGTAGGCAGCCACCCAGTGCTGACAGGCATAGAATGGCGGGTGAAGATCCCTCCCTCAGTAACAACCCAGACTATCATTGATAACTCAGACCAGCAATGCACGGCTACCACCAGGCGTAGGCCAACTTGTTTCTTGCAGCCAGACTACATCGAACAAGATCAGCAACAGACAGCAATAGCTGCATCAAAGGCCACTGTTTTGTTCGAGCCAGACTCACACCATCAGATCAGCATTCAATTTGCATGGCTGCAACAAAGGACAGGCTACTATGCTTGTCTGCAGCCTGATTGCCAGGAAGCAGACCAGCAACACACAGCAATGACTGCATTGAACGGATTGTGTTTGTTGCACGCAGACTACATTTAATCAGATCAGCAATAGACAGCAGCAGACAAGGCAAAGGCCATTGTGTTTTCTGCAGCTTGGTTTAATGCATGTTGCATTGCTCAGCAGCTGTTCAGGTGAAAAGGATAATCGGCAGGGGGGTTGTTTGTGGCAGCTTTGTAGCTGTAGGTAGCTTGTGCTAGCGCTGTATGCTGTTGCTGTGCTGCTTGACAAGCGTGTGACTAGATTCGTGGCGGCAGAACATCTGATCGCTCCTGCATTTCAGATGGTCGCATTATTGCTTAGCAGCAACAGCCTAATATCATTGCCTTTCAGCATCTGTTGTCACAGGCTGCAAGGTGTTGCATGTTATCATCGACATCATAGGACCAATTTGTAATATCCGTAGAAACGCACTGCGATGTCATGCTGCAGCTGCCCTGTGTGCTGTTGTTTCGCTGATGACGAAACAAGGCTACAGAAAATTGCAGTTTTAAAGCTTTCATGCGACATGCTCCTATCAATGTTGGTCATGCGAATCAGGGCAAATGCATGGTGGCGACTCTTCAACCAGCAAGTACTAGTGCAAAGCAAATTTACCTTGCTTTATAGCAGAGAACCTCCGATATCAGGTCGTAGGTGCTCAGGAGGAGGGTGTTGACCACATCTTACAAGCATAGTTCCCGCAAGTCTCAATCAATAAGAAGACAGAAAGGATGCAAGCGAACAGGATAGCCAGTACTTTTTGAGGAAATACACACATGGTGCTGGTCCAAAGCTGCCTATACAGTGCTGAAGATGAAGTGCTACATTTGATCTGTTCTAAGAGCATTGTCAGTGTGCTCCTACATATGATGCAGCACTGCTATCATACATGCTGTCCTGCTGCTGATGTACATCATGCGTGCGTGCCCTTCGGAAATCGGTAAATTTCAGGACTGCCGGCGTTTGCAGAGCTGCATCTGCTAACCAGCTTCATGCAATTTATAGGAGTGTAGCTTCTCTGTTTCCGGATGAACAAATGCCAGCGCAGAAAGCATTCTGCTGCTGCTGCTCCTGCACCCAGATTGCCTCGTTTAACAGGAATCACACTAAAGATCAGCACTTGAAAAGTAAGGTGTTTGCAGCATATCACTTGACACTGCAGACCTGTCAACAATGCTTGCATGCATTAGCATCGGGCAAGCTGGCAGATGAGTTTGCACTGAAGACATGAAACAGCCAACAAGGCAATGCTTTCTGCACTGACCTGCTCGGGACAGCCTGAGCGTTTTACAAAATGGCTGCATTCGCGCTTAGGTTCGTTGGACGAGTGAGAGGGAGCTCCGACAACGTTGCTTGCGTCTGTGCAGGATGCAAAAGCCGCTGCTCCTCTCCGTGCGCTGCTGCTGCTAAAGCAGCGACCGTGCTCGCATAAGTTCTTTTGACGCTCATAAGGTGCGCAGTCATTTCGCGGACGCTTTGCTGCTCCCGCGCATCCGTCCATATGTGTTGTACAAACGCCAATCCGCAGCCCGCCACAGCGCCGACGCCAAGACTTGCCGGTGCAGCCATGTTCAATAGTCTGCTAACAATCCCGAAAAGCGAAGTTGTCAAGCTTGCGCGACACAATCGGGGCAAGGTTGTGAACGAGGCGCCGATACGTGGCTTTGTCGGACTCGACTTGAGGTGAACGACACGGCGAACAGAGCTGGAGTCATGCTTAAGTGCGACAGCGGAGCTGAGCTGTCAGGTGTACAGCTCGGGTGACAGCTGCCTCGTCAACTTCGTAGTCAGCACGGTGCGCGTGCCGTAACGCCACGGAAGTAACGCTAATACTAGTAGGTCTCCGCCTACAGCATTGCCTCATCTCGGTCGAGTTTCGGTCTAGCGCACTACAGCAAGCCGTCTCGACGTCTAGCAGCTATGTCCGGCATGCACCCCATCAATGGAACTGATCGTTGGGCGACCTCTCTATGGAGCAGCAAGCTTGCAGCTAGCTGACTACATTGCACTGCACTGATCTCTGCACTGCAAGACGTCGGGTCATGTCCGAAGTTGAAGCGGCCAATGCCGCCGCCCTCAAGATACAGTCGCGTTACAAGGCATACAGAACCAGGCGTGCCATCGATGGGATGGCCCTATCGAAAGCCGACTGGCAGACTGTCCTGAATCAAGTAAACATCCTGCTGAGAAGCTCTCAGTTCAAAGAGGCTCAGCCAAAAGAGCTGTCTGTGCGCGGCAAGTGGATCAGGTGCCTAGGAAGCGCGGGAGCAATCGGCAGAGTGAGTGCTAGATTCCCTGACCCTGCCAGCTGTCTGCACTTGCAGCACATGTGCAGACTCGAAGATTGTCTTTTTGCCGGCCGTCAACAGACGTAGCATCTGCACAGCTGTTTCTACATGCAGCACACATGTCAGACACAATTTTGAGCTTTGCTGCTGACGGAATGGTGTCGTTTCAGGGCAGTGCAGAAGGGGATGGTGGATTGCTTCTGAGAAAGGAGCATTGGTAGGCTGGCACCAAACTTTGCTAGCTTCACATCATTGATCTGCTGCATTTTCGCTTGCAGCAGGCCATTCCCTGCTGATACAGTAAACTCTCTTTGTAATGACTGCTTTGGTTACCAAGAAATTTATCCTGACATCAAGTTGTCCTTACTCATAGGGACCACTACAGTCAGAATGCACTGATTGGTCACCGATGGCGTTGTCCTTACATTGACATTGTCCTTACATCAACTGTCTTACACAGAGAGTTTACTGTAGTCATTTTGACCAAGCATTGCCATAATGTCTGCTCAACAAGCTTGCCTGACTTGCATTCAGCTTGTATGTAAGCGTCACATCCTCTCAGGCGACAGGACTAGGGCGCCACACACCTAGCACATTTGCTGAAATGTGTCACTCATATTAAAAAAATCATTAAGATGTCTCAGCTTTGGTGCAGGTTAGAAGTTGTGGACATCAAGCACAGATATGGCAGCAATCTATTTCCATATCACGAGCATTGGCTGCAATCTCCTTCAACCCAGCCGTTCTTCTTCTGGCTAGATCATGGCGAAGGCAAAGAGCTAGACTTGTCAGATGTCAGCCGAAGCAAACTTGATGGGCAGCGGCTGCATTACTGCACAAAGCAGGAGAGGAAGCAATTTGCCGTTACTGTTGGCCCTGACTCACTCCTGCGCTTTCAGCATAATGATCAGGCTGTGCACACCCTCAGTGAAGAGGAGCAGCAGCAGATCGACAGCGATTTTGCTGCGTGGAAACAGTCTGAAATTAAGGCTATGGCTCTTGCGCATGCTCCAAAACCAGATAAGGATGCCATGACGGAGGCTGAGTCACAGCAGCGTAAAGAGGCGAAGAAGAAGCGTAATGCCAACAAATGGATATATGTCACAAGCGCTGACAAGAAGCAGCTGTACATTGCGCCAAAAGTCAAGGGTGAATTTCAGCATAGCTCTTTTCTGTCTGGAGGGTCAGTAGGATCTGCAGGTGCAATTATGGTGAATCAGGGCAAAATAATCAAACTGGCGCCCATGTCAGGTCATTATCAGCCAAATATTGAGCAATTTGTTTCATTTTTGGATCAGTTGTCAGCGCAAGGGGTTGATCTCAGCAATTCGCTGCTTCTGAATCCCTTTCCTGTTGAGATTGACTGCAAATACCAGCTCGTGCAAGTTGATCTAGAAAGTCTAGATGATCAGAAATGATCCAGAAATGAATGATGAAATGATCAAATGCTTTTGCGTGCAAGTAAGCAGCTGCTACAGTTTTCAGCTTGGTATCATAGATCAATGACTGCGGATACCAAATTGGTGAAGAGTAGCTGAATGACCAGAGCACAGTACACGTGCTCTATTTATTCGTATAGGCTCCATTGTGTTTCTGAGCGCCCATGTATGCATCTTCACCAATTTGATCCACCTCAGCTGCATGTGATGCACGTTCCATGCGTTGTATTTTTAAAGGAGCCCTGTGATGTGTGTATGGATCAAAGCAGTAGCTTTGGCCATCAAAGTGGACATGCAGACCTCGTAGCACGTCCAATTTGCCAAGTTTTGCCAACTTCCAAACTTGACAGGTTGCTGCTTTGCCTGCTGCAAGTCGTCAGCATTGAGTGAATGACATATTGAATTTCGAGAGTTTCAATTGCAAGGAAAACTCTCAAGCATCAACTCAACGCTGCAGGGCTGCCTCATGCATACTATTAGCGTCAAACATTCGAGAGCAGTAGTACAACAACAACAACAACAACAACATTGGTTCATGGCTTCACTCTATCATGTGCCGTGAGTTGCCCTGAGTAAATGCGCATGCAATGAAGCTCAAGGTTTTGTTGCAGCTCTAGACCTAGAGCGGATCTTGTGCACCAAAGCATGGTCAGCTGAAGCTTGAGACCACAAATGATTGCTGCTGGTGCTCCCGGGTGACATTCAGAAACGTCGCCAGACTGTCCTGGCTGGCACTGCAAAAATGATGCTTGTATGATGCTTTGCAAAATCCCAAGGACCAACACGGGTTTTGTCAGAATTCTTCACAACCGTGAAAAGTCTGACTTGACACCACAAAGCTGGACTCTTTGCCAGTGCGCGACCATTGAAACCGTACGATACCGCCTATCATCGTCTGCGGTGCACGTCAGCGACCGGTTTCCCATCGCCCACCTCAACTCGCTTTTGAAAGAAAGGTTGTTGACGTCGTTCAAGGCGAGCGTTATAAACACTGCTTCAGTCGAGTCCCTGCCGACTGCGCTTCTCCGATCAGCTATGCCGCAAGGTGACAAGAGCAAGTACAGTGACAAGCAAGTCCGAGAAGCTGATCACATAGCCGAGGGGTACCAGAAACGCGGCAAGGACGAGGGCTGGTCCAAGAAAGTGGCCTGGGCAACAGTGAACAAGGTACCAAAATTTTTCATCCAAAACATCAAAAGCAAGGGTTATGTGTATATCAAGGAAAATCCTGGTTTCTCTTAAGAGGTAGCAGATGCTCTGCGAACTTGAAATTTGGAGGAAATCTTGTAGTGGGATCTTTACCTTGCCTTCAGAGCTGAAAGGCTCTCTATGACGACAGCACTTGATTGACAACACTTGACCTGATATATGTTTCTCACAATAGGTTTGCCGTCAGGATCTAGTGTAGTCATACTAAAAGCACAGCTGCATTGCAAACAAGCCCAACTCGAGCATCAAAGTTTCAGATCTGCTGCAGATGCATGGAGGCGGCGCCAAAAAGGGTGGCAGTGGCACTGACAAAGTGGTGAATGATGAACCATCCAAGAGGGGTGGGGCTATAGGGGGCAAGAGGGGGGGCAGGGCATCTGGTAAGGCTTCATACTAGTGGCTGTGATATTGCAGCAACCACCATGACAATGACCTACTCAATTGTGCCATGGACATCATACCAACATCTGTTTGACACTGCTGTATCCCCCCGTGAACTTTGCTTGCTCACTTGTGCCATAGGAATGTGGATGTAGTGTCATCTCATGAGGCTTCGCACTGACAGCTGTGAGAGTCCAGCACACCTCATGCTGGTTCTTGGCTCATATCTCGCTACTGTCATGAAGACATCAGTTTAACATCAATGCATGCCTTGGCCAAAATGTTGGCTTGATGCAGCCATACAGCTCAGGAAACACTGCTTGATGGTATTTGTCGGATACAACAAAAAGGGTGTCAAAAAATGCCGTTATACGGCAACGAGCATTTGAGCAGCATCCGTCTGCATGTGCGTCTGCATGTCCAAGGACCAAGACCTGCTGATTACACAGAAAAACACAAGCACAGAGGGTTGAAGGACGTGTGTTGAGTACGCATATGGTCAATCATTCATGACTATATGCTTGCTGTGAGAGTTCATGACACCGCTCAATCCATGCAAAGGGCCTTTTAGTCGTGCATGTAACATCTGCAGCTGCTCGCCTAGCTTCTGCTCGCAAGGCTGCTGGCCAGAAAGCTGCTCAGACCAGAAAAGCAAATGCTTCAGCCAAAACAGTGAATGTCTCAGCCAAAAAAGAGAACGCTGCAGCTGAAAAGGGCAGGGCCTCAACCAGCCAGGCCAATGCCGACAAGAAGAAGAACAACAGGAAGCAAGAAGAGGCAAAGAAGACAACAGCAGCTGGCAAGAAGCGCAAGGCAGCAGCTGACTCAGAATCTGAGCCTCAGCAAAAGAAGGCAGCAACCAAGTCCAACAAGCAGGTATGCAATGAAGCTGAACTGAATGATCATGTTTGTCAACTACAAATAGATGATGAATTCTTCGAAACTGCTCTGTGCATGTTGTAACTGCTTTGAGCACTTGATGTTTGGTGTACATGCAACTTTTCCAAGTCTATTCACGTGCACGTAGCTGTTGAGCAACTACAGGTGATACATACCTCAGCTGATGAAGCGCTAGACTGAGAGGAAGTTGCAGATGGGCTGTTCATGACTGCTGTCTCAGCTAGCCAACTTGATCAAAATTAAGCATAACATGCTTCCAAGAGCTTGATCATTGACTGGAGTGTCAGTGAACATCATGCTGGATGTTGCAATGCAGGCAGTTTGCAAATCTGCTCCTAAGTCTGCTGCAAAGAAAAGCAATGCTACAGCCAAAAGCGCATCAAAAGCCAGCAACAAAGCAGGTGCAAAGAAGAAAACTCCAGGCAAAAGCAAGACAGGAGTCAAGGGCGGAGTGAAGAAGGGTGCAACAGCAAAGTCTAAGAAATCAGCAAAGCATATCAGTCACTGAATGGCAACGTACAACAGCTCAATGTCTGGCAGGCAGTCACAACAAATTAGTGTATAATTGTGCAGTCGTGTAGCAGTACCTGTGTCCAAAATGTACAGCAGGGGTCTTGCTTGCTGCAGTCACGCAATTTACAGTTCGATAGCCTTGTGTCTTGGCAACGATCAGCTCCACAAAAGGTCCCACGGATAGCGCCAATGTCGTTGTTTGCAGAGTCACTACATATCGTGCAAAGTTACAATGCTGTGGTGCAATGCAGTCAGTCACGACCAATGAGGCATCTTGAACTGTGACATGTCTCAACATAATACATGCACCAAGATATCTAGCTCATTCGCTAGCTGGCAGGAGACTCACTCCTATCAACAAGCTATGACGCGCTGACATTCAAGTTGCTTCAGCAGCAAACCGGTACCCCTATCTCACGAAGCAAAATGCAGTTGCTCAACCTAGCTCATTTGTTCGCTGGCAGGCAATTCACTCCTATCAACAAGCGTCAACTGCAAATGCCGCCTATGCCCGAATGTCTCCTCAACACTGATCTTCACTGCAGCTTTGTCAAAAACAGTGTAGCTTCTCTGTCCATCCTTAGACACCACCATTTGTTTGTCCTCATCAAGCACAAAGTTGCTTTGATCAGCACCACTGCTTGTGCTGGCTGCTGTTGTACTGTTAGAGCCTGTCGTGCTTGCTTGCATGGAAGTGCTGGGGCCTTGGGTTTTGCTGTTCCCCTTGCTTGTGAGGTAGACCGGACCCTCTATGCCATACTTGGGCACAAAAATGATCAGTCCATTGGCTCTCACCTGTACAGACCATTGGCTGAATTATTGGTCATCATTACTCCCAAGCTGGGTTTTGCACTTGTACATGCATTGCCACAGTCTGAAGCAAAAGAAAAAAACATAGAAATGTCTAGCATTGATGGTAATCATGCCGAGGGCAAAATGAGATGATGCATGTGAGACATGGACAATGAGTAAAACAATTTTACCCTGGAAAGGCAAACACTTGCAATGACAGTAGAGCTGCAGAAGGCAAGACCACATCATGAATGTGAGGCATTAGCAAGGGGCAAAGTCATTCACACCCCTGTAATGCATAACGCACAAAGCATACCCTCAAAGCATACAAAAGGCAACACCAGATCACGCATGTGCGGCATGAGCAATGAGTAATATCATCCTTACCCTGGTGATGCGTGCATCAGCAATGATGGTGCGGTCTTTGAAGAAGATCAATGTATGCAGCTCAACAGACGCCCGTCCAGCCATCTGTGCGTTACGGTGCCTTGTGTTCAGATTGTCTGTGAGTGCATGCACGCCTGCACGGTCTCTGGCTGATTCTGGCAGCGGTGACAGATTTAGTGAGGCTGCCAAAAGGCGATGCACCAACACATCAGCATACCTGAAAACCACCAAAAGGAGGTCAATAAGGGTCAGCCTTGGCAGCTGCGAAATTTATGTGGACATACGAAGCAAAGCAGCCAGACCATGAGGCAGATTGGCGCCCTGCAAGAATGTCAGTGATACACTGATGAGACAACGGAGACAAAAGCTGTCCTACAGTCTCATGGGCGAGGGGAAGTGGGGGCAGCAGAGAGCAAAACAGCTATAGCACAGATTTGTATGAAAATAATTTGCTGTCAAAGTGGACAACTTCATAGTTATCAAACATTTCTCACCTTCTGATGGGGGAGGTGAAGTGGGTGTAGAGTGGGGCGGCCAACCCATAGTGAAGGTAATCAGGTGGGTCCACTTCACCCGACCCAAAGTATACAGCCTGGGTCATGCAGCGCGTCGCCATGATACGGATGAGCTTGTTGAAATAGGAATCATCAGGCCTCACTGCTTCATCCAAAGAAGCTGCCAGTGTCTGCAAACAAATACAACAAACGAGTCAGCACAGCACAGCACAGCACAGCACAGCACAGGACAGTGCGATGCGGCACAGCACAGCACAGCTCAGCACAACACAGCATGGCTACCTAACTGGTTTCTGGTTTGATGCTGACGCCAGCAGCAACAGCAGCCCTCAGCAAAGGTTTGAACTGGCAAGGAGGAACAAAAGGATGCTGCATAGCGCAGCACAGCGCAGCACAGCACAGCACAGCACAGCACAGCACAGCACAGCAAAGCACAGCACACACAGCACAGCACAGCACAGCACAGCACAGCAACCTGACTGGTCTCTGGGTTGATACTGACACCAGCAGCAACAGCAGCCTTCAGCAAAGGTTCAAACTGGCGAGGAGGAGGAACGGGATGCCGCCGCAGTAAGGCTTGGGCGGGAAAATGCTTCAAAATGTGCTCTGCCACTGTAATGTTGGCGAGGAGCATCATTTCCTCAACCATGTGATTTGCTTCTTTGACTTGGTACATTCCCACGTCTAAAGGGTCATGCGTTTCCGTGTCAATTTCAAACTTGACCTCTGGAGATGCAAGCGTCAATGCCCCTCTGCACAGCACAGGTGAGATGGGGTTTGCTTTTGCTTCCGCCTGTGCTCAGCACTTCGTGACATCAAAACATTGTTTGCAATATAGATGACATGCTTGACTTGGTACATTCTCAAGTCTAAGGGGTCATGCGTTTCTGTCTCAATTTCAAACTTGACCTCGGGCAACGCAAGCGTCAATGCTCCCCTGTATGGCAAATTCAAGGCTGGTTTTGGGTAAGTAAGGTAGAGCACTAAACAGTGTGCAAAATACTTGCTTGACTGGGAACATCTCCACGTCTAGGGGATCAAAGTTTTTTCTGTTGATTTCAAACTTGACCTCTGGTGAGGCAAGCGTCATTGCTCCTCTGCAAATTGATTCCAAAGCTGATTTAGTTTGTGACTGTGTACAAAACCCTGTGTTAACAACATATCATGTGGAAAACAGATGTTCTGCTTGACTTGTTACATTCCCACGTCTAAGGGGTCATGCGGTTTTGCATCTATTTCAAAACTTGACCTTGGGCAACGCAAGCATCCGTGCGCCTCTGTATAGTATAGCCCAGGCTGACTTTGATTTCAGTGTAGCATTGCTCATCAGTCAGTCAGCAGACGTGATTTTTGTTGCTCAACAAGAACATACAGCATGCAATGTAAAGTACGCAAGTATTTGGCAGTATGAATTGCTGAGATACAGTGTAAATTGGAAAGCGTGGAAGACACTGGCGCCAATACAAAACACGCAATATGCAGATTAGAGCATGCATGACTGAGTGAGAGTAGCTGAGAAGACCTAGATCTCTGTCATTTTCGACTGCTCTCACCTTTCTCTTCTCTGTCTGCAAAGAATCTTGACTAGGCGGTTCATGGTCCTCAAGTTGGCGCTCAGAGTATCATGCTTTGTGTATGGGCATTCTTCAGTGGTATCCTGTCTTCCACAAAGGGTTTTTGGTGGGTCTTTGGTGTTACGTCACCAACTTTTGGTGTTTTCAGCTGCTCTCACCTTTCTGTTCTCTGTCTGCGCAGAATTTTGGCTATGCGGTTCATGGTCCTCAAGTTGGTGCTCAAAGTATCATGAAGCCTGTGGTCATCAATGCGTGATTGTGCCTCTGCATATGTCAAGGCAGCTTGACTCTTGATCACGCTCTTGGTGAACCTGCATATCATGTCAGAGGTGCTTTCCTGTTTGTCACATAGTATCTGACTTGTCAGCTGGCTAAAGGATATGTCCATGCAGCTTGACTCTTCATTACGCTCTTGATGAGCCTCCGTGTAGCACAAGGTCTCCAAATGGTTGCTCAAAATATTGTGCAGCCTTTTGCCATAAAGGAAGTTTGGACCTCTGCATGTATCAAGGCAGCTTGGCTTTTGACCACACTCTTGGTGTACCTGTACACAGTTCAGATGCTTGAATTAGAGTTTGCCACTTGTGGCACATGCGGTTAGACTTGTTGACTAGCTGAAGCATGTAAAACTACTCTCTCTCTGTCTCTCACACATGCACTCACAACGCATCAGTAAGCTGTCCACAGCCACAATTGTTTGAACACTGCAGTGCATATGTCAAGGCGGCTTGGCTCTTGATCACGCCCATGAAACTGCATCCGGCAATTCCACACGATTGGCTCAGCAGACTTTTGCCAGGACAAAAGTGCTTCAGAAGGTGCTTCAGAAATGCTGTGCTGATGGCTAGCTGAACTGAGGCACTTGCCTAGCATGTTTTTAAGGCCACTGCGTCATCTGCATTGCACGCAAAATCAGCAGAAAAGGAAAATGCGCTTATGTCTTACTTTACTGCCATAGAACAGAAGGATGGCTACAGTACCAATACTTTGTGTGCATAATGTTTGGCAGGAAAGTGATTGTTGCGAATGGAAGGTGACCTGACTTACAGCACTTGGGCATCTTGTGTCGTTTCCCAAATAGCAGAAAACACCGTGCATTGCTTTGTGTGGGTAGCTGCAGAAGACTGATGCTTTTCAACAAAGAACTGACTTGGCATGCAGCACTTGAGCGCCTTGTGTCACATTCTCCAAATGGCAGAAAAAGCCAGCCTCTCAACATTGGACCGCAGACTGCATATGTCCTCTGCGAGTGGCTTACGTAGCAACAAGCATCGACTTGCGTCAGTTTTCAGATAGCAGAAAGCAACACGCATCGCTTTGTGTGGGTCATGCTTGAGGTCAGTGTTTGATTAGGACACAATCTGACCTGACATGTAGCACTTGAGCGTCTTGTGTCATTTCCCACATAGCAGAAAATGCCAGCCTTTCAACATTGGACCGTAGACTGCATATGTCCTCTGTGAGTGGCTTAGGCAGCATGTCTATTCGGCGCTGCACTAGGTAACAGGTTGTTGCCCTGCAACATTGCCAATATGGGCTGGTTTTTGCATTGAGGGTTTGCTGCATGACAACAGGTATCTTTAGCATTGCTTAAACATATGTGATGTGTATCAAGGGACAGAAGGGAGGACAAGGGCAGGATAGGAACAAGAGCAAGGGGCAGGGCAGGGTAGGGTATGTGTGTGTCAGGCAGGGCAGGGCAGGGCAGGGCAAGGGGAGGGGCAGGGCACATGGCCTGAGGACAGGGCATGCATGAGCGCTGCTTCATCATCATTGGCAGTCACGGGCAGCAAGGAAGTTGAGGGGTACCAGAAGTGTCAAGACATGGTAGGGCAGGGCAGGACAAGGGGCTGGGCACATTGCTAGAAGTACAGGGCATACCTGACTGCTGCTTTGTCATTCATTGCAGGCATTAGTAGCAGGAAAATGCTAACATCAGCCATGTCAACACAGGGCCAAGGCATGGCAGGGCAAGGCAGGGCAAGGGGGCAGGGCAAGGGGCAGGGCATTGAGAAAGAGGGCAGAGCAGAGGGCAAGGTACACCTGAGCGCTGCTTCGTCATCCATTGCAGTCATTGGAAGCAGGAATTTGGTGACATCAGCAATGTGAACGCCCAACTCCAGGTTGCCGTTAGCCAGCTCACGTACATGTAGAGCGTCATCAATATCCTTACACCCTGGTGGGTCCACGCTACAGATCGGCAGATGTCTCAAGTCTTCCCTGCACATTGCACGAGATCACAAATGTCAGTGCATTGACATCATGCACTGTTCGTTTGAACTCACGCTGCAAATTGTCCAAATTAGCATGTGTCACATTCCAAAGCAGACGCATGATGCGCACAATGCACAGCAGAAGTTAGCAAGCAGCTGCTTAGTCACCTGTTGGGATCACCCAGATCAGCCTGTGTACCAACCCAAGGCAGAGGGGAGACACACGCGTGCACAGCAGACGTCAATAAGCCGCTGCTTGATCATATCCTGGGATCATCAAGATCATGCATGATCAGCAGAACTCAGCAGGCATCTGCTTGGTCACCTGTTTGTATCATCAAGATCAGCCTGTGTAACACTCCAAGGCAGGGGCGGCACACACGCATGGACTGCTGGAGAAAAGGGACTGGTGTTGATGTCATTTTCTATCAGGAGCACTTCGGTTTCTGTCTCTTTGTCTCCTATTGTGCCCAATGTGCGTACGTAATGACCAGCCGGATACATGCTGTCTGCCTGCCAGCTGTCAATCACCACCACCATCCTTTTGTCGATTAGTGTGGCAGCCTGCAAAATCATTTGCTTATTTGGATACACACAACAAAAGTTTGGATTCTGTCTCTTTGTCTTCTGTTGTTTCAAATGTGCGTACATAAGGACCATCAGGATACATACTGTCTGCCTGCCAACTGTCGTTAAATACCTCAGTCCTCTTGTCCATTCGCGTGGCAGCCTGCAAATCACATCACTAACTGCGCGTAGATGACTAAACAACAAGGCATTCAGAGGCACAGCATTGCCTTGTTTGGTGATGATTTTGAAGGCTAGTGCCCAGCAAGGCAAAACCTGTCAGCCCATGATCACCGCATCAACTGCTTTGTTCGTAAGCAGTGCAGCCTGAATCTCAAACACAGTCAGTTACAGGCACAAAGCGCAATGCCACATTCCGTCTTTTGGCCTCTTCGGCTTTCATTGTACTCAGTATTCTCAGACAGTAACCACCCTGGTGCATGAACAAGCCCAATCAACCAGCATGACCTACAGGCGCAATGACCAATGCCACATTCCGCAATTGGTCTTTGTCTCCCATTGCTCTCAGTGTGCATCAGTTCTCAGCCTATCCCAAACTCACCTGTCTGGTCTGCAGCCTGATTTTGGGGAACCTGCGTTCCACAGGGCAGAACAACACCCCCTGGGCGCCCCTACCCCCACCCCCACCCCCCTCTTGGGGTTGCAGGGACCCACAGTATCCTCTGGTTCTCCAATTGCGCTTGATGATTCCAACTACTTTGCCAGTTGGTCGCGCTGTGCCTGATGCTGTGCTTGCAGACAGACCATCATCCAGATGCTCCCCTGGTGCTACCTGCACATACTCATTTTGTAGAAAACAATCAGGAAAGAAATCAAGAACAAAGACAAAACAAGAACAGTCAAAAAGTTTGGCGCAGAAAAGTGGTCTCTCGCCTTTTCAGCTTAGTGCATTTGAGACATATGTTGGACGCGCTGTGCCTGATGCTGTGCTTGTGGGCAAACTGTCACCAAAGTGCTCTCCTGGTGCTACCTGCATTTAGATAGTTTTCGTGTCAAAACTTTAGACCAAGGTCCTCTCGCCTGTTGAACCTGTTGCATTGGAAGTACTCAATGGTGATCAATGAGCGGTGTCTGATGCTGTGCTTGTGGGCATACCATCATCCAAACGCTCACCTGGTGCTGCCTGCATTTACATGGCAATCAAGTTCTCTGCCTCATGTAGCTTGTGACGTGAGTTGAAAAGTCGGCGACATGTCTCCACACTGTCAGAACATGGTGTCGTATGCACCAGGATCTGGTAACAATACTTGCAAGACAGTCTTTGGGGCTTGTTTTTAGGAAAATCATGTTGTTGACAAGTAAGCATGGCAATCCTTTGCCATGTAAAGATGCAGCAGCTGCAACACAAAGGGAAGCAGAACAAACTACTGCGTATGTCACGATTTCTTGCTTCAGCACTTGCAAGTACCACTCTGTTTGCATTTGCTAGCTGTCGAATGGCCATTTTGTCTTTTGATGACAAGTCAGCGCTGACTCAGCATCATTCCATGGGGAGAGAATGCTAATACATGTAGATTGCACAAGTGCCCATGATTGTGTACGAATCAAGCACCTGTGCTATGTGACCTCCTTCATCGGCCTCCCCATCCTCTTCTTCAGGGCTGCCTGTGGTGGATTCTGCATCTGCCTGGGGCAGGTTGGCACTAGCCCCTCTCCACTGTGATTCTGGCAGCAGTTCAACAGCCACAACGTCTCCATCAATTGCCCTGAGACAACATCATGCATATCAACAAATAACCACTTGCTACAAGACAGAGAGATTGCGCGCTTTGGCCAATGCGCATTGAGTGATATCAGCCTGCACGTCAACCGCAGATCACACTTTCAACCAATAGTGAACAAAAAGGTTGCGAGCGCTGCTTTGTGTCCATTTTGAGATGCGTCGCTTTGCCAAACTACAGAGGCTGGTAACTGAAGCTGAGTGCTGGCATGCATTAGCCAGACACAGCATCAGAGACAACGTCAGACTACACCTCACAGACACACACGGACATCAGCCAACTTTTGCCAGGTTGTGTGATACTGGGAGATGTGAGATCACAAGCTATAAGGCAGAAAAACACCTATCTTGTGGCTCAAGCTGCTAATTTGCACGATCAGTTGACATAACTGACATATGCAGTTTCACTCACCTGTTCATGTCAATGCGGCCACTGATGAGGATGTCTTGACCCACAGACTCTGACCCCACCCACCCCTCAAAGGGGTTGAAACGGCTCACCCTTAATGCACCCTGCATAACAATACAAATGCCGGTCAAGACGGTCATTACAGTCATACAACTGCTGATGGTACAATGGAAGGCACTCCTGTTCAGTGCATTTGTAATGGTTCAGCATGTTTACAGACTGGACTCAGGACATTTGCGTTGTGACTATATGTACCTAGCAAGGCCTTTGAGCCTAACTAGCATGCGTTTCGGTAAACAATAGATAGATTACAATCATGATGATGTATTACACATTCAAGCACAGCTGCTAGGTTTGTGTAGCCCAAAGCCTGTCTTGCCAGGCTGGCTCCTTTTGAGCATCCCAACAACGATGTCTGCTATACATTGCAGAATGATGCATTGATACTCTACTGCCGGTACATGATCCATAAAAGCATGTTTTCACGCCATAGCATTGGGCGCTGCTCTGCTCGTTAGAGATGTGCATACCACTACAGAGGCTGTCTATGTGTAATACAACTACTCTTCCTTCTGAGGACAATAGATGTCATGACATTCTTATTGTAAGCTCAATGCAGGGGAGACCATTCACTAGGTTCTGACTACAATCAGATGTCCCTGAGCAAGGGGCATTTCAGAACAAGATCACATTCTTGGCAAACAAAGCAGTTGTTGAAGAGAGATGACATTGTCATTGATGTGACCAACCTGATGGTAAGAGCCTGACTTGATGCCGTTTTGAACATCTGACATGGGCCGATGCTCATCATAAATACGCTTGCGCTTTGTTCCCCTCTGTGTGCCTGCACACACACACACACACGTTTGGGAGATTTGAACAAGGTTCAGTGATGTGATTCAGCAACACACATGGGCTGGTGCTCATTGTACATGCGCTTGCGCTCAGTTCCCCTCTCGAGTGCCTGCACAAGTGGCACAATCGAACAAAGTTCAACAGTGTAATGTGACACACTTGAACAATGGTCAGTGATGTAATTCAGCAATGTGACACTTCTGAAGCAGAACTCAGCATGGACCTCTCAGTGCATGCACGCAACTCAAGCAGGGCAGGCACTCAACTCAATTAGGGTAGACACTCAATTGAGTGCCTGCGCTAATCAGACTCATGTCTAGAATCAATTCACACATTGTAGCACAAATGCTCGTGCATGACAGAATTTTTTGTCTCGCCAGGCCGGCTTGCACCAGACTGTGTCATGCAAGCAACCCATTGACACAGCAGTAATTACAGCCAACTTGGAAACAGACAGGCAAGCCATGTCAAGCAACTGATTGGAGTTGGCTACTGGTCCATTAGACACACCGTCTACAACTATGCGGTTTATGGCTGAAAAGCAATACCACTACACAGGACTGAACATGATTGGCTACTGATATTGCTGACATACCAGAGTTGGAGACTGGTACAGTAGACTCCCCATCTACAACCATGGGGTCAACAGTCGAGTCCTGCCCAGCAAAGTGGGCAACTATAGCCAAAGTTGTCTACTGGTGCAGTAGACTGCACGTCTACAGCCATGAGGTTCATGACTGACGAGGAACAGCACCACACAGAATTGAAACTGATTGACTACTGATGGTGTCAACATACCAGAGTTGGTGACTGGTGCAGTAGACCCCCCGTCTACAACCATGAGGTCTATGACTGAGGGTGAACAGCACTACACAGGACTGAATCTAATTGGCTACTGATATGGTTGACATACCAGAATTCATAATTGGGGCAGTAGACACCCCGTCTACAACCCTGAGGTTCATGACTGAAGAGGAACAGCACTACACAGGACTGAAGATGATTGGCTATTGCCATTGTTGACATGCCAGAGTTGCCTGCTAGTGCAGTAGACTCTCTGTCTACGACCATGAGGTCTATGACTGAAGAGCAACAGCGCTACACAGGACTGAATATCATTGGCTATTGACATTGTTGACATACCAGAGTTGGCTACTGGTACAGTAGAATCCCCGTCTACAACCATGCAATTTATGAATGAAGCAAAACAGCACCACGCAGGACTGAACATGATAGTCTACTGATAGTGTTGACATACCAGAGTTTGCTACTAGTGCAGTAGACACTCCGTCTACAACCACGCGGTGTATGACTGAAGTGGAGCAGCAACACACAAGACTGAACAAGATTGACAACTGATATTGTTGACACACCAGAGTTGGCAACTGGGGCAGTAGACTCCCCGTCTACAGCCATGGGGTCATCAGTCAAGTCCTGGCCAGCAAACTGAGCCACTAAGTCCAACAGCTCTGGTGTGTCTGTGCGAAGCTTGGCATACGCCTGCAAACTCAAACAACTCTGTTGGGCTTGTGTTGTGGGTCAGTGAAATGTTTACCCGCCTGCATACAGAGGCTGCTGTGCGTGTCTTGTGATGCCTTAGCTTGACGCACCCTGCAAGCTTACAACAATTGCAGTTGGGATGCCATATTGCTTAGCCTAGTATACGCCTCGCAGCTTGCATAGACTGTGCTGTAGACGTCTTATAATACTCTGCTTGGATGGACAAATGGTTGTTGCTGTTATTTGAATGAGTGGCATGCTTAGCCTGCTATGCCCCATGCCTGGGTGACTCACCCACAGCCAAGAAGGCTGAACTTGAGGACTTCATATTGTCCATGCAAATACTTCTTTGATGGATGCCCAGCACTTGACATAGGATTTCTTGTGAATTCATGTCTCAACATAATTTCAGGAAGAAATCAGTAACTTTGCATTTTGCTTGAAATGCAATTTGCATCACATGCTGATGCTGTTGCATAGCAGTAAAATGGTCAGGCCAAGAGACCAGCATTGAGCAGCAGAATCAGCAGCAGTCAGAGGACTCAGCTGCGTTTGCAGTGTGACGCCCTGATTGATGACTTTGCAAGCATCAATGCATGGCAAATACATCTGCATCTGGGCTTGATGCATTGCTCAAGACAGGAGCGCCAGAAACAAAAATTGAGCTGACCTGAACACTCAAAGCATGAATGTTGTCGCAAACAATTGGTGCATGGCAAGTGCATTGAGGCTCAACATATTGAACACAGCAAGAGCACTTGGACAGATGATCTGACCTGTACACTCATGGCATCAATGCGCTCCTTCAGAGCTTTTCTGCGGTTGTCTGCATCGTTGGTCAGCAGGTAGACTTGCATCTGAGGAAGGCGCTGAGCGTACCACGCAGTACCAACCCGTATGGCCCTGTCATTACGGTCATTGGGAGTTTCTCCGGGTTCCTGCTTTATGTATGTGTCCCTGACAAAAAACCACAGTTTTGAGTGACGCAAAATGGCCTCTGGTGTGCTGGTTTGCACGCCTAGGTCATTTCTGCATACAATGCATGCCGGCTTGGGACAAATGCTAATGGATAGCACACCCGCATTTGACTTCAACACTGACAGCAAGCAAAGGTTCATGCTTGATCAATATGGCACTATTTCTGCCTGGGTGTGACATTTCCTTTCAGGTTGCTTTGGACAGGCAGTGTAGATGATTTTGGCAGAAGGACTGGCGTTCGAGTGAGTGCATCCATACGCATAGCACATATGATCTGCAGCACAGCATGGCATGTGACATGTGTGCAGATCAAGGCACATGCAGGTGTTCCTTTGGTGCACCTGCAATGCGCACTACAAAATGGCTTCAGTCCAAAGGTTAGGGGAATGGTCACTTGATGCAGAAAGGAGGGGGGGAGAGGGGAGGGGGGACTGTAAGGGGGCGGAGCTCACTTGTGGTTCTCATTTGCGAACACAAAGAAGCGCTTGGTGTCAGACGCACACAATGTCCGTAGCCGCTGGTAAATGCTCTGGTTGCGGTGCTTGACCTCTTCTAACACCACGCTCATGATGATTACATCTGTGACTGCCTGATGCTCAAGAAAATCCATCTGCATGCATTGCCACATAGTGACTTGAATGTTCACACTTTGAACCCATTCTGGGATGCTGCATTGTGTCAAAGGGCAATCTTCAGCGCTACAGCTGCTTGTGCTAGGCATGTGCAGGCGACACATTTAGGTCAGGATTTCAACAATCAGCTCGCACCTGTTGCAATACGATGTTTGTGTCGACGACGAGGTAGTGAGGGGCCGTGGCAGAGAGCTTGACAGCATCTGCGTCGCACTCTGGGTCTAGCGGTGACCCGCTGTAGATGTCGTCCCGTAAATAGTGCTCCCTGACGACCTTTAGGACTTTCCCTTTTTTGGTTCTCCTGACGAAAGATCTGCTTTGCAGCATGTTTGCAATAGCGGGCTGTTGCCGCTGCTGCCGAGCTTACTCACAGGAGCGTGAGTCAAGCGAAACACTGATCACGATCGCAGTCAGAACTCGTGTTGTTGGTCACATTGCGCATGCACACCAACAGTGCAGTACTCGATCGTTTATGCCCCAGCGGTTGATTGAGGGCGAAGCACTTGACGCGTCGCAACGTAGTCGTAAAGTGCTGTACATGTGCAAGTCTCGGTGGCTGAGCATGCACGTGATCAGGCCATGTGAGGGTGTAGTCATGACAAGCAATCTTCTGCATGGAATTCCTTTAGGGCTCTTCACAACAATCTTGCTTTGCCAACATCTGTCTCATTGCAAGCGTTTTCTACAACTCAATCAAGAGAGTTCCACAGCAATAGGCTCAAAGCCTTGACAGCTCAAAGCCTTGACAGCTCAAAGCAAACTTTGCATGCACAATGCCCTCACTATCCCGCTTGCAAACAACTGTTGACGTGCTTTTGGGCCACATCAGGCGTGCCATGTCCAGGGGAACTCCTTGGCAGGGGCAGGCTTGCAGCTGGCCGCTGGTGCTGCATACATTGCTGCACCCTGCATGCACAAAGACGCTCAGAACAAGCCTGCCTGGCGAGAAAGGAGTTGGGCCACACACATGTATGCCTATCACATTTGCTGGCATGTGTAGTTATTATTATTATTACCTACCCTGCATGCCATTTTGTGTCTCAACACTGGCGCACTATCATGCAAGATTGATCATCAGCGTCGGTCAATCGACTAACAAACGAGAAACTGCTGACGATCATGACAAGCCAAGCGCAATATTGCAGCCATGGAGATGGTCCGACACAGACAGCACTGCTTTGCGAGCATGGCACCTGCACTCGAAACCTCAGCGCAAGATAGCCGCATATTATTGCCCTTATGCATGCAGATCCTTCAGCTGTGCACAGCAATTTCAAACATCAAGCTCGTCTTGATTGGCTGTAACCCCACATTCACTGCAGGCAGATTGTGCACATGCTACACCGCTCAGTATACACCATCAGCTCTCCATGCATCTGTCGCACACTCTGGGTTTCCAAGAAGGTCAAGAGTGATGTGAGCATGGAAGTTGATGTGGCCAACCTGTGTGATGGGGTTCGGGGAGGGTGAGCGGGGACGCCTGTGGGGCTGCAGGGGTTCTGCATCCCAGTGGGTGGGTGACTCCCGCCCCTGCTCATATGCCCGGTACCCTGTCATGGGCTGCACACACCATCACACATGATCAGTCAAGTGTCGTTTCCAGAATGAGTAATTTGCATGGCTTCTGCATCCCGGTGGGTGGGTGACTTCCGCCCCTGCTCATATGATGGTACCCTGTCATGGGCTGCACACACCACATTCAGTATACTGTTGAAGATTAGTACATGAACACGAGTACGCCGCAACTTCATATATGACTGGCATTGTCACGATCAGGTGGAGGCAGGTCTCATTGGGCTCAACACAGCCTCTGGTTGCAAGAAGTTGCCATTGCAAGTTAACACTGAGGACCAACATGAAAGCATTCACACTTCTGGGTATGATTTTAAGGCATACCCTAGCAGGCTCTGGGGCAAGGTTCCAATGAAATGGTACATGGCTCTTGCCCTTGATCGCTTGATAGTCATTGCTGATCATTTCATGCTGCCAACATTGTTTGGCCATGCATTGTTTTTGTCAGGAGTGCGCAGCTATGGGACTGAGAGCATACCCTAGCAGGCTCTGGGGCAGGGTTCCAGTGGAACGGCACATCCCTCTTGCCCTCCATTTCCCGGTAGTCACTGCGGGGGTGCATCCTCCTTTCAGGTGGAATCCATTTCTCTGATGCAGCTCCATAGTTGAACCAGTTGCTCTGCAGACAACAGAATGCTTTTCAGTTTTGGGGTCATGAACAATAAGGACTGAGGGTCAAGAAAGGACAATAAGATCACAGAACAGTAACTGAGGTCGCTAAGCAAATACGGTTTGGAACAACATCCTGGCGCGTGACATCCTCAGCACACCTGGCACCATCAGGTCAGAACAAAGCACTAAGGAAAACAAAAGACGACGAGATAGTCAGACAGGAACAAAGGCAGAAAGGGGTAGTCAGCATGCTTCATCTTTAGGCATATGTGACTCATGAATATACCTCAGCCTGCTGCTCTTGGCGTGTGACATCTTTGGCGAACTGCTCTTCTTCATAGTTGCGCTGTGCCTTGGCCATCATGAGTTGCCGGTTCTGCTCAGCTGCCAGACGCTGGTGTGCCTTCCTGGCAGCTTCCTGAATGGCACCATCCAGACATTATTTTGTGTTTGGCTTCATTGGCTTGCAAATGTTTACACTAGTATGCATATGATGCGAGTTCTGCAGCAGTCAACAGCTGGGATTGGCGAGTTAGGTTTTGCTGCAGTTGCGTTGTGCCTCAGCCATCATGAGCTGCTGGTGCTGCTCAGCTGCCAGACGCTGGTGCGCCTTCCTGGCAGCTTCCTGAAAGTCAACCATCAGCAGTCACTCGCATGAAGCAATGTGCATCAATAATCAGCACAGAAGTGCACACCTTGATTCAAGCAACTGACATACATCACGGGAGAGTGCAAGACTTGAATGCCCTGATCAATGTCAGTAGCAAGAGCACAACTACATGTGCTGCACAGGTAACATCTGAGCATGCGCAGTGCTCAGTAACAAAGCTGTGCACACCTGATCTGCAAGAGCTCTCTGAGGGCACAGTCCAGGGTTTGTTCTGCCCCACATGCATCATGCTGTCACCACTTGCTGAACAGGTCCCGTGTCCGCACAGTGAGAAGCCTAGACAATGTCAACATTACATGTGCAATGCCTGGTAGCAAAGGGCCGCATGGAACAGTCCAGGGTTTGTTCTGTCCCACGGGCTCAGCATCACGCCATCAACACTTATTGAATAGATGACATACTGACCCACCAAGAGGCCTATGACTACTTCATTTTCACAGTTGAGGTGTGTGCACCTCTTCTGCAGCAGTATGCAGCTGTGAGGGCACAGTCCAGGGTTTTTCTGTCCCACAAGCCCAGCATCAGCACTTGCTGTACAGGTTCCATGTTTACACACCACAAGTCTAGACTATACCGCCACTACATGTGCAATGCCTGGTAACAAAGGGCGGCATACCTCTTCCTCGGCGGTCAGCAGCTGTGATGGAACCGTTCAATGTTTGTTCTGTCTCACAAGCTCAGCGTCATGCCATCAATGCATATGCCAAACACACAACATATCCACAAAACACAGAACTCTTTAAGCCACATGAACACTTCACGCCTGGCAACTCAAATGTGCGCACCTCTTCTTCAGCCGTCAGCAGCTGTGAGGGCACAGTCCAGGGTTTGTTCTGTCCCACAAGCTCGGCATCATGCCACTCAGGCACAGTATGCATCCAGGCCGACTCCTGCTCAGCTTGCATCTGTTTTTGGCGCAGCTTGTGGTACTGTTGCTCTTCTTGAACCATCTGAGCCTCGTCCCTATCCGCATGCCAAATTGTTGAGGAAAAAGATGTGCAGGAAAACATGCAGAAAACCTGCAAGACCCCTCTGGTGTCAAGGCTATCATAACACAACAGGGCTTGAACAGAATTTGGGCAGCTTCCAGGTACAAAGGCCAAGGGTAAACTCAGAGACATTTGGCAGACAACTGCATACAAAGACTCCTCCACGTGCAGTATAGATGATTCAGGTGAGCAAAGGTTTGAACTGGCCGGAAATACTTGATTGCTCCAGTGCTTATCTAGCTGGGCCTGCTGAGCCTGTCTACGCATGGATTTTGATAGAAACAGGTGAATGTGTGAACAGAGTGCAGCATCTAGTAATGCAAAACATGATCTCAATATTGCAAGGCTGTGCTGGTGATGGTCAGGGAGGGTGGGATGTCTGCAGCGATAGGCGTTCAACATGCAAAGCTGTTTCAACACGCAAACCTGTCTCAAGACGCAAAACTGCATTGGTGCAGGAGATCCAGAAGATGATGTTGGATACCTGCTTGCAGCTTGTTGAAGCAAGTCTGCAAACTCTCTAACAATTCCAGCCACAGGCAGAGTTTCATACAAGCCGGTGTATGAGGATGACACAAGAACATTGTTTTGGAGGCCTTACGTGCTGGTGGAGTTGCAAATCATGGAACGACGTCGTGCTAAGACGTTTTGCCCTTTGAGCGCAATGGAATACTAGAGTTGATGTGAATGTATTGTGGCCAATACCAAGTGGCCAGCCAGCAAAGCTGCCTCTAGGCATGGCCACACAAGCTGCTACACTGTTTTCTTGTTGTGACACTTGACACAATGATGAGACAACAATGAAAGTGGGAAACAAGCACTGCATTCTGATTGCAATGGTACTTGTGTGCAGTGACAAGTAAATATAGTGACAAACTCCCTGATGACAAACGCAGTCATTACATCAACAAATCACTGAGGACGTGCACAGACGGATCACGTGAAAGACGACAGCAGACACAAGAGAGGATGGTGGGGTACCTGTTGCGCATCATATCCTCTGGCATGGTGTACAAGTTCCGGCGCATCTGCTCAGAATACTCTGCATGCCTCTGTGCCTTTCCAGCCCAGTAGTCCTGCATTTAAAGGTCAAAGAATAGAACCAATGTGACTGACTCTCAACAACTGAACATCAATCGTCCATATCGCAATGCCCAGAACAAGCCAGCCTGGCAAGACAGGACCTGACCCACACACACCTAGCACATATGCTGGCAAGTGGAAGCACTTGATGTTTATCAGCTGGGAATGGGAATGCAAACTGGCATAAGGCCCAGATTGCTTGGCAACCTTGCACAGCGTAAAAGAGGCACACACTGTTGGCTGTAGCACACTTTGCTTGACATCAGCACAAGCTGTAGGTTGTCGCAGTGAAGCTGTTGACTGTGCATGCAGTGCAGCAATGAGGTCCCTGCCTCGGCTGGCTACAACCCCACTGACCCTTGCACTCAACGTGATGCATGCAGCACTGTCTGACTGTACACGGCTCAACATGCGCACCTGCTCCTTCTGGAACTCTTGATCAGCATGCTCAATGTTCTTCTGCGCTGCTGAAGACCTCTTTGGACGATGCAATATGCTCAACCTATGGTTTGTAATCATTGCGCTGCGGCTTCCAACAGCCTGAGCAGCAGGAGGCAGCACAGGTGCGGTGTCTGGGGGTTACCTGCAACATCAAAATATTGATGTTATGCATACTTGATTGATGGCGTAAGCAAGCCTACTACGGCAGGTACTTATAAGCGTGGTGTGCTGAAGTCTCTTGAACCCCTTACTGGAAAATCAAGTCATTTTGATGACCAGACACCCGGATTCAGGCAACTTAAGCACAATGAAGTAACTCAGCGACGTCAGCTGCGTGTATGGTTGCTGTTTGAGGCGTACCTACAACTCAAGGCGCCCGGAATGACTAGCTAGATGCCGACGTGCACAGCCTGGATCTGAGGCGTGAACGCAATAGCAGGGTAACGCAGGATGCGATGCGAAAAGGCTTTTTGTTCCCCGTGGGCACGCCGCGTGATGCTCAGGCGGTGCGTGAAACAAATTGTCTGCATGTTCAAGAGGCCCATGAGTCATCTCGGCAGAATGGCAAGACTTGTTGGGTTTGCCCTCTGCTCTGTTACTAAGCCTGACTAAGCACATGGTACGCACAGACCCACAAGGCATTTGCTGTGCGTTGCGTGATGTTTGCGCCCAAGCACCGACAAACTGCTGTCAAGATCAGACGTTCAGCTATACACGGCACATTATCTGCAGTCAGTGGTCACATCTCGGCCGTCCTAGATAGCTACACGTAAAGAAGTGATCTCGTCTGTTGGGCATGCGCAGGCTTTGACACAGCACCGTTCGGGTCGCGACAAGGCTGTCCAACCCCTTGTTCATGGCGGAAGGTTGGACGTCCACCGATCGCCACAGCCCCTCTAAGCAGCAAGCAGACCTGCAGAAGCCTCGACCCCGGTTCGGACTATCTGCGTTTTTTCGCCCTCAGAAAACTGTCTGCCCCTTGACCCAGCAAGCTGCGCTTGATGGTGTCCACGGTACCAAAGCAGAGCCGTTGACAAGCAGTCCACCAGCACAGCTTGAAGGCATGGACGACAGGGCAGACAGATGCAGTGCATGGGGCACTCTCCCTGAGCATTTGGTCGAGGCTGTCATGCAACTTTTGCTGGAAGAGCCACAACCCCCATTACACTCCACAAGCAAGCCAATCAAGCAGGTGCTGATTGCTTCATGCTGGCTACCAATTGTTTGACATCTTACTTCCTGTCTCAACTCTAGCATCCCATCCCATAGCCGGTTCAAGAATCGAAAAACCATTGTGAATATCTGCGTCTGAGTGCATTACATTATATCAGCGTTTTACCTGTCTGACGGACCCAGCAGGGGATGACACAGACACTGTCAGAAACAACTTCTGCATGTTGACCTTTGCTAACTCATGATGCTGAAGCTCTTGCTTGTTTTGCAGACACAGTTTGCAGTCACTGCAGTCTCGCAACTTTGGCGTCAAATAGGCCGGCGAATATTCTTCAGGAGCATGTGGAGTAGTTCTGGAGCCATCAAGCATCCTGTGCAGTTGCTAGAGCTGGTACGGCTTCACTCTCACACTGATTTACAACAAGCAACACACACACCAGCCATTCCATGCGCTTGATGACGTATTCACCTGGCATTAGTAACCTGCTCCTTGACAGTGTGCATCTATACATGTGCTGCCATGTTCTTTGCACGGCAACAGAGTTCTTGCATGAAATACAAGCCCCTGTCCTATGCCTGTCATGGCGCATGCTTGCAAGATACCAGCTTCAACTTTTGATTGCCTCCTCTCAAACTGATGCCATGGTACCCAAACCGTTGCATCATGCACACAAAGCACGCAATTTCCTTTGGCCTTGCAACACAGAGCACACAAACTCATCGCCCTTTATGCACAGAGCACTCAGCTTCCGCTGACCTTCCAACACAAAGCATTCAAACCCATTGTCCTTCTGCAGAGTCCTGCACCAGTACACAGCTGCGCACAATTAGTCAAGTGCGTCATGAAGCGAGAGTATGACTCAAGCCAGAAAAAGTCTGTAAGGTATACTTTGCGGCAGGGAGACCGACTCAGCAGCAGCACCTTTTTGATGACTGCTCTACAGGCATCCAGGTCAGCATGCATTGGCATCTCATGTTTTATTGGATGCATCAAATACGCATGCTAGGCGGGCTCAAAGACCCCAGCTAGGGACATCATGTATGGCAATGCACATGTAGCTGGGTGCGCATGCATTGGCATCTTGATTTTCAATGGATACATTAAAAAAAGCATGCTAGGCAGGCGCAGGGGCCCCAGCTAGGAACATCATGTATGGCAATGCATACATAGCTAGGCAGCATCAGGGGCCCCAGCTAGGAATGGCATCTATGACAATGCATTTGTTTGTTGCCGTGTCAACGTGAGATGCAATGTATGCAGTTTCCTTTGAGTATGACACGTGCATTCACATCACTTTCCCTGCCATAATGCATCAGGTTCTCACTCAGCTCTTGGTTTGCCAATCAGCTCTGGGGCTTCTCTTGTTCAAAAACAAAAAGATGTTAGTATTGTCTTGCAGGCTGGATATCAGAATCTACCTTGCCTCTTCTTGCACTGGCACACCTTGTGCACGGATTGAGACAAACCTGCTCGGAACAAGATATGAGATTGTGCTTGATAGCACTGTTCAACCGTTTGCCCAGCATGAAACTATGCACAGCCACACACCCTTGCTGACCTATGATAGGCTGCTCAGCGCAAACCAGGTGCACAGCATGCAAAGCGTGCAAAGCGTCAGCGATGAGTTTGATGTACCAGTTCTGGATCTTCCCTCCACATCTGGCACTGAGTTGGCGCTCTCGACTCCCTCTCCCTCCCAAAGTGCTTCGCACGGCGCACCCCAGCATGCAGCAGCATCAGCAAGTTTGGCGCCAGATGTCTTGAGCACATCTGCCTCAGGGTTTGAAGCTGACTTGGCAGCTTCAAATGACACCCTTTGTGACGTTTCCCCTCCCAACTTGGCCCCACGAGCTTCAGGGCTCCTTCAGAGACTCAAATTGGGCAAGCAGAGCACAGCGGCCACAGCGCTTCAATCGCCCTTTGCCGCCTCATCAAGCGCACCAGCAAATTCAAATGCTGACGCCAACCTGCCATCATCACCAGGCCCTTCCTCTCCTGTTGCTACTTCCCGCCATGTTGCAAGGTGTCAGTCAGCAATGGAGCAAACTTACCCAAGTCAGCGCCAAACAAGCGCAAACTTGGCGCCAAACAGCCCGCCTTCGCCAGCTGCATCCAACTTCTTCACAAGGTCAAGGTCAGACAAGATGCAGGGCAACAGCCCTGCTGCTGAGGGCAGTTCAGAGATGCCCTCATGCTCTTGTCAGACAGTGCCAAAATCTGTGGGAGGCGTGCATTACAAAACACGCATACGAGGCTTCATGCGGCCAAGAAGGTATTTTACTTGCTTGCTTCTAGACTACGTCAACCAGCTTTGGATCTGTGTACTTGAAGATGCGTTCGCGAAGCATTGCTGGTTGCTCCCTGATTCTCTTTCAGATTCTCCAGTGAGCATCTGGGTTCCTCATGTCATACAGCTTGGCATTCTGGATTTATTGATGAGGCAGCTGGCGTGATATATTAAGGGCTACTGCTGGAATCCTCACGTGGCAATCATAGCAACAGTCATGCAATTTGTACACGTCCTCCTGTACAATGTCACTCATTCATGTCAAGCATCATTTGCACAATGTCATACAATATCATCCTGCAATGCACAATCAAAAAAGCGGTCATGCAGGACAAGGTTGTTCCCTTCCGCCGGCTGCAGCTCTCGCAGCATCATCATTTCCAATAGACTAAAGTTTGAGTCATGCAGGTTGAGGGTTCCCTGCCGCCGCCTGCAGCCCTAGCATCATCACTCGATGTATCAATAACCATGATACAGACTTATCATTTGAGTCATGTAGGATGAGGTGCCCCTTTTGCCGCCTGCAGCCCTAGCATCATCACTAAATGTATCAATGACCATGATACAGACTGATCATTTGAGTCATGTAGGATGAGGTGCCCCTTTTGCCGCCTGCAGCCCTAGCATCATTACCAATTGTATCAGTAATGATGATACAGACTAACCATTCAAGTCATGTAGGATGAGGGGTTTTCCTTCCGCCGCCTGCAGCCCTAGCATCATTATCAGTTGAGGTAGTGATGATACAGATTGATCAGTTGAGTCATGCAGGATGAGGGTCTCCCTTCCGCCGCCTGCAGCCCTAGCATGCTTTGACACATCAGCAGCTGGCAGCTGCTGCAGCAGAACACTCTCCAAGGACTTTGGCAGCAGGCTTTTAGTCACCCCTGCACCTGCCACAGAACCTGCTCTGCCATCTACTCCTGAGCAGACAGGTGATACTCTGTTCAGCTGTGTTTGTCATGCGGCATCATGTGTACACACTCACTGGGAACTTTGGCAGCAGACTTTATGTAATCTTTTGCCCGGCACAGAATCTGCATTGCCGTCTACTCCTGAGCCAACAGGTGATATTCTGGTGGTTGTGCATATCACCGATCAGCATGTTCCCAGCACGTCCAAAGTGGCACGTTGTTAGTCACTCCATCACCTGGCACAGAATCTGCCTCGCCACTCACTCCTGAGCAAACAGGTGTCATCCTGGCAGCTTTGCATGTCACTTGGCAACATGCCTAGGACAGGAAATATCAGTGCATGTGCTGTAGCAGCATTGTGCAGAAGGCAATGGCAGCACCTGCTGCAATCACAGCATTGCTGCGTCATCCTGATCCCCGCGGCAGCAGCAGCAGCAGCAGCAGCAGCAGCAGTGTAATGCGATTTGGGTTGTACTGCGCTTGCTTGATGCATGATTGTGCACATCATGATGGATGTTCAGCTTACATGCAGCAAGCGGTTCAGCTGCCTGACCAGAGCAACCACACACGCGTTCCATTGCAACCATGCAATTGCCAGCCACACATACTGTATGCTGCACTGCTGACAATCACTGGCACACCTGACTGCATGCGTCTGTGTGCAGCATTGCCTGTAAGGTCCCTTTGCTTGCTGCAGGCACAGAACATGGCAGCATCCCCACGTCCCCCAGCACTTCCAATCACCAAACTCCTGAAGGCTCCCTTGCTTCTTCAAGCCAAGTACATCTTGGTCCATGCACTCCCACGCACTCCCAGACAGAAACTCCAGCTGTTGCAAGCTCCAGATTGTGCTCAAGCTTTCAAAAAGGCATCGAGTTGAGGAACAAACCTCCTCATTGGAATGACACCTTGCGTTGTTGGTGCCTCAACTTCCGGGGTAGGGTGAAGCTAGCGTCTGTCAAGAATTTCCAGCTGATCAAGGCTGATGACCCCAGCAAAACCATTGTCATGCAGGTAGGGTTGCCAGACAAATCTGCTGCATGCTGCAATCCAGCAGTGTTGTTGAGTCATTACTGCTTCTCCGATATAGCATTTTTGCATAACATTGCCACGGCGAGACGGACCTGCTGCATGCTGCTTTTGAGAATGAATGCCGAGTAATTGCTGGAGCTCGGTCATAGCGTTCTTGCATTCTTCACGCGTTTGCAATGGAAGGCCTTCAGCAGCATCGTGACTGTGTATTATGAGACCAGTGCAAGACAAATCAAAGGTGTCTGGAGCAGTCTAGTCCATTGGCGGCAGAGACCACATGTGCATGCAGGGAAGATCCAAATGAATCCAACATGCTGACTTTCAATACTTCAGACATGAATGACATCTCTGGCCTGCTCCAGTGGCGGTTCGATGGTGCATTGACGCGTTGTGTGCTGATGCAGTTTGGCAAAGTGGATGCTTCAACCTACATTATGGACTACAATCCAGCAGAGATCAACGCCATCCAAGCCTTTGCAATCAGTTTGAGTACCTTTGACACCAAGCTCCTGCTTTGAGCCTGACACAACACCTGGCATGGTTGCAGTCCCTCTGTCAGAATCAGCTCAGCTGTTTGTGACTACTGCTGAGCATAGCGCAGGTAGCTTTGTACAAGTGTTCATTTGTCATGCTTTGTACAAGCTTTGTACAAGTATTCATTTGTTTGTCAAGGGCGTCTGTTTGCATCAGCTGATGCAGGCCAAGTGGCACAAGTGTGTGCAGAGGGCAGTGGCAGTGTGCTCATGCCAGAGTTGCACTGGCAGTGTGTGGCAGCGAAATGTCATGCACGTCAACTGGGATGCTGTTTGCTCATGGGCAGCCTTTGCTTACAGAAGCAAATCAATAAACAGTGTGTCAGAATAGCTGCATAGGGCATTGTGCACATTGATGTCTGGCATGCAGAGCTTGATGGTCAGCTCTGCATGCAGCATTGTCCGTTTCTCCAGAAAGAGTTTGCAAACAATTGTTGCTAGGAGACTGGCCCGTTGCTTATTGATGTTACATCTGTCGCTTCCTTGCTTGTCTATAAACGTTGCTGTCAAGACAAGCTATAACTCTACACAAAAGAAAGGCATCAGAGATTCATGATGATTACAGTGCAGTGTTGTAATTGTTTGGAAGCAGCAGAGGGCCTCTGGTCCTTAGGCGCCTTAAAAATACGTCGCAGTGTCGCCCCTCAGTTTGGGCAACAAGCGATGTACTGATACCCTCCACCGTTAGCACAGCTGACGTCGGCGTCGTTTGATGCCAGGCATTGACCGCCAGAAGTGTTGTAAGCGTTGCAGCAGGAGGCAGAGTAGCCGCTGTCGCAGGTGACTGTCACGCGGCCTGCTGCAGACGGGAATGTGCAGTCGCCGGAGGGAATGGTCTCTGAGCTGATCTGCTTCAATGATCGTGTTGCAGATGACGCCTGCTCTGCCGACAGAGACCGCGCGCCAGCCAGTGGAACCGCCATTTGACAGACCAACAAGACAGCCAGCATCGCCGCTATAGAACGAATCTGCAGATCGGCAGCACACTGAACGAGCTGCAGCACAATTTTCGGAAGCTTGCTCCGTGCCTGCACACAGCAGGCGCCAAAGGAAGGAGGGTGCACACACCTGAATCGCCGGCACCATGACGGACAGTTTGAGGTTATAGATCCCGGACCCTGCACGTGTGATTGATCGCGAGCTCGAGCTTGCTGTGCTATGCTCTGCGGTAAAGACAATGAGCGATCTGTCTGCTTGACTGCCGCATGCTATGAAGCTGTGCGCAATTTCGCCCGGCTTCCAATGGCACTGAGCAGCACATTTGAAATGCAACAACAATTGAGATCTATCACGTGCACATTTTGCTCAGATTCCTTTTGTCACTGAGGATCTCACTGGCTTCAGCCTTTTGCAGAGCCTGACGACTCCGATGCAACGTCGACGCCTGAGCAAGAGATGATGATCAGCCATGGATCAGCACATTTGTCAAATGAAACAGCAACGGCCTTTCAACAGAAACTTGCAAAGCGCAGCACAACGGGCACCGCAACCATTTGATTGCAATCTTGGGTACTAGTGCAGAAACACTGTCTGATCACGGTCTGATCACGGCTGAAACCCACACATGCAGTCAACAAAACGAGCTTGCGTGAGCAGGACCTAAGCTTGGACCAACAACATAAAAGCACTTGGTTTGACCAAGCATCAGAGGATGGATCATATACATGGTCAATAAGCCAATGAAACACACAGATACTGTACACAACAATGCACAGAGTCAACCCAAACAGACAGCACCAAATTAGCTATATATACACTGGGGACTGTGTAAGCAATCTGAACCTGACAGTGAAGCAATCCTGCATACATACAAACGCATTCACTTGTATTTGAAGCGCTATCCTGCTGTGGCCGCAGATGACTCAGAACCAGTGATGAAGTAAAATGTAGTAATGGAGTTGCCAGGCAGATTGTACTGCAGCCCACCATTTGACGGCAGCACTGCATCTGTCAAGCGTGTGCAGTTCTCAGTGGCGCTTGTCCTATAGACCTCCACGACATCCTGTACTGGCGTAGACCCAAACTGCCAGTTGGTTGTTGTGGTGCTTGAGTCCTTATTGGTCGTGACAACAGCAATCTCAGTCATTGAGTCATCGCGTTTGTTCATGGCGGCAAGCGTCCAGATGTCTTGCGATGTGTCAAGAATAGTCCATCCGTTTTTTATGAATTTGCTGTACTGCATGTCAGGCACAGGTAGTCAGAATGTGTGCTGCAACAGAAGCGATCCCACAAGAGGCACAGGCACAGAATCTCCTTGCCAAACAGCAGCATTTAAGCCCTGCTGTAGCAAGACTAAGGTCCGCTTTTTGATCCTACAGTATCCTTGATGCTGTGCTATTTCTGCCCCAACAGCAGCAAAGGCACAGCATTGCCTCAGTCAGACTGCAATGTGTTCACAGAGCTTGACTTTGCAGCCCATTCGGTGTGTTTGCTGTCTCAGACAGCAAGCAGTCATTGTCAGCTTTGGTTGAGACTGCATCAGATTATCACCCCGGGCGCACTGATGGCTGTACAAGGCAAGCACATGTTGCACATCATTCAGTGATGTTGCTGTCGTATCACTCAATGTCAACAGTCATCACCGTCATCGCTCTTACACCATTGTCAATCACCATCAGTAGTCATCATCAGTCAACATCATTAAGAACTATGCAGAGTTTATTGCTAGAACAACAAAGCAATGCAGCATTTGCCGCTCTGATCAGCAAGTGACAGACACAATGGGACGTCGGGCATAGTGGGGTGTATGTTAGCATTGAAATGCAAAATGCAAGATCAGGTGAAGAAGAGCATGCCTGCATCATGGCGTAGTACTGCTTGCTTATCTGGATGGGCACATTTGGCCATGGCACGTCTTGAGGACCAAAGTCCCCAAAGGGCATTTGCAAGAAGCCCCACAGCCCTCCTGTTCCATATATGTTCTCAACAGCCTGCAGTGCCAGCAGTTGCAGGTTCACATCTCCCACCAAAGCCTTGCCGTGCAAGCTCAAACGCAGGAAAGTAAGCACAACAAACATGCAAGCATGCAGTGAGAACATCATCACGCCTGACATGATACTGAAAGTGTTATTTTCATTCATTCATTGTGAACGTGGGCTAGGTAGGCTCAGCAGGCCCATCTAGGTACGCACAGAAGCAATCAACTGTCTCCAACCAGTTCGATCACGTGCTAACCTAAACCATGATGAACCATGAAACATGCAAGCATGCAATGAGAACACACGACGCCTGACATGATGTTGACCGTGTACATCCGCTTAGCACAAGAGCATGCTTGTATGCATAGTGCCTCTGCAAAATTTCCTCATGGCCCTCTTGGAAAAATGGCGCTATGTATCCTTTCACAACATCAGCAAATTTCTCCAATGGCATGAACCGCGTAATAGGAAGCTTGTGGTCCAGTGACAATCTCAGAGGGCACAAAAGCAGGCGAAGAAGAAGACCAGGTGAAGTAAAAGAAACAAGGTGAAGATCATGAGCAGCCATGTCTGACCTGCCAGTAGATCCAAGCTTGCACGCCAGCATTCTTCAAATCCGCCAAAATCTGCACACGGGCACAATATTCATGATCATCATCGTTGACATGCTTTCTAGTGAGGGTCCATGTCCCAGCTAGGTGCATATGCAAGCAAGGCATTGCCTTTGAACAATCTTGCCCAAAGCCTGCAGTGACAGACGTCAGCCATTTGCTAGCAGTCAAGTGTGCTGACAGTCACTATCAGCTATTGCATGGAACGCTGCACGTCACAATGTGATTGCAAATGCATTTGAGCTCAGCATGTCAACAGTGATGATAATGTGAAAACACAGATCTCAGAAGCATTGCCATGCACTGGCAGGCACTGGCAGGAAGTCAAGATTACTCATCAGGCACTTGAGGTGACTCATCAGGTGGCGCAGTGGTTTGCAGATCTAAGCCAGCAGAGAATGGCACAACTGCCAAAGCACACCTGAGTTGACAGTGCTAGCCCTGTCTCAATGTCAGTGACATTGTAACTTCCGCCTGCGTACTCAGTCATCCACAGACGCTTACCAGCAGCATCTGCTGCAGCCCTAAGTGGCACTGATGCTGCCACTGCTAGGGTTTCTGCAAGAGCCATACTTGTAGTTGATGAGTGAACAGAAAAATGGAGAAATGCAGTGACATTGTAACTTCCACCTGCGTTCTCAGTCATCTACAAATGCTTCCCAGCAGCGTCTGCTGCAACCCTCAAGGGCACTGATGCTGCCACTGCTAGGGTTTCTGCAAGGCCATTGAAAGTTGCTTTTCAGCCAGTAGTCAACCTGTATATTCTGTGGCACAAATTGATACATTGATGCAACAATGCACAACTCAGATGTGCTGATGGGGCAATTCGAGCTACTATTACAGTCTGTGCAAAAGGTCACTTGATAACTTGCTTCTGAGCAGGAGTTGCAAGAGTGCAATTTTGAAAACTGTTGACCCCACACAAACAGGTCTGTGAGCAACTCAATGTATGCGCGATATAATCTCAGCAAATTGCCAGCTGTTTGTGTTGCTCAAACATCAATGCAAGGCTAAGTTGGCCCCAATTGTTTGCCACAGTATGTGAAGCCTCACGTCAAGGTCCTGCAACTTATACATGTAACACTTTGGACAGGTAGCGCATGACGGCACGGCAAATGAAGAGGTGCTCGTGACAGCACTAATGCATGCTGGAGATCGCAATCATCGTTCTTCCTGCTTTTGAGCAGCTATAGACAGAGGAAGATTGCAAGCTCTGGGTGGTCCAGGGTGAGAACCCGCTCAAGCTGGAGCTGTTGAGATGTGTCTCGGTTCAGCAGACAAATTTAGGCGCTGTCAATTAGTTTAATGACCTCAATGGAGCATTGTCTGATACTCAAAGTTGTCAATATCACAGCAAAATGGCGCTGTACCTTGATAAGCGTGTGTGCCAATTTGGTCAACAGCATCCAAAGCACCCAGGTACTGTAGGAATGTTCCCAAAGCGATGCCATAGGTGTCCTCATCTGACGCACTGATGCCAGTTTCTTGGCTTAGCCCTTTGTCGGCAAGACTCGCTGCCAGCTTCTGCAGTTCATCAACTCATTATGAGACAGCATGCAAAGCGGCCAGGTACTGTAGGAATAATTTCAAAGCAATGCTACATGTGTCCTCATCTGACGCGATGATGCCAGTTTCCGGGCTTAGCCCCTTGTCTGCAAGACTTGCTGCAAGTTTCTGCAATCCAGCAAGCGCTTATGAGACAGCATGCAAAGCACCCAGTTACAGTAGAAGTGTTCCCAAAGCGATGCCATAGGTGTCCTCATCTGACGCACTGATGCCAGTTTCCTGGCTTAGCACTTTGTCGGCAAGACTGGCTGCCAGCTTGCAAGCACGTATGAGACAGCATCCAAAGCACCCAGGTATTGTAGGATGGTTCCCAATGCAATGCCACAGGTGTCCTCATCTGACGCACTGATGCCAGTGCCTTGGCTGAGCCCCTTGTCAGCGAGACTCGCTGCCAGTTTCTGCAGCCACTCAAGCATTCATGAGACAACATGCAAAGCACCCAGGTATTGTAGGAATGTTCCCAAAGCAACGCTGTGTGTGTCCTCATCTGACGCACTGGTGCCAGTTTCCTGGCTTAGCCCCTTGTCAGCAAGACTCGCTGCCAGTTTCTGCAGTCCAGCAAGCGCATATGAGACAGCATGCAAAGCACCCAGTTACTGTAGCAATGTTTCCAAAGCAATGCCGTAGGTGTCCTCATCTGACGCACTGATGCCGGTTTCCTGGCTTAGCCCCTTGTCAGCAAGACTCGCTGCCAGTTTCTGCAGTCCAGCAAGCGCATATGAGACAGCATGCAAAGCACCCAGTTACTGTAGAAATGTTTCCAAAGCAATGCCGTAGGTGTCCTCATCTGACGCACTGATGCCGGTTTCCTGGCTTAGCCCCTTGTCAGCAAGACTTGCTGCCAGTTTCCCCAGTCCATCAGCTGATTATGAGACAGCATGCAAAACGGCCAGGTACTGTAGGAATAATGCCAAAGCAACGCTACATGTGTCTTCATCTGATGTGCTGATACCAGTCTCTGGTTGCAGTCCCTTGTCAGCAGACTGACAAGACGCCAGCTTCTGCAGTCCTTTAAGCACTCATGAGACAGCATGCAAAGCACCCAGGTACTGTAGGAATGTTCCCAATGCAATGTTGTAGGTGTCCTCATCTGACGCACTGATGCCAGTTTCCTGGCTTAGCCCCTTGTCAGCGAGACTCGCTGCAAGTTTCTGCAGTCCATTGAGCAATCATGAGGCAGCATGCAAATCACCCAGTCCCTTGACCTTGGCTTGCATTCTGCAGACTTGAGTATGTGTATGACTGCAATGCGTCAATGGGACCAGTCTATGCTTACAGTACGCTTGACAGCATGCTGCTTTCTCGCTGTTGCTGATCATTCATGAGTCCACAAAGCATGCACATAATGGCATCAAGGACAAAGACAACAAAGCCTTACCAACAAGATAGTACGTTGAGTAGAGACATCACAGTGGCAGCCGTCTTGACCTTGCAGGGCGCTTTTGATTGCTGCTTGACAATCATACACAAGTCCTCCAGTGCATGGATGAAATGTTGGCTGAAAGACAAGCAATGCAGATATACTTATGACATAAGACACAAGGCGCAAGACATAAGACATAGGACAGGCCAACAACATGACACGTTGAGTGGAAGCTTGACAGTAGTGTCCAAAAACAGACTCTAACTGGTTTCAAAAGGCAGTGCAGCCACACCAATAAGATAGTATGTTGAGCAGAGGCATCATAGTGGCACTCCTCTTGATCTTCCAGGGCAATTTGATTGCTGCTTAATGATCATACGCAAGTCCAACAACACATGAACCACATGTGGCTAGGAGACAGCCAATGCAAACACTTCAAGGACCTATGACATCAGCATCAAGACATGAGACACAGGTCAGAGGACATACCAACAAAATGGTGCGTTGAGTGGAGGCCTCATAGTGGCAGCCTTCCTGATTGTTGCCTTGGTGCCAAGCTGAACTGGGTTCATTGAACGGCTCCACTGTTTGGAATGTGACATTCAGCTCATCTCCGAAGTACTGGACAACTTCTGTTAGGTAGTCCACATAGGCATCATAGTACTTCGGTGAGAGGTTGTCTGACCCGCCATTGACATTACCGCTGCACAGCAGGGGATGCAATCTAGGCTTCAGGGATTGGGGTCAACATATTGCACTGGGAATTCTGCTCAATTGGCAATGTGCATTTGCTAGTGAGATCAAGTCTACTACGACCAAGATGAGATTGGCTCCAGATGAGATCAAAATCAAAACGTAAGGCAGAACTTGATTCTTGTCTAGATCAACATGGGCAATCAACATGAGTCGAACAAAGACGCCATGCAAAGCCATTGACAAGCTGACAAGACATCACAAAAGTTGTGCTTTGAACAAGATGCCTATGTTGTCAATAGCAGAAGAGGCAGCACAATATCACAACAAACAAGAACAGCTAAAGCAGAATACTAAACTGCAGCATGGCAATATCTATGTGAAGGTATGATCACGACATGCAATACCAGATGAAACAAGAATAGCTTGCAATCACTGTCTTCCAAGCAAACTTGCCGCTGACAAACTCCATACCTTGGATCTCCAGAGATAGTCATGAACCATGGCGGCGAGTTGGCAAAAGCTTCAAACAGTATTACTCCTCTGTCACGCGCTGCCAGCAAGACTGACATCTGTTTTTCTCCCTGAATCAGCTCAAACAACCATCCTTACAATGCAGTACTTTGGTCAACTTCATACCACGTATTCTGTGCATCCATGTACACAAAGTCATGTGCTTGACACAGCAGTCAAGGTGCACAAGGCAGCAAAACCACAAAAATCAAGTGTGAAGGGTGAAAGCCAAATCCTAGTGATTTGCTGAACGTACTGTGCAAGATTCAGGGACCGGAAGGTCAGCTAACTGCGCTTCCATGCAAATGGCATGGACCACAGTCAAACTCAATGCTAGTGACAGATGTGCTAAACAATGCAATCATTGACACATTGGCAACTTTTGCATGCTGTGTACTTAGCGCTAACATAATGTCTCTGCAGCTGGGTGATTGCTTGACAGGCAGAGACAGGGTGAATGGGCCAGATCTTACTGCAGTCCAGTTGTAAGTGCCATCTGCATTGATCATGCTCGGCACTGCTGCAAAGGGTCTCATGCTACTGGTTGCAGCTGAGGTGGAGTTGCTGGCCCCAACGTTGTATCTGACAATTTGCAAGCCTAAGCCCAAATCGGGATCAAACAAGAGATCGGCAATGCGATCTTGCTCCGGGCCTGCATAGTGCAATGACTGCGTACTGAAGCACCCACGTCGCTGACATGTGCAGTAGCATATACCTGTACATGTGCAGAAGCTGAACTGCTTGACGGAGAATAGACAGGCCGTCGTAATCACCTTCTAGGTTACCGACGTACTCTCCAAACCATGCAAGAGACGTGCCCCAGCCTTGAAAGTCTTGGGCGCTCTTGCCGGTGCTGATCTTCAAGGGGATGACTTGCGAGATGAGGTTTGAAAGGCTGAACCCGCTGACTTTGTTGCCGCAAACGACAAGGGACACCAGTGCTAAGCACCAGCGACACGTGAGCATATGGTATCCGTTGGTCAAACGTCTGCAGGCAACGCGGACGCAGGCTGAGGGTCGGCGTCAGCTGCAGATAGCTGCTGCAGATATGTGAATCGGCGTCGCTATATTCGGCTGCGACGCCAGTCCTGCGTTGGAACGTGAGCGAGCGGTGTCTTTTCTTTGTGCGGCGTGAAGAAGGCGCTGGACATGCTGTTACTAGGTGTCGCCGGGCTCGTGCCGTGCCGGACAGATGGCACTTGCAGCCTGCTGTCTGCAGTGCTTTAGTCACATCTTTGTTCCCATGGGTTTATGTCATGCGGAGCTGCGAGCATCTGGCTCCGAGACCACAGACTGGTCTGGGCTTGATGCACCAGCTCACTGTCATCGTTGACATGTTCTGCCGCCACAACTGCCACGGCAACTGTAGCTGTCATTGCCATTGTTGCACTCTGTACAGCCTCTGGTAGCAGCGGCAGCCTTTGCCTATCGTTTGATCATCACCAGTTCTATTTGCCACTGTGATCGCTGCAGCCACTGCGACTGTAATCTGCCTTGCCATGAACCACCTATGGCAGCCCAGTGATCGTGATACTGCAGCTGCGAGACTGAGACAGCTTAATTATTCGCATGAATCAGTGCCTGCAGCTGCTGTGCTTGTGCTTGAAGATGTGCCTGATCCAGTGGACTTCACACCGCCACTCGAAGCCGCCTTTGGACTACGCTGTGCGGGCCGTCACCTGCAACCTCATGATACCATGTGTTGCTTGATGCCCAACCCTTTGTGGATGGCAAACCATATTACAGCATAGCTTCAGCTGAAGCTATCAAAGCAGCAAAGTCAGCAACAGACAATTTAACGACTACAATTTGCACAAAAATGTATGGCATGAGCATCAGAGCATCTGATCTGGTGCTCAAGTGACCTTCAAAATTCAGGTGTGAGCTCTTAGGAGCTCAAGAGCCTGTGTGTAACAAGCGAGGGTTGACACATCCACGAGTCTGGACAGGTCTGGTGCTTGGTTGCTATCATGCAATACAAGGTTTATGCACAATGTCTCTTGCACTCTGTCAACAACTTGACTGCTATCCGGCTGGTGTAAAGCTCAGCTGGAACAGAGGAGGAACAGACACTATGCCGTCAGGTGTCAAAACAGGAGTCTCTGTTTATAGAGGCAGCTACGGACCAAGACACAAGGATTGGTATCAGCGCAATGCACTTCTCCTCAATAGAAGCAAACAGGAAGTTACAAGCAGAAGAAAACGGCATTGAGGTTGCTGTTATGCATCACATTGGGCTCTCCTCAACATAGAAAAGCTCACAACAGCATGAGCCTGATGTATGGCCTGTAGAAACAGGGTGAGGCATACCCACGCGTTTGCGCGGGCACAGGTATCGATCAAAAGAGTACAGTGTGTCGGCTGAACCTGCCTGAGTCATTGGCAGCATCAGTCTTGCGGCCAGCAGGCCTGCCAATTCTTCAAGCTGTTGTACCGCATCCCCTCCATAATACAGTTTGTTTGCACCAACGCTTACATGCCCAGCAAGACAGAACTCAGGCCACGTACACCTGGCATCTGTGTAAATAGATATATGTAAGTTCTTCATATTGATATCATATGCCTGAGGATGCATGCACCTGTGTGCTTGCACTGGGCACATGAGCCTGTGTGACATTCATTCCAGCACACTGTAGTCTGGTAAGCTTTGCCAGCATTGTATGCAGCTACTCACTCACAGTGTTTGGTGAGGTCAGCATGCATGTTATTGCAACATGGTAGCTGCGCATACTCCAAGTTGCAGCATTTGTGGGATGTTGGCATGCATGCAGACTTCATAGGGCGTGAATGATGGTGCATGCAAGTCTGACCCCATGCATTCAGACCAGAGGTTGCTGCATTTCCAATCTGTGTCCTCAGGATTTGGACATTTCTGATTGTTGCCACAGAGGGTATCTAGGTCTGGTTGCTGAGCTTGGTGTGCACGGGACTTGTGCAGGCTGCTGCTCCAATGTGTGCATGGCATACTGGCAGTGACACGTGTGCACAACACTCAGGCCGTTCCATCAGGCCTGCCACCAGCGCTTGTATTCGTTGTGCCCAGGGCCTGGGATTGCTGTGCTTGTGCTGGAAGAGGTGCCTGGATTGCTGCTCATTGTTGCTTTTGGACTTTGGGCTTCAGATATGTATCTGCAAAAGTCAAGCTGCCAATTGCTGCTTGATGTTCAGCACTTGTGGTCGGCTGGGAAGCTTTCTTTACTTAAGTAAAGCACAGCTTCAGCTCAAGCTAAATCTCCATTGCAATAAAGATGAAACAGCTTTCAAGTGTAGCAACATCTACTGTAAAACTTGACAACATTGCACAATGTGCGAACGTTTTCGGCATACACATGCATCTGATTCAGCTTTGGTGTCAGCTTTGATCCAGACACGCTGATGCACGAGTGGACTTCGAGTCAGCCAGAGAACAACTTTTCATTGTCCGACTTTTCATTGTCCGACTGCAACAGCCTGAAGGAAACCGGCGGAAACTGTCTTTTCTTCTTTACCTTGACACCTGAGCATGACTCAAGGAACCGCTGACTGATGCCATCCAGATGCGAGGGATTAGGCGAAAATCAGTGATCAGGAAGTTGTCTTTGCCACTGTTCTGGGGCGAATCTGGCACAACGCACAGGCTACGCACTGCGATAGCGACTCTTCGCAGCCGTTCAGCATTGAATGTGGAGCTTGCAAAGACAATTGTGCATGGCAGCCGAAAATGGCGCCGGCGATCAAGCCCTCGAATCCGTCGATGTGGCTGTGGTAGGAGGAGGACCAGGAGGTCTTGCAACAGCGGCCGCGATCTTGTCTGCGCTCGGCAAAGACACTCGTGTAAAGTTGAGCCTGCCCGATCAGTTCTTTGACGCGCACCGCTTGCTTCCACCGTAGGCGGCAGCGATCAGCAACACTAGCCTCGTTGGACATATTTGCGCACAGCACTGTCGTGCAGCATGGAGCTGAACACGAAATGCATCAGTGGCGACCATCGCAGCGCAGTGTTGCTGCGCAGCGAACTGCGACATAAGTAGCTTGCTTTGCAGGTGTACGAAAGCTCAACAACCTACACATTGCAAGGCTCCGCTGTCGGGCTGTCAGCAAACGCTCAACATGCGCTGGAGGCGATTCACCCAAATCTGCTCAAGAGGTGCGCCACAGCAGCTTGTCACATTATGACCCATCATCATCACAGTGCCAGCAGACGACCTTTCTGCAGGCAAAAGCATTGACACAAGCCAGCATGAACGCTGTGCTAATTAGCTTATCAGCAATTTCAGCTTGATTTGCTTCAATTGTCAGGCCAACTTTTCTGGCTCTCAAGACTGCAAACAGCTGCTTTGACTCAATTTGCAGTTTTGACCTTTAATGATGCAAACATCTGCTTTTGCATGACTTGCAGTAGGGGTAGGACCCAACAGCGGACCTTGTAATTAGTGCTGCTACAGCAGGGTTTAGTGCTGCTTTTGGGATCATATTCCCTACCTATACATCTGTTTTTGGCTCTTGAAACTGCAATCACCTGCTTCAACTTGGCTTGCAGTTTTGAGAAGCACGGACTGCCCATCAACGGCATCAGGCGGTACAATCTTGAAGGCAAATTTCTTGGAATGGCCTTGGACAACATCAAAGATCTGGCTAAGCTGCATCAGCAGTATGGCAAACAAGTTATGCTATTGGGCTGGCATGAGATCAGATCTCTGCTGTTTGACTATCTGCCTGCAGGCATTGTTGAATTTGACAGACAGGCAGGGCCCCCTTTCCTTCTTTTGAGTCAAACTCACAGTGACTTCTCTTTGTCAGAAGTGCTTTGTTCGCCAACACCATTGGCCTTATGTCATGTTGTGTTTACTATGATGCTGTTGCAGTCGGATTGCAGTGGTTGTCCCCATTGCATTGTCGACATGGACGTCCTTACAGCAAGAACGCCTTTACATGAAATGTCCGTAGTAGGAGAAGTTACTGTATTTACATCCTGGTGATTTTGCATCCAGTAGTGCTGGCTGTGCAACCCTCCTTGACTCACAGTTTGTCCAGGCCTTCGCACTGATGCATACTCTTCTTCATGCAAAGTTTGTCTTTGGACTTCATGATTGAACCAAAGCCCATACTGCAAGCAGTTCAAGCATTGAGTTCCACTTGAGCCTTGACACCGTAGGACCCAGAAGCGGATCTTGGTCCTACGGCAGGGCTTAGTGCGGCTTTCTGGCAGGAGTACAGCAACTTCTCTTTGCGATGACTGCTTTGGTTCCATGAAATTTGTCCTTATGTTGAATTGTCCTTACTCAGAGGTGCCACTGCAGTCAGAATGCAGTGATTGGGTACCAGTTGCATTGTCCTTACTCTGAGAATGTCCCTATGCTGAGTGTCCTAACAAAGGGAAATTAATGGAGTCTGTACCTTTGCTAATGGTGCAACAAAATGTTTGCAAGCTCAAGTGACTTAGTTATCAATTCAGTGTCAGAAACTGCATCTTCAAAACAGCTCCATGCTTGCCATTGTGCACTGACTGCAAATTCATTGCAGTACAACTCTAACACACACAAGTTTCGACTGAAACATTCCAATGCTGCAGTTCCGGAGGTATGAAGAAGATGATCAGGGCGTCACTCTTCACTTTGACAAAGGCCATCCGTCTGTGCGTGCCAAGCTGGTGGTTGGGGCAGACGGTTACTTCTCCAGAGTTCGCAAGCAGTGCCTCAATGACGGACCTCCCATGTTCACCGTAAGCTCCTTGCAAGCACTCTTGTACCATAAGTATGCTGTACGTACGTATACTGTATTGTACGTACCTGTACTGTACGTAGGTATACTGTATTGTACGTACCTGTACTGTAACTGTAAACACCAGCTATGCGTGATGACTTGCTGTAAGCACTCTTGGTCAATGTTGACAGCGCGTATGTTTGCTTACCAAGCAATCAAAAATGGACCTCAATGGCTGCTCTAAGCTCAAATGCTTCAATCTTGCTGCTGTATGGTCTCAACATTTCTGCAAAGCTTATGTCAGTGCACTTTTGCAAGTCTGCTTCCACATTGCCAATCATGCAAGTACCTCTCACAAGCTTGCTGATGTTTCAGCTCGCTGTGCTTGTTGCTTTGCTCAACAACACCTTGGGATCTTGCCAATCAGAAACAGCCCTGCTGTATGACTTTGATGATGCTTGCGCATTATTGAATGCTCATGTATTCTCCAGAACAGCACATGACCAACAGCAAACATAGCTCGCTGAACCAAAGCAACAGAACTTGGTCAGACATTGCCTGGCCAGGGCTGGTGTGCAGGGCGTGCCTTGTTATTTGGAATTCTGTAAGAAAGGCCTCAACCAAACCAACAAAACAGTTCGCAAAGCATAAGAAACATTGTTGTCTAAACCTGCAAAGTTTAGCAGAGGTGGTATGCAGGGTTGTGTGATGTGGAGGGCGCGCATTGCCAAACCGGAGGGCCTCACTGATGACTCAGCTGCGTAAGTCTTCTTATCAGACCTGCAGCTTCTTCTTCTGCTACTTCTTCTGCTACTTCTTGTTTGCCAGCTTCATATAAACTAGATGGCTCATGGTTGGCGAGAATGCAAAGTCGTCATACCACTGCCAGCTGTTGCATGTAGGACTTTGTGTCATCCCGTACACTAGTTCGTGTTTGTTTGGCAAGGACTGACAGCTGTCATGCGTAGGCCATTTTTTCCATAGGTCCTTTCACAATGCTGTTGCCCATGGGAAGTTTTTGACTGCAGTGGTGGTTCTGACTTGAGGTAATTGATGTTAACCAATGCAGCCGCAATATCAAACGATTTCTTCAGTGCAGAAGCTGGGGAACACTGCACTCACCTATCATGAGCGGTCCTAGTGCTTGTGAGTAAGGGCAGTCCAACGCAAGAACAAGTTTCTTCAGTGATCAGCTGTCTGCCTGAAGATAGATCAGTGTATTGCAGGAGTTGGAGACCACCAGACTCACCTATCATGATCATGAGCGCTCCTTTTGCAATGCTGTAACTCATGCAGAACTCGTGCAGAAGTTGTTAGCCAATGCAGCCGTGATATGATAAGATCTGTTCGCTGCAGAAGCTGGAGAACACCAGACTCGCCTAACATGAGCAGTACTTTTACAATGCTGTCGCCCATGAGTGAGCAGCGGTCTGCCTGAAGGACGATCAGTGTATTGCAGAGGTTGGAGGACGCCAGAAGCACCCCTCATGAGGGGTTCTTTTGCAATGCTGTTGCCCACAAGAACTCTTGTTTTGACTGCAGTGGTGATTCTGACTAAGGGTAATTGATGTAAACCAATGCAGCTATTTTGTGAAGATGTCCTTTCACTGCAGAAGTTGGAGAACACCAGACTCACCTATCATGAGCGGTCCTTTTGCAATGCTGCTGCCCATGGGAACACTAGAGGAAACCAAGCATAAGCCTTGGACCTGGATTTTGGGGGCCCCCATGGGGTCCCTCAAGAAAGCAGGGGTGGGGTTTGACCCCTCAATCAAAGGCCTGAAAGCCATCCAGCATGAAGAAGAGTCAGAGTCTGCCCTTCAGGTGAGTAAACCCTGCCAGCACGGTCACTTATGATAGAAGTAATACTAGTCATGATATAACGGTAACACAAGAACTCAAGCCAACTCTTCTTGTTGTTGCTGCGTTTGTGAATGCACTGTAGCTCTTATGCTAAATGCTATTTTTGTTGTTGCTGCTCTGCAGAATTTGCTTACCATCTGCAAACCAAAGGTAATTTTTGATATGCTGCGCCGCAAAACGCTCTAAAGAGTTTTGTGCAGATGCCAACAGAATAGATGAAAATTGTGCATTTTCTTTTGCTATTGCTGCGTTGCAAAATACTTTGAAGATGTTCAGGAAAACGCCAGCAGAACTGCTGGACATTGTGAAAGATACAGATTGCGCAAAATTCAAGCAGACGTTCTTTGTTTGTTGCTGTGTTGCAGAATGCCTTGAAGATTTTCAAGCAAATGCCAGCAGAATTGATGGACGTTGTGAGGCAAACAGATCCCTCTACAGTCACCCAGCATGGCTTGTACATGCGACCCCTATCAGACCCCTCGATGCACCCCCTCGTAGCCCACAATTTCAACTCAGACCCTAAGCCAAACCCTACTCCCAAGCCAAACCCATCCTCAGATTCAGACCCCGTGAAGATTGATGCAAACCCCAGCAAACCCCCTGTGGACCAGCCAGCATCCCCTGGTACCCCTCCTCAAGAAGAGGAAGAGAAGTCAGCTTCAAAGGCAGCTTCTCAGGCACCCCAGCCAGGGCCTCCTGAGGCTGCCCTCACCAAGGCTGCAAATGCCCTTACACTTGAAGTTGCAGAAGTTGAAGACAAGCATCTAGTACAGCAAAGTCCAACAGGTGACGTTGCATTGAAACTGCCACTGTCAAAGACAAGCAAATGGTTTAATCATACTAAAGGTCATGTCACATTCAAGGCTGCCACGGTCAAAGGCAAGCAAATCGCAGGACAAAGTACAACAGGCGATAAAGATCAAAGGCTGCCAGTGTTCAAGACAAGCAAACGGCACAGTCATGCTCAACAGACGTGTCACGTTGATCAACATGAATGCTGCCAATGTGGTTTGATATTGACAGACACAGTCATAGACAGCAGTTAATGTCACGCTGGAGGCTTCAGAACCTGAAAATAAGCAAGTGGCACAATCATGTTCAACAGGTCGTGTCACATTGAACAACATGGAAGCTGCCAATGTGGTTTGTTGTTGACAGGGACAGTCATAGACAGCGGTTGATGTCATGCTTGAGGCTGCAGAATCTGGAGACAAGCAAGCGGCACAGTCATGTTTCACAGGTCATGTCACATTCATCCACATGAAAGCTGCCAATGCGATTTGATGCAAAAGACACAGTCATGTACAGCAGTTGATGTCACAATTGAGGCTACAGATTCTGAAAACAAGTCAGTGGCACAGTCATGTCCGGGGACGACATTGCATTGAAGGCTGTAAGTGTTGAAGACAATCAGCACAGTCATACACAGCTGTTGATGTCACATTGAGAATTGTCGATGTGATCCAATGTGATGTGATTTACAGTGAAACAGACAGTCGTTCACAATAGTTGATGTCACTGACATCAGCATTGTTGGACCTGCAGAAGGTGAAGACAAGCAAGCGGCACAGTCAAGTCCAAGGGATGCAGTCACCAATGCCAGCTCTGCACGCAACCAGCGCAGTCATGCCCAGCAATGTGGTTACATTGAAGACGGCTGACGTGATTGAATGAAAAGGACACCTTCATGTAGAGCAGTTGAGTTTACACTTGAAGCTGCAGAAATTGGAGACAAGCAAGTGGCACAGTCAAGTCCCAAAGGCACCAATGCCACCTTGGCAAGTAAATCAGAATCAGAGGGGTTGAGCAAGGGACTGGAACAATTATGGGGCCGAGGCAGAGTCACGCTGCTAGGAGATGCTGCTCACGCTACGATTCCAAACGGTGAGCACTTTGGCAACAGCCCTTTGTAAGCATGTATTTCTCGGAAGGAGATGCTGCTCATGCTACTACTCCTGCTCGAAGCACTGTGGCAACAGCTGCTGCATTGTTTTGGGGGCCGAGCTGATGCTTGTGCGTCAGAGGGGTTGAGCAAGGAGCTGGAACAATTGTGGGGTCGAGGCAGAGTGACACTGCTAGGAGATGCTGCTCACGCTACTATTCCTAATGGTAAGTACTCTGGCAACAGCTGTTGCATTGTGTTGAGAGCTGAGCTGATAAGAATATTCTTCACTTGCCCTAGCCCTTTGCTTTGTACCAGCAACATAACAGTCGAGCCCAAGTGAGTCAGAGATGTCAGGTCAGGTGCTCAAAAAGCTGTGAGGCCAAGGCAGAGTGACACTGCTAGGAGATGCAGCCCATGCTACTATTCCTAATGGTAAGCACTGATGCTATGATGGAAGTCGTGGCACTCTTGACCAGTCCGTCTTTAATGCTTCAGCATGTGCACAGACTGGCTGCTCAGAGATCAATGCTTGGTGACTATACATACCTAGCAAGGCCTTTGAGCCTAACTGGCATGCCTTTTTTTTGGATAGAAATATAGATAGAAGGACTTTGGCAAACAGCGCTTGCATTGTGTCAGGGGCTGAGCTGCTGCTTGTGTATCAGAGGAGTCAGGTAAGGTGCTCAAAAGGCTGTGGAGCCAAAACAGGCCAGGGCTTGGCATCGGCATTGAAGGACGCTGTTGTCTTGGGCTGGCATATCCAGAAACTTGGCCTTAAGGGTGGTTCCTTGCCAGGATGTAGTTGTGGATTCAAGTTTGATCTGCGACAGTCACTGTTTGACTGCAATGTATTGTGCATGCAGGTCAGGGACTGGCATTGGCATTGGAGGACGCTGCTGTCTTGGGCTGGCATCTCAAGAGACTTGGTCTTAAGTGTGGTTCCTTGCCAGGATGTAGTTGTGGATTCAAGTCCGATCTGCGACAGTCACTGTTTGACTGCAATGTATTGTGCATGCAGGTCAGGGACTGGCATTGGCATTGGAGGACGCTGCTGTCTTGGGCTGGCATCTCAAGAGACTTGGCCTTACTCAGGAAGCCCTCCGCAGGTCAGTAACAAACACAAAATGAAGGATCATTGAAGAAATCCTTTGTCAAACATCAAACGCAACAAACATATGACTAATTGGAGGATGCTGTTGTCTTTGGCTGGCACCTCAACAGGCTTGGTCTTGATCAGCAAGCCCTTCGCAGGTCAGTTGAAATAAGAGCAAAGCACACAGACACACCTCCAGAAATAAAGTGTGCGCTTGCTGCATGAAGATAGCTGTTTGTTGTGAGGCCACACAAAACAGTCTTGTTGATCTCACAACATGTTTGCTGCATCACAGCATCACATGCTACTTGTCAAACCTGCATGAGCTGTGTGAAATTTTGTGCACATATTACCATTGGACTCCACGCTTGCTGTGATAACTCAAGGATCGGCCGTCATGATAGACTTTTGTGTAATGTTACAGCTACAAATCTGAGAGGCTAGAGCACGTGAAGCCAATACGCGTATTGATGAGATGTGTGTGACAGACTGTACACTCGTGTGGTGTGTACAGCTACAAATCTGATATGCCAGAGAGTGTGAAGGCAAGACATGCAAGGGGTGTCAGGCGGATGTCATGTGAGGTAGTAACCGATTGTACACTTTTGTGGTGTTGCAGCTACGAAACTGAGAGGCCCGAGCGCGTGAAGGTGATACATGTGAGGGGTGTGGACAATGCAAGCTATGAGGAACGGGAGCGCCTGCTGTTCAAGCCCACTTTCAAACCCCTCTGGCGTCAGCAGGTCAGGATCAGGCTATTTGTTTACACATGTACTGATTGGTGCTTGTATTTCGCAGCATGATTTGCTGGGGATGTTTGATTATGTCACAAACTGCTTGAACCTCATGGGCATAGTCATAGCCACATTTGTTGGCTGGCCAATTGCAAAATATGCACTCTTTCTTCTTCTTCTCTTTAACCAAAGCCTTGAACTGAAACTTCTCCGAAAATCAATGGTAAAATGCAAACCAGCAGTAAACACCCAGATATACAGAGTTGACACAATCAACTTCTTCATGCTTCACATCCAAACACTCAGACTCTACGGAATGCCATGCCAGTCAGCCCAGCCCCGCTATTCAGTTTCACTTGAAAACTGCAAACAGCACAGTGCCCTCAACTATTTGCACAGATCAATCAGCTGCTGTGCCTTGTTATAGGAGGAGGCAACAGGCGCCACAACTTGCATCACTGATTTCTATCCATAGAGGGACCCTGAGATGAAGAGGAAAAGCAGGGAAAACAAAAGAAAAGAACGTCTGTGCCTGAGTTGAGCCCGGATGGCAGTACAGCTTTAGGACTCAGCGAAATGCAAGCACGTGCATGTGGTCATATGTGTGGCTTGGGCATGAGAGTATCTGTGACTCTGCTTACTCCTGAACTGATACAGTTGCTGCAGACGTTTGCACAGAATATAGAATGTACATCATTGCTTGACTGGCCAGCTAGCCCCCAAGCTCAGTAGCAAGCTATGCTCCCACATACAGTGACTTCTCTTTCTGAAGACTGCTCTGGTCTCCAAGAAAATTGTCCTTAAATTTGGTTGTGCTGACTCAGAGGTGCCGCTGCAGTCAGACTGCAGTGATTGGATACCAGTTGTGTTGTCCTTACATCAAGATTTGTCATACATTGAGGGTTCTTACAAGGAGAGATTACTGTACGCTGTCAAGTTAAAGAGGTACACACGGATTCAACCGGCATTGATTTTGCAACAGGCATCTGTGAACGGCTTGCTTGACCAGCATTGATGCTGTATCATCTCAGGCTGCGTCTACTTGCATAGTCTGCAGTCCTAACAGTATAACTTTCTCCTTTCTTGTTGCATGGATGCTGCATGAGCCGTCAGTGATCAGCTTGCACATAGTCTACAAAAAGGAACTTCTGCCGTATCTGTCCCAGCTTCCATGCAGCTAGAGCCGCTGACACAGTGCTCACAGCCACAGCAGCCCATGCTGCAGTTGAAGCTGACCCAGCACCTGCCGCAGCAGCTGCTACCAAGGCTGCTGCTGCCATTGCCGCAAAAGCTGCTTTTTGTAACCATTCTACTACCTTCAGAGCCTGCATTAGACATAAGCAACAGGATTGTAGCAGAGCTCAGGGCGGCGCAGAGAAGAAGTTTCAATGCTATCAGGAGTCATGGCTGGAGGTTCCAGAGATAGAAGCAGCTCGCAACTTTCTAGCAGAAAGCAAAGAAACATGACAAAGCTACTCTGTGAGGCATCACAGCAGATGCTCCATCAAAATCAGCACATTGGGCATTTGGAACAGCCTGAGTGAGGGGTGTGACACAATTTGCTGCTGCTCACGAGACAACGTGTGCAGCAGCAAACTGTGGCACAGTATGAGATTTTGTCACAACATGAGCAACAGCAATTTTCTCTCATGCATGGCTGAATAAAAATTCACCAGCTGCAATGTGGCTGACCACTTGCCATGCCTATCACACGAATCACTCATGTTTTGAAGGCAAGAACGTTGCATCTTGGTCTCTACGTATTGTGTGACCAGCATACATTTGAACCACAGCAAGACAGTCTGCACAAGACACTGCTGTCTGCGATACTACATAGGCATGAGTGTCAAATACGCTCCAGGAGCTCATGTACGCCTCTCATGCTGCCTACCTTGGAACAGTGTTTGCAATGTTGTGTGTGCTGAGCGTATCTATCCAGCATTTCACGTCTGCTGTAATCCTTGGCCCAAACTTCAGATGACTGATGTCCTGGCCAGGGAATTGGCCCTGCCATGTGACTAAGCCATTGCCTCAGATTAGTAATGCCCTTGTCCATGCTTGTGGGCATGTAGTACTTTTGATTGCCGGCCCCTTGATGTAAATGGCGATCCTGAAAGACACAAGATTGAATCAGATGCACGCACAACAGCATTACCTGTGTGCAGTCAAATTTATGCACGACAACAATGCAGATGTAGTTCATGTTGACTTGACAACCCCCTGATACAGGTGATGTAATCCCCTGATGCAGGTGATTGGCCTGACACACATAGAGTCAAGTCAAGTGCATGGACAACAATTCAGACACACCTTGCATTGATTGCTTGGCCCAGTTCAGGCGTTCGTCACGACAGTGGACATGTTGTACATGCTATTGCTGGCATGCGCAACACATGGCTCTGTGATAGCACCTGTCACGCCGCTGACAATGCAGAGAATACTCTGGCGCCATCAAGACCAGGTTACGCTGGAAATGGTGCAGGAAAATCAGGCAGTTTGGCCGCACGCAAAGAGCAATGAACCAGTAACATGCTGTACTAACGCTGTGCACCATCATGCAACAGCAGTAACTACACACTTGGTAATGCAGGAAGACTCCGTCACCATCCAGAACCAGCTTATACTGGAAGTGCTTCAGGAAGGTCAGCCAGTCTGGCCGCACACAGAGAGTAATGAACCAGCTGCAATACGCTGTAACATGCTGTAATTACGCACCTGATAATGCAGAAAGATGCCGTCACCATCCAGAACCAGGTTACGCTGGAAGTGGTTAAGGAAGGTTAGCCAGCTAGACCGAAGCGCCATCGCACGCTTCATTGCCTTTGGGGCCTTTCCTTTATCTGCTACCAGGGCATAGAACACACGGCTGCGGCCTGGTGCGGTTGGTGTGCAGTATGTGATCATCTGCATGCCAGGTCCCCCAAACTCATACCTGCATCAACACAAAGATAGCAAAGTTGCAATATGCCAACAGGAACTTGTGTTATCTGCCTTGAGGTGCAGAACTTGCAGCCAGGTGTGGTTGGTGTGCAGTATGTGATCGTCTGCATACCTGGGCCCAGAACCCATACCTGTGCCATGCCACAACAAAGGTTTGTGATGCAACTCGAGGTCAAAGCCTCGCAAGAGTGACTTGCTTATTCTGCCACTAGGCAGTGGAACACAGTGTGCAGTATGTGATCATCTGCACGCCTGATCCCCAAACTCATACTGGAAGCACAACACAAATGTGGTGACATTTGCAGCTGCATGTTGCCGTCTGCCTTGACTTGAGCTGCAAGCCGCTCAGCCCACTGAAAACCAACTGATAGGCGACATGGTGTGTTGATCAGCCAAACTCAGCACACAGCATGCTGACAAAAGCATGCTGGTACGGGTTAGCCAGTCGCCAGACTCAGCAACTATGTAGCTAGCCAAAAGCAATGGCTGCTTTGTTTGCTTCTTTAATGCAAACAGGCAATGCACTCAATTCTGGAGTCCACAAGATGGCTGCAAGGACCATGATGAAAGCAAGTATGTCAAACCAAAGAATGGAAAACTTCAAGCATTAAATGCACAACTTGCTTGGACAAGGTGCTGTAAATCCTGAAGCCCACAAGATGGCTGCAAACACCATGATGAAAGCAAGTATGCCTATCTGCTGTCGGAATGAAACTCTTCAAGATTGTATGCGTGACTCAGTTGGACAAGGTGCTGTGCAACTTGCAGAAAACACCATAAGCGCAGCTGACAAAGATAAGCAACAGGGTTTAGGGTAGGCTAAACCATAAACCCTAAAACCCTAAATATAGAGACTGCAGAAATGACATGTGCATGCTCATGCTGCACATTCTGGCAGAAAGTAGTAGAAGAAGCAGCAGCGTCAGAAGCAGAAGAAGGAGCAACGCTTACTTGACAAGAGTTGGCGGCTGGAAGGTCAATTTAGTCATTTTGCCAGAGCCCTGTTGTGCGCGATTGGTGCCATTTTTATTGACAGAAATGCCCACGCTGAATCCAGATTCCTGTGCTGCTGGTTCCAGCTGTTGGATGGTGCTGGGCATGACTTTGTCTCGGTTTCCTATGACTCCATGATGGGAGAAGGGAACATGAGAAGGGTCTAGAACGTTCTCCAATAAAATGTCTTGACCAAAGGGCATCTCACGCATGAACCTGTAGGCCAATTTGTATATCCAGGCCTGTCGCGATATACATTACTGCAGCTCTTGATGCGCTATGGAAAGAACGGGGAACAGTATACAGGTGACCCAACATACATGTTCATGGATGTCGTAACTGTAAAGACACATGATACTGCGTATCATGAATATGTGTTGAATGTCATGAAGAGAAATTTGGCTTGATGCAAGGAACTTGGCTTGATGCAAGGAACTTGGCTTGATGCAAGGAACTTGACTTGATGCAAGGGGATGTGCCAGCTATCAGACAGCAAATGCAGCAGCAGCAGCAGCAATGACAGGCCGGCTGGAAACAAACCATGCGTCCAGTAAAACCAGATACATAGAGTACAAAACTAGTGAAGCTGAGCCTAGATGTCACAAAGTAAACATCAAGCCAAACAACATGTTGTGCTAGGCATACAGCAACAGACGTAGCAGCAGCTGCAAAAACAGGCCGGCTGCAAAGAACCCATGCAGCCAGTGAGTGCCGGACATAGAGGGCAAAGTCAGTAAAACTGAGCTTGTGACTAAGTAGGCGTCAAGCCAAACAATGGGTTCTGCCAGGCATATGACAACAAATGCAGCAGCAGGTGCCATGATTGGCAGGTTGGAAACAGCTAAACAGCCAACGGGCGCCAAATGCGCAGAGAAACAGGCTAAAGAACATCAGAATTCAATGACATGAATATGAGCCATGCCTGAAAAGACGCTCAGAACAAGCCTGCCTGGCGAGACAAGACATGGGCCACACACACTCAGCACATGTACTGGAATGTGTACTTATTGTTTCTGTTAACTATTAGAAACATGAAAAGCTCAGGCTCAGGCCTGTGACTCACCAAGGGTGCATGTATATCACTTTATCTTCCTGCTGAAGAGCCTCTACGACGGCTGGCTGCTTTGACAGACACTCAAGCTGGGCATTTGGGCTAGCATCAGCCCACACCCACAACAAGTGATGCTGAACCTGCAATAGAATAGATGTAGATCAGCAATGACATCAGCATAGAGGTTGACCAGCAGCATCCATTGCCTTGCCCTTTGACGTGAGTGTTTTACGGAATGGCCCATCCAGTGCAAACCAGACAGTGCCTTGGGTGCATGTGCAAACTACAATGTGGCAAGACAGAGGTGAAATCTAGGGTGGAACTGGTAACAAGTGTACTTTGTGACCACCCACCAAGCATGTATGGAACAATAGTATGACTGATGTTGACTGGTGTGCGCATGCTAAGGTGTTGTAGCAAGCCAGCCACGCTGTCAACATGAGCTCCCAGGGACCTTTTTATGATATCTGACTACAAACATCAGCACAATGACAGACCACCATTAAACAGGGAATACAGCTGAGACACGAGTAAGAACCTGAATAGGGTAGCTGGCGACACATGCCCTAGGATGGCCTGCTGCCTTCTGATTTTCTTCTGGTTTCACGGCCTGAGGCACTATTGTGCAACTGCCTTCAGCATCAAAGCGCCATCCATGGTAAGCGCATTGCAGCGTGCCATCGGTCTCAATCCTACCCTCTGACAATGGCACCAGTCTGCATGAACATTGATTTCTGTCTAGATTTGTCACAGCGTTAGATACTAATCGTGCAGGAAGCAGCAGCCATAGTAAGCGCATTGCAGCGTCCCTTTTGTCTCAATCCTGCCTTCTGACAAACGCACTAGTCTGCAGAACAGTCAGCAGCAATCGGTGTCTCAATCATCTTAGCATCACACAGCAAGCATAATAAGCACAGCATTTCAACTGTCTCAATCCTGCCTTCTGACAATGGCACAGTCTGCATGAGTGTGGGCCTTGGTCTATGTCGAGACTGTCACAGGGTTTTATGACACAACTTATTACACTGCAACTACAGCCTGACGCACTGCTGTGCAAACACCCTCAGCATTGAAGCGCCGCCCACGGTAAGCGCATTACCGCATTGCATCTGTCTTAGTTCTCCCTGCTGACAATGGCGGCAGTCTGCATGAGTGTGGGCTGTGATTGACATTTGGTTCATTGTTGCATGACAGGACGGCGACAGAATGCGCAATACAGTCGGCCTCAAATGTTGACAACTACATCAGCCTGACAAACACAGCTAGGTGCCAGCATGCAAGAGCAAGTAGTTGCAAAAAGGCAGGGACGGTTGCAAGTCTGCTAGGTTGCAAGTTTGCCCAATATCAAGCACAAAATGCACCTGTTGCATTGATGCACCATGATGCAGCATGACTGGAATGCAGGTCTGCACAAGGGGAGTCAAAAATTTTGCCTGAAAAAGTATAGGAAACAAAACCTGACCGATCAGCCTTCATGTACACGTGACAATTCAGCAACTGGTGTTGACACTGCTGCAGGGCAGCACTTTGTACAAACACAACTTGGCACTGGCAGCAACTGCTGATGGTGGCTGACCTGTGCGGGCAGGCATCATCAAAACAGTGCCACTGTTCATCTTTGCCCATCCAAACAACCAGATTTTTGCCCAAGAGCTTGATTGCATTAGGTCTGTAGGTCTCCAAATCCTTTGCAAGCGCCACAGGATACCACTGCTTGGTCCATGAGTACTGCCCTTGCTCTTGATTGTCAACTGTCTCTGGTTCTGCAGTATCAACATGCATTCAGTCATTCATTTCAATTCATTTCGTTCAAGATGTATGCTAGAAAAGCTCAGCAGGCCCAGCTTCGTGCGTCCTGGAGCAGTCCACTGTCTTTGACCAGTCTGATATTTGCACGCTATGACTCACAATTTCCAGGGCCCTCGTGAGAGGAGGACATGCATGAACTGAGAAACAGCAAGTCAGGCACTGTTGCAACTCAAGGTCATGGCGCAAATCAGCACTTTTGCTGTAGCAGGTGCAGCTGCAAAGTGATGGAAGCAATGAATGACCTGCTGCAGTGAATCACCTGGAGTTGAAGGCTTTTGCTCACTTGGCCGGTCAATTTGCAGAGTGGCACGACATGGCGCCCTTGACAGACTGCTCCTTGAGCGTCTGTTGACCTTTCCTGCTAATGGTTTGTGCTGATGCCTCTGCAACTGGTACACAGATGTAGTAAGAAGACTGGTAAAGGATTTCACAAGCTCTGAGTTGTACTATTGGACTGCCTGATCACCTGTCTATGCAAATTTGACGGACGAGGAAGGTTTGCCGCCACGGGTGGGGCCTGATGGATTTGCGAGGACGGCAGTAGAGTTCCTTGCATTCAGGTAGACTGTGAGCAAAAGTCCCTGCTGTTGTGCTCAGCTGTCGCAACAAAAGCTAAGAATAAACAACTGACGTCCCTAAAACAACTGCTCGTCTTGCACAGCTAAGGCTCTTTATGGCAAGCGCGTTGTCTCAAATTGAGTCAGCTCGTAGCAGAGGGTTTAATAAGCGTCGTTTGTTGCTAAATTGACGTAAGGTCTGGCCTGTGAGTGGCCAGGGATATGAAACGGCGAACTCAAATGCCCTCTTAGCTTCATGACGGACACACAGACAATGGCTCTTCTTCAATGTGTCAATTACTTCCACGAATGCAGTTACGACAGCGTTGCGCTGCGTGCAGCTGTCCATGCGGCTGCTGCACTCTAGCCGCGTTGGAAATATGCGTGTCGTGCGCAAGCTTGGTTTGTCTTGTGTCTTGTCGGACTCGTCTGTGACGCCATGTACGCTGCGATTCGAGGTGCACACTGACACCCATTCGACGCACCACCACAAATGTAGCGCTGGGACATTACCGCTCAAGCCGCTGATGTTGGATTGAGGCGTTATATCAGCAAGCGTCTCAGCTGAAGGTTTTGCTCCACGATATTGTCTCGGACATTAACATAAGCTGCGGGACGCCATCATGTCGGACGTTCAGAGCGAGTTGCTGACGAGATGGAATCTCATGCAAGCGCGTGTTGACAACGTCGAAGATTCTCAGCGCCAGCAATGGTTCAGCGAGGCTGCCGCCTTCCTGCAGTCCAACGATCACTGGTGGTGTCAGCACACAACCCTTGTCGAGCATTTCGCGGAGATCTTCGTATACCGTGACCAGCCTGTTGTTCAGCGCCTTTGGGGTATCGTTTCAGCACAGCTATCTTCCTGCGCACTTTGTGTGGTCCAGTACCATGCTGCACAGGCACGCTCTCTGATGCCTGTACACGCTCACTGCTGTCATCAATAACTCCAAAACATGTAATGCATTGATCCCAACAGCATAGCTTGACAAGTGCGTTGCAAGCAGGCTCACTACAAGCAAGTGCCAGGTTCAGATGACCAATCAGCGTTGCTAACTTCGCTACAGCACCTGGACCACAACAGACTGCACAATGCGTTGCAGCAGGCCATGTCAATCCAGTCAGGTGTGGCTCATTCACATAGCCTTGTACAGAATTTCCTTCATTCTCAAGCAGATTGACAACCCAAATTTGAATCTGAAGCTGATGCTAAGCTTGAACCCACGGCAAACAGAGCCTGAACCTGAAACTAAATCAAAGTTAGCATCAGAATCTGAAACAGCTGAAAGTGAAATTGAAACTGCAGCAGGCAATGTTGATTCAGTCAGGTGCGCAAACCACAAGGCTTCATTGCTTGTTGATATGAGTCAGTGCAACAGGCCATGTCAATGCAGTCAGGTGTGCAAACTACAAGGCTTGATTAGCTGTTGTTTCCAGCCAATGCATGTACAGGTCCTGCTGACGTTTGCAGACCCTGGCTGAGTCTAGCGGTGCCTTGCTAGTGTTGCAAATGTGTCTGACCCTTGAGCCTTACTAGGTGCTGACTCTGAGTTCTTGCCAAGGCGGTCCTTCAGTTGCAGAAATCCTTAGTAGTGCATCAGCAGTTGATTGGCTTCCAAGTTGTTCGCCTCTCAAAGGCCAGCACATTCTCTAGCACAATATCTTGACCAAAGGCAAATTCGCACATGAACCTGTATCCAGAGTATGCAATGTTTCAGTTGCCTATCACTCCATGATGTGATCTGTGTTTTTAAGCTGGCCGATGTACATGAACATATGCACAATTGACAGACTATACATACATAGGTTGCAGTGTAGGCATCTCTGTATAGCTGTAGCAACTTGATGCAATATGTTGTGTGCAACCTCATTTCTGTGAGCAACTGACCGAGGTGACTAAGCTGACTAAGATGAAACATAAGCTGCACAGTTCCTGGCAGCAGAGCTGACAGGAGCATGGTAGCAGATGCATTGAAAGCTGCCCTAAGAAAAGCAGGCCTGTGTTACATGCCTTTGGAATTGGTGCATGGCTTATCCCCAATGTGACAGTCCATCATTGCATTCCTACTGGGACATGCAATATTGATGCTGTCTGGCTGGGTCATATGAAAAGGCAGTGCCTGCATCCTCAGAGCTTGACTGTTGTAGGTGATGAGTTGCCCACTGGGTTAGTCACTGCCCTGTTTGAGGTTCTCAGCTTCCCACAACTGCTGAGCTCTTCGAGGGTCAACCAGGCTTTAGAATCCGCTCTTCTTCACCTCAAGCAGTCACATGAGCTGGCGCTGACTGATGGGGGGCGGTATCAGGGGCTGTACCAGCTCATGGCCCACCCAAACGCCCAGATAAGGGCCATGGTAAGATTGTTTTTGTGTCAAACAAACAGATCTGATGGCTTATACTGTCAGGGCTTATGCCATGATAGCATTGCTGTTGTACAGTGGCTTCTCTGTGTCGCGACTGCTTTGCTTCTCAAGTTGTCCTTACTTTAAATTGTCCTTACTCAGGGGTATCATTTCAGTCAGAACGCAGTGTTTGGGTTGTGGTTGTGCTTATGTCAAGAGTGTCCTTGCAATGAGTGTCCTGACAAAGAGAAGTCACTGTACCATTTGCGTGCCCAGAGAAGAGCTATGGTATGCATGCTGAAACAATCATTTGTCTGAGAGTGTTTGCATGCTGCAGGTGCACCCAATGATCAAGACTCTAGGGCCATTTGTAGATACCTCAGACCTCGGCAGCATCTGTCTGAGCGTGTGTGCATGCTGCAGCAACCGCCTGTCTGAGAGTGTGTGCATGCTGCAGGTGCACGCAATGATCAAGACTCTAGGACCATTTTTGTTGGCAGCATCTGTCTGAGTGTGTGTGCATGCTGCAGGTGCACCCAATGATCCAGACTCTTGGGCACTTTGAGGACGCCTCAAACCTTGGCAGCATCCAATCCGTTCTGCAGCACTGGGCTGGAATTGTCAATGAACAACACCCAGCTGCATCAAGCATCTGTCTGAGATGCTGCAGCAACCACCTGTCTGAGTGAGTGTGTATGCTGCAGGTGCACCCAATGATCAAGACACTAGGGCGGTTCGAAGATGCCTCAGACCTTGCCAGCATCCAACCAGTTCTACAGCACTGGAGTGAAGTTGTTGAGCATCAAGAATCTCAGGTGCAATATGTACACATCACTGACCGAGGCAAATTGAATGTCTTTTGGTCTGTCAGCAATTTCATGTTCTTGAGGCATGTGATGGAACTGTCTTAACAACTTAGGAGATCAAGTCACAGATGCTGATCAGGAGCATGAGCCCAAAGGTGCTACATACGCTCTTGCAAAGTGCATGATGATAGCCTTACTCTTGCCTTGACAGCACTCTTTCAAGTTGTGCATGACTTGTTCATAAAATGTGGTGTGTTGTGCAGCTTTTGTTCGGCATGAGACGCATAGCATTAGCCTTCAGGGTTCTGTTGGCTCAGTCGCAGTTCCCTTGCATGCAAGACATTGCCCAAACAACATATGACAAAGTCCAACAGCCACCGCACTTTGTGTGGCTTCACCACATTTCTGCACTCAACCTGTTCTGCAATTACAATGTTTCATCCAGCAAGCAAGACTGTTCAGGTGCATCTTGACTGCAGATCCTTCTGTAACGTTTCTCTTGCGTGCAGGACATTGCACAAATAACAGGTGAAAATTTTCATCAGCCGCCGCACTTAGTCTGGCTTGCCATGAATGTGCTGCTGACGCTGATCAAGCCAGAAGCAATGACCATACTTCTTCAGCATGCTTGGCCGGGGCTGGTCAACTCTCTTCTTCAGCAGGCTGGCAAGCCCAGCCCTCACTTGTGGATGGTGATGGGTTGCTTGAGGACCATTGTTCAGGTTTTGGATGCACAGGTAGGGTTTTTCACAGCGCTGTGGTTTTTACAGTAGAATGTTCTTCAGCATACTTGGCCGGAACTGGTCGATACTCTTCTTCAGCATGCTGGCAAGGCCGGCCCTCAATTATGAATCGCTATGGGTTGCCTGAGAGCCATTGTCCAGGGTTTTGCACATTCAGATAGGGTCGCCTACAGCGCTTCACTGGTAAGCGTGGAGTGTGTGCAAAGCATCTTCTGGGTTCTCAGTGCGCAGGTAGGGTTTCATGCTGACATGATACATGCATTAAAACACATACTAGTTGGGCTCAAAGGCCTTGCCAGGTATGTGTAGTCACCAAGCGACTGGCTTTGGGGAACTTAGTCTGTTCACATGCTGAACCAGTTTAGAGCACTGATCAAAACTGTCACTGCTTTCATGGTAGCATCAACAGTCGACTGAAAACAGGCCTGTTTCATGCTTGAGTGTTGAGTATCATACGCACACAATTTTGTTTTGAGAACCCAGGCAGATTTGCTATAGATGTTCTTTACCCACTAAAAAGTGCTTGCACTCAGCTTCTGAGCTGTTTTCACATACGGATAATGACATCTGCAATGACTGAGCAAACAGCAACGCCAGCTATTGCATGCAGGTTTGGCAGCTGGTAGACATAGGCGCTACCAACTTTGTAGCCAGCGTTGCGAGGAGCTGTTTCCTGACTCAAGACACTCGAGTGCACAGGGCGGGCATTCACGCCGTTGCTGCGGCCTTCAAAAGCAGTTGGCGTGCTGGTAATACCCTTGCTTTTAAAACATCTAAACAGTCAAACTGCAACCTGTACTTGATACAAAACCACACACCCAACAGCTATGTGCCACTCCATGTGAAACGCATGTCACGTGGTCACACTTGACGACATGCAAATTATGTGATGCGTGTTTTTTGACATGCCTGCTGAGCTGAATTATTGCAGGGCTCGCTGGCTCAAAACATCAGAGTGCATAGAGCAGACATAGATGCCATTGCTACGGCCTTCAAAAGCAGATGGCATGCTGGTGACATCCGTTTTTTCTTGTGAAAATTCACAAGAGACTGCGACTTTGATTTGACGCAGACCCAAATATGCAACTGCTGCATGCCGCTTCATATGAAATGCACATAATGTGATGCACACTTGGCAACATGCAAATTGCGTGATGCATGTGGTTTGACATGCCTGCTGAACTGATGCATAGAGTGGCTTCCTGACCAAGGCTCCAGAGTGCATTCGGCATGTACACATGCCGTCGCTGACGCCTTTAACAATCCTTGGCATCCTGGTACCATAGATACGCATTAAGCCTGTCGATATAACGCTTTGCATCGGAGTTGTCGAGCATCGGTTTTTGTAGCAGCAGCTCACATACGTAATTGCCAAGGTTGAAGCTCTGTGACAGATGCATTGCCAAGTGTAAAGCGAAAGCTGCTAGCACATGAGGATGCTGCAACTTCATTGCTTTTGCTTTGTGCCTCTTGTCTCCTCTGGCTGTCTGTCATGCCCAATAATCATCCTGAAAACGTCAAACCCCTACTGCGCTTTCTTGCCGCTTTCATATCGTGTCTCTTATGCTTTCTGCTGTGCATGCGTTGCTTGCCACCAGCAAGGATGACCACCGTCTGCTACTGCTTGGAGATCACGACACAGTGCAGCAGTTGCTGAAGCAGATCACACTGCTTCTACAATGTGTAGTCGGCAGCAATAAGTCAGACAGCCAATTGCTGTGTAACAACTGCTAAAGCAAGTCACAGTGCTTCTCTTGCAGTGTGCTGATGGCAGAAACATTTTCGTCCTGAAAATGTCAAGCAGTGCTGCTCATGGCTGTTGCTTGCAGGTCCTGCTTTGCTGCAGCACCAGCGTTTGCCTTGTGTCTCATACATCTTGGGCTGTGCCCACATTGCTTTGCACCTTCAACAATAGTGAAGTCAGTCAACAATGTGGAGTATGGTGGCCTGTTGCTGGTGCTTGCAGGTACTGACACACTGCATCAGTTGCTAGAGCAAGTGACGGTGCTTCTACTGCAGCGAATATCTGGCAGCAACAACTTTGCACACGCAACACACAGTATGGCTGCGGCATCCGCCTATGCTCTACTGGAAGAGTGCATACAGCACAGAGTTGCGGTGAACGGCTGTGTTGCCATTTGGGGCCCGTCCCTTTGCAGGTAACAGTACTGTTGCCACCAGCAACTAATTGTTGGCAGCAACAACTGTGCGCATGCTACGCATTGCATGGTTGTTGCAAATGCCTATGCTCTGCTGGGACAGCACAGAGTCGCTGTGAACGGCTGTGTTGCTATCTGAGGGCCGTCACTCTGCAGGTAATGGTACTGCTGCGAATAGCAACAAAATGTTGGCAGCAACAACTTTGCGCAAACTTGCAACTATTGGAGGATTGCTCTATCGGAGGACTGAATACAGTATACAGGCCAGAGTTGCTGTGTTGCTATATGGGGGCCTTCACTCTGCAGGTGAAATACTCACAAAAGCTATACGAAACAACGTGTTCTAATGTTGAAGCAATGTCACGCTAGCTTATGCGTGTTCTGGCTGCATCTTTGCTCAAAATGCTGCGTGTTTGCAATTGATTTCAAGGCAGGTTCATAGATTAGCCTGATCATGCCCTTTGCGCACATTGCGGCTGCATGCATGCTGATGCACAACAGTGTAGACTGAACTCTCGTTTTTTTCCATAGGACGCTTTTTCAGGGTTCATCAGAAGTAGCAGGACTCAGCATTCATGCTGCGCGACGCTTGGCGACTGCTGTAATGACAGCAGATGGGGACAGTCTATATCATTGGAATCAGGAAGAATGGGGTGACACATAACATAGTCAATTGAAGGGTCCTCAGGTTTAGATTTGACTGCATACAGGACGCTTCAAGAAGGCTCATCAGAAGTATCAGGGCCCAACACACATGCTGTGCATCGCTTGGCGACTGCTGTGGTGGCAGCAGATGGGGACAGTCTATATCATTGGAATCAGGAAGAATGGGGTGACACACAACATAGTCAATTGAAGGGTCCTCAGGTTTAGATTTGACTGCATACAGGAAGCTTCAAGAAGGCTCATCAGAAGCGTCAGGGCTCAACACACATGCTGCGCAATGCTTGGCAACTGCTGTGTTGGCAGCAGATGGCCACAGTCTTTTCCATTGGAATCAGCAAGAATGGGGCCAAGCACAACACACAGAGCAGCCCCAAGCAGATCCTTCATATGAATGTTGCCCAGCATTGTGGCAGGTAAGCAGCAACATAAAGACTTTGTGCTGTAGTGTGCACAGTGAACAATGGCGTCATACAGTATGACATGTTGACAGCAGTTGGCTACTGTCTTTTTCATTGGAATCAACAAGAATGGGCCAATACGCAAGATGTCATGTCAGCATCTGCGTCAGCACCTTTCCATGAATGTTGTCCAGCCTTGTGGCAGGTAAGCAGCAACTCCAATCCTTTTCTCCTTCTGTTTGCTTTGACTTTAGAGGCAGCAGGTGAGCTTGGCTTTGCTGACTTTGTCATAACAGGTCTGTTGTACGCCATTTTTTGCATATGCATGTTGTCCGGCAACGTAGCAGGATACCAGTAACAGCAGGTGTTTGTGCTGCACTGTGAGCAATGCACTTGTCTGATGTGTACTGTGGCGTTTATCCATGACAACCAAAGAGAGAAAGAAAATGTACAAGCTTGCCTCAAGTGCTCAACACATTTGCAGACGCTGCAGATTGCTGACACATGTACAGACGCTGCAGTTTGCTGAGTTGGGAGGGTTGCCGAAGGGCGCTCTCCTTGCCTTTGCGACAGGCAATAGTGCTGGAGCTTTTGGCAAGTACAGGACCAGCAGTGCTGGTGCTTATGGTTACAAGGAATGTACATCTGCAGGGTCTGGGCAATTGTCCGGGTGCAACAGCATCGCTACTCAAAGCAGGCACTCTCCTTGCCTTCACAACAGGGAGCAGTCCAGCAGCAGGCAAGAACAAGAGCAACAGTCCTAGTAGCTGCAAGCACAACTGTGGGGCGTGTGTATCTGTAGGGTCTGTGCAAATGTCCTGGTGCAACAGCATTGCTACTCAAAGCAGGCACTCTCCTTGCCTTAACAACAGGGAGCAGTCCAGCAGCAGGCAAGAACAAGAGCAACAGTGCTAGTAGTTGCAAGCACAACTGTGGGGCGTGTGTATCTGTAGGGTCTGTGCAAATGTTCTGGTGCAATAGCATCGTTACTCAAAGCAGGCGCTCTCCTTGCCTTTACAACAGGAAGCAGTGCAGCAGCAGCAGGCAAGAACAGGAGTGGCAGCGCCAATTTTTGCAATCACGACTGTGGAATGTGAGTGTCTGCAGGGTCTGGGCAACTGTTTGGTGCAACAGCACCATTACTCAAAGCAGGCACTCTCCTTGCCTTCACAATAGGGAGCAGTACAGCAGCAGATAGAAAGAAGAGCAACAGTGCCAGATTTGCAATCACAAATGTGGGGCGTGTGTATCTGCAGGGTCTGTGCAACTGTGCTGGTGAAATAGCACCGCTAGTCAAAGCAGGCTCTGTGCCTGCCTTTTTAACAGGAAGCAGTGCAGCAGCAGCAGGCAAAAACAAGAGCAACAGTACCAGATTGTGCAAGCACAAATGTGGAGTGTGTGTATCTGCAGGGTCTGTGCAACTGTTCTTGTGGAATAGCACCGCTAATGAAAGCAGGCGCTCTGCTAGCATTCACCACAGGCAGTAGTGCAATGGCAGCTGGCAAGAATAGAAGTAGCAGTGCAGGGTTCCATGCAGCTGTTGGCAGTGCTGCAGTGCCACAGGAAATGCAGCAGGCCATGCAGTGGCAGCAGCATGACTCATCTGCACAAACTGTCAGGTGAGCTGTTGATCATATGTTCACATGGCTGTTGGCAAAGCTGCAGCGCCACAGGAAGTGCAGCAAGCCATTCAGTGGCAGCAGCATGACTCATCTGCACAGACAGTCAGCTGAGCTGTTCAGTCATACTTTACATATGGCTGTTGGCAGTACTGCAGTGCCACAGGAAAAGCTGCAGGCCATGCAGAGGCAGCAGCATCACTCTTCTGCTCAGACAACCAAGTGAGCCTTTTGCTTATATGTTCACATAGCTGTTGTTGCAGCACCACAGGAAGCGCAGCAAACCATGCAGTGGTAGCAGCATGACTCATCTGCACAAAGCATTAGGTGAGCTATCTAGTCATATGCTTGCATTGCTGTTGGCAGCGCTGCAGCGCCACTGGAAGTGCAGCAGGCCATGCAGTGGCAGCAGTTTGACTCATCTGCACAGGCAGTCAGGTGAGCTGTCGAGTCATACGTTACATACCGCTGTTGACAGTACTGCAGCGCCACAGGAAGCGCAGCAAACCGTGCAGTGGTAGCAGCATGACGCATCTGCACAAAGAACTAGGTGAGCTGTTTAGTCATATGCTTGCATTGCTGTTGGCAGTGCTGCAGCGCCACTGGAAGTGCAGCAGGCCATGCAGTGGCAGCAGTTTGACTCATCTGCACAGACAGTCAGGTGAGCTGTTGAGTCATACTTTACATACGGCTGTTGACAGTACTGCAGCGCCACAGGTAAAGCCGCAGGCCATGCAGTAGCAGCAGGTGGACGCAACTGCGCTGAAAGTCAGGTGAGCTGTTTGTACACATGTTCAGATGGCTGTTGGCAGTGCCGCAGTGCCACAAGTAAAGCAGCAGCCCATGCAGAGGCATCCTCACTCATCTGTTGCCATTTTGGGCCAAAGATGACAATTGATGCTGTGCTGTTGATGTGCAGGGTTGCTGTCGCCCTGGACTGCTGTTCAGCATAAGTTAGCAGACCCAAATCGCAAAAATTGCAAGAGAACATAACATAGAATTCATTGCGGAATCAAGCCTTCCGACAGTTCAGCTGCTAGATGCATTCAAGTTTCAGCCAAATGGGTATTTGTGTGATTTGTGCAGGGTTGCAAGTCACCCTGGACTGCTGCTAGGCGTGTTGCGACAGTGCCTAGCGAGCCAGCTTGAACAAGCTGTGCAATCTAGACAAGCAACCTTGCCTCGGGAGGCTGTTGCCGACCTGCTGGTGCTCATGGTGAGGGTGCTGCACATTTTCTTTGGGCAAGAAACAATTCAACTAAATTTTGCTTTTTAATCTGGGAATTTTCACAAGGCTTCAAACTTTTGAGAACAATGTAAATCATCCAGAAAGTGTGGCAATACATACTCCGGCAAACCAGCTTGCTGCTGGCTTTGGTCATGCTCAAGGGTGAATCTTTTGAAGCTGGAGGTAGAGCTTGGCAACCTTACCTGACTCAACAATTGAAGAGGTTGATGTTCACGCTCAGCTGGTCTTTTCTTTGCAGAACCTCTTTCTGTCTGTCCAAGATCCTCATTGCCAAAAACGTGCTTCTCTCTGAGTCGCACATGGCCTAGTGATTGATGAATTGATTTGACACCTGTGCTGGCGGTCTATTGACAATCACCAAACTCTTGGTAGCAGTCTGCCTTGTCGCAATTGCTGTTATATGCATATATAATCATGTAGTCAGGACAGTGAGATGCAGCTTCTGCATCACAAGCAGTCTCTGTCAGATGACTAGACTGTGATCAGTCATCTGCTGCCTACACTGCAATGAGTCATCTGTTGACTCAGGTTGGTGTGGACCCCAGGCTCAGAGGACTGGCCAAGCAGCTGCTGCTGGCAGTGACTAATGCAGAAGCTGTGGAGGAAGCTGTACTGGTGTTGATGACAAATGTGGCAGCTGACACTGCAGCTCAAGTCCAAGCAGCTGCGGAGAAGCTAGTTTCACTGCTGGAACATACTTCAGCTGCTCAGGTGATGACTCATTGCCATGCAACCAAACAGAGACAGAAAAGCAATAGTGACGCCGTCACAAACACTTTGGAAGCTTCTGTTAGCAGAAGCAACACAGCATTGCAGTCTTCGGAGCACCAAACAGCAACAAGCTGACCTATGCGAGTTGGCCATCATCGCGCATGCAAGCACTGAAAAGTCCAACGACATGCTTGCCCATGTGCTACTGATACTGAATGCGTAACTGCCTCATTGCACATGCCTTCAATCAAAGCGTAACTATCTCATTGCAAATGCACTCATGAGTGTGCAACTGGCAAATTGCACACAGCTTCACAGACTGTGCAACAGTGTTCTGCCAAAGACAGCAAGCTCAACAAGAGGAAGCTGACTTGTCAACCTGCCTGTCAGATTCATGTAATGCTGTGGCTACGTCAGTTAGCTTTTTGGCATCTGTCTGGCTTTTTGCACATTGATTGTGATCAAAAGAAAGCAAGAGACCGCGCTATTCAGCGCAAAGACAGATGCTCTGTTCTCAGTGGGTGCTGAATGGCCGTCAGCAAGTCTGTGACTGTTTCAGGAACTCGCTCAAGGATCATGTAAAAGCAAGCAAGTACATGGCTAAGCTCTTATCGTGTTTGCTGATGTCCCATGGCAAAAATTGCAAATGAACCACGCCTCAGCAAACACATGTGGTCGAATTGAGTAGATCTGAAGCTGTCTGCGATTGAGGATGTTCTGAACTGCGCTGCGCTGTCGGCTGAGCTGCTGCTGTCAGTCATGAGGGATTACGCACAGGCAGTATTTTTTAGCGCCGAAGGTTGGTATACCTGAAAAAGACAGCAATCTCTTATTGCGTTTGGTCACCCGTCCTGGCAGCTCAGCTCAATTCCTGACTGCCACATACACATGATAACAGTATCATTGCAACATCTGTGGCAAAGCCCTTCAGCAGAGTGAGCATCTTGCGGTTTTGTACATGCTTTGCTGTGGCGCCTGCAGATCTTGATCACAGCACCAACAGAACATACTCTGTAGTTGCTGGCTGCCTATGTGGCAGCCAAGAGCACTGGCATCTTGGTGCCACAGCTGTGGTCTGCTTTGCTGGGGATCACCTGAGGCTTTTTGAGGAGCTTTTCAAACCCAAGCGTTCTGACTGGACAGGGCTTGGGCCTCAGACCCCTAACACACGTGCTGCGGCATGTGTAACTGAACATAGTTCCATGGGTTGCTATGAGCCTTGCAGGTGCTGACAAGGGCGCCAATCACGCATATCTTGCAGTCGCTGTCTGCCTATGTGGCAGCTGAGAGCAGCGGCGTCCTGTTGTTACAGCCGTGGTCTGCTTTGCTGGGAATTACTGAAGGCCTTCTGAGGAGCTTTGCTGCAAATTGAATCAATCTGGCAGGACAGGACTTGGGCCTCACACACCTGACACACATGCTGCAGCATGTGTAGACAAACATGATATCATGGTTTGTTGTGATCCTTGCAGGTGCTGACAAGGGCGTCAACAGCGCATATCTTGCAGTTGCTGTCGACCTATGTGGCAGCTGAGAGCAGCAGCTTTCTGGTCCCACAGCTGTGGTCTGCTTTGCTGGGGATTCTGCAGTCAGGAGCAGCTGCAGCCAAACTATCAGTGGTGAACTCTGACCTCAAAATTTCCATCACTAACCTCTCACATCTGATGTGTGACCTGTTCGCATGTGAAATCAGATCATTTAGTCAAATATGATAGACATGTTGCAGTGTGGGGAATTGCAGCCACTCAGTCTGTTAGTTTGGCAGACCACAGCTGTGGGATCTGCTTTGCTGGGAATTCTGCATTCAGCAGCAGCTGCAGCCAAACTACCAGTGGTGAAGGCTGAAGTTCTTTGTGCGCATGCGCCATTGACCCTCATTGTCAAATTTGATAAATGTCATGTCAGAGCTGGCTAATGTCATGTAAGATGCTTGTGCACCTTTTTTGGGCAGTGACTTGAGCTTGTCAGCATATAGCTTATATGTGTGGGTTGTATCATTGGTGGTCTTGTCAGAATTGCATCTTTTTATGTCAGCACAGCAGTCAGGGTTTGATTGAGAGTCAGTGCAGGAGCTTTTGGGTGTGCTGCAACTGCAACTACAATAGTGCTGCTGTCTTTTACTGTGCATCCAGCAGTGTCAAGACTGTTACATGAGGCTTGAAGTCACCAGCAAATACGCTGCAGGCACAGAGCAGTCTGCAGCACCTGTTCCAGCTACTTCCACAGCTATGGGCGCGGCTGAAAACCCTACCTGCAAAAGGTCTAGGGTCAGCAGAGCATGCAAAGCCGCAGGACGAGGTGCTTGATTTGACCGTGGACAGTCCAGCAGCACAGCATGAACAGCATGCACAGCGTGCTGAGCAGCAAGGTTCAAAGATGGATCTGCTGTGGTTGTCCATGGGGCTGGAATGGGGTCCAATTTGTTCATCTGCCAGTGTCATGAGCTGGGCCGAGGCAATGCATCAGGTGAGTGTACTGAGAATTTTCCATTCACCAGCGGCATAGCATGCACAGCATGCACAGCGTGCTGATGAGTCCTAGGAAGAGAACGTGCTTTTGCAATGGCTTTAGAATGGGTCCCATCTCATTTCTGCCAAAGTCATGAGCTGGGCTGAGGCAATCCAGAAGGTGAGTGTACTGAGACTTTTGCATTCACCAGCGACACAGCATGCACAGCATGCACGGCGTGTTGATGAGTCAGCCCTATGAGGAAAATCTGCTTTGCCAACGACTTTGAAATGGAGCCCAATCTGTTCTTCTGCCAGTGTCATTAGCTAGGCTGAGGCAATGTATCTGGTCAGCATCAAAGAGCGTTTGATCTTTTGCCATTTCACCAGGTGCAAAACCAAACAGAAGCTTTCTGAGTGGCTTTGGTCTGTCATTTAAACTAAAAGAACTGCTTGAGACTGATGTCATACATGCAGAATGACTGACTGATTGACAGCTTGCGAGGTGTGCATAATCTACACATACAGATCTGACGAGTTCAAACAGTCAGCATACTTGCTGTCACAGGGGCTGCAAACAACCAGTATGCTTGCTGGAATAAAGACCTATGTCAAAGAATGGCAAAATTAGTTGAACAGCACCACAAACTGGCCAGCTCAGTCATATGTTGGTCATGGTCACTGAATGTGATGTGCAGTAAACATACAGTGGACTCACATTGTCCTGTCCTGACACTGTCTGTACGGTGCCTGCTGGTCTTATTGATCAAAATATGACCTGAGCTAACCGCTTCATTGTTTGTGCCCTGCCTGCAGATTCTGGAGACTCTGCCCCATCCTGTCTTTGAGCAGCTGCCACAGGACGTGTTGACTACAGCTGCTGCTGTACTTGGACCCAAAGCCGGCCTGCCTGACAAGCCAAGGTACAATCTATTGCTTACCTTTTTCTTGTTTGACACGCATTGTCTTGCATGTGCTCTTTATCGCAGTTGCGGTTTCTCTTCTGTCTTTGAGCAGCTGCCGCAGGATGTGTTGACTACAGCTGCGGCTGTGCTCGGACCAAAAGCCAGCCTGCCTGACAAGCCAAGGCACAATCAATGAACTGTCTTTTGTCTGGAATCCTTTGATAGGCCTTCTTCCCGTTGTCTCCTCCTTTGTGTTTATTATCTTCTTCATGTCCTGGATATCTCACTATGAAGTTTGCCCCATCCTGTGTTTGAGCAGCTGCCACAGGGCGTGTTTCACCAAAAGCTGGCCTGCCTGACAAGCCAAGGTACAGCCGTGCATTCCCACCAGCATGAACAGCATTCAGTCTTGTCTGTTCCTTCTTCCTCCTGTTCTTGATTCTTTTATTCTTTCCCTTGCTTTTGACTCTGCCTTTGACGTTTTCTGGATCATCGCTGCTGCTGCTGCTGCTGCTGCTGCTGCTGCTGCTGCTGCTGCTGTTTCGGGGCTCAAAGCTGGCCTGCCAGACAGACCAAGGGACAGTAATTTTTTGTTATGCCATCTGCACTGCTCACCACCAAACTTGACTTTACATTGGGTTGTTTCTGAGTACCATTGCATTTGAAATGATGCAATGACTGGCCCCCAACCACATTGATGTGACATGAAGAACGTCCTTGTGATGTGTATCTTTTTGTCGAGACTTTGCTTGATTGTCATACAATGACCTGAATTAGAGGAAGCCTTCATTGTTCCCCTTCTCTTCTCTCTTCTTCTGCGTCATGTGTTGCATGATCATCTTCTTCTTCCTGTCCTTCTGCGTCCTCATTTTTGCAGCCATGGGTCACATACTGCTGGCTCTCGTATGTGACACATTTGTTACATGCAACACAGCTGTGACATGTGACACACTTGTGACAAGTGAAGCAGAAGCACAAATGTCAAGCACAAGCACAATCTGCTGTAGCTGTTGTTGCTGCTGCTACTGCGCCTTCTCATGCGCTTCTTCTTCTAATGTCACAATTGTGACATATGACTGGGTGCAACTCAAGCTATGTGGCTGTCTCCAGGCTCATGTCAGCGCCATTCATTGGCCGTATAGCACCAGGAGATCTGTTTGCCTTTTGATTGCTGTTCCTCTTGATCCAACTGTCATTGTTTCTGCTGCTGCCGCTGCTGCTGCTCCCTCCTTTGATGTGCTTCTTCTTCTCGTGTCATGATCACGACAATCTGTGACTCAGGCTGCGTGACTTTAGACAGGCTGGCGCTGATGCTGCTGTTTGATGCGCTTCTTTTTCTCATGTCACGTTCATGACAGACTGTGACTAAACTGTGTGACTGTGAACAGGCTTATGCTGGCGCCATTATTTGGCCATGCAGCTCCAGGAAATTTGGGCATGACATCATCCTTGAGTAATCTCCCCAGCAGAGCCTCTCGATCCCCAACCCCTGCCCCTTCAACTTCTTCCCCTGCTGCTAGTGCCCCTTCAGCCTCGTCCCCAGCAGGCAAAGCATCCAGACTGTCCCCAGGCTTGGTGTCTGCTTCTTCACCAGGAGCCCCTTCAACTTCTTCCAGAAAGAAACAGTCCTCGTTGACTAACTTTTTGGGTCAAGGATTTCAGCAGTTTCCGCATGCTGTCAACAATGCAGCTCCTCAGGAAGCTGCTCAGCAGTCTCCAGAGGGCTTGGCTGGAGCCGCTCTCAATGAGGGCATGTCAGGAACAGCCCTCCCTGGTGGCCACTCAAATGAATTCATCGAACATGCTTGGCAGCAAAGATTGCATGGCAGGAACTCAAATCAGTCATCCCTTACTACACATCAGCAGCCTGTTAGTCAGCACCAGTCACAGCAGCAACAGCGGCAGCAGCCAAAACAGGCCACAGGGGCCGTAACCAAAAAGAAAGGGGTGAAACGGCCTCTTGAGCTTCGAGGGGACATAGAGTCATTGCTGCCGCCAGAATGGGGAGGGAAGGCTGCAGTGCCAGACAAAGCCAAAGGAAAGAGCAAGCAAAAGGGCAAGATGTCGCTGACGGCGCAGTATCTTCACCCAGATACCGTACAGTCAACCTCACACAGTGCTCAGCAAGATCGACCGGCTGCCTTACAAAGTGCACACAGAGGTGTCAACAGCAGTGCATACAATGCACAACAGCAGCAGCAGCAAATGCCGCATACAAGGCCTAGTGCTGCTGCTGCTACTTTTGCTGCTTCAAACACCACATGTGAATCTCAGCAAGCTCAGCAGGCCCAGCAGGCACAGCAGGCACAGTTCTCAAGCGTGCCATGGTTTGGCACAAGCAGTGCAGCTCAGACCTCCCCAATCAAATCAGCCCCTAGCTTTGGGGTCTGGGCTCAACCCCCCTGGGGCCAACATCAAACCCCCTCTACAGGGCACTTGGCTCAGCCCCAGTCAGGCCTGGCAGGGCAGATCGGAGGTGCGCCGGGCTCAAATGCGCACACGCAGTCTGAGGCGCGTCTTGAGCAGCTGACTGCTATGCACCATAGGCCAGTGACAGGTATAGTGTAGTCGTACCATCACAATTTGATTGCTTGCTGGTAAGTTTTGCAAGTGCAACAGGATCAAATGCATACACAAGTCTAAGCCTCATCTTGGCTCAATCAACTGGCACGCATTACACATCAATGATAGGTACAGTGCAGTCGTACTGTCACCATTTGAATGCTGCTTGCTGGACAGGGTTGCAAGTGCACCAGAATCAGATGCGCACGCCCAGTCTGAGACACAAGACAACCCATGGACATGCATAAGGCAGTGCCAGGAACAGTGTAGTCACAGTCGCCATTGCTTTGGTCATTGTCATCGCCATTATCAAGTTTGCATACGCCCCAGGGTCGAATGCGCACATACCCTCGTCTTGAGCGATTGAGTGCCATGCACGACTGTGACCCTTTCATGCAGTTTGATTCTAACAACAGCACAGCACGGTTGTAATGCCAATGCACTTCTTGTACGTCTTTGACAGCACGTCAGCATGGCTGTGCTAAGAGATCAGATCTTAGATGCATGACTCATGCTTTTGTCAAAATTCATGACCTGTGTCCAATTTGAGCGCAAGGCACAAATGGCACAACCTGTAGGGTTGCGTCCTGGGCCGCATGAGACCACCACCAATGAGTCATCAGGGCAGGGCCGGGGGCAGGGCCAAGGGCAGGGTCGTTCTAGAAGCCCCTCCCCCGTGCTTATGGAAGATGATGAGTTTGATGCACAGCTTGCCTCTTTCAACAGGTAAGCACAAATAGTCGGTACAGTAGATCACAGGTTCCAGCGATGGTTTACACTCTGACCTTGTTTGATTATCCTGTTTCCTAGTCAGCATAACACTGCATGGTTTGACTGTAAAGTCTCTTTGTAACGACTGCTTTGGTTACCAAGAAATTTGTCCTTACATCAATCTGTCCTCAAAGGGACCACTGCAGTCAGAATGCAGTGTTAGGTTACGAATGGCATTGTCCTTACATCGAAATTGTCTTTACACGGAGTGTTCTTATAAAGAGAGGTTTCTGTACAGGCATCAAGGACAGAGGGCACTTGTGGGTCTGCCCTCTGCCCCTAGCGCAGAACCACCTCGCAGAGCTCAGATTATCACAATTCCAGCACCTGCTGCTACCAGCACCATGACTAATGCTAAGTGGGCGCAGCGGCGTCAGAACCCTAAAGACACTAACCCTGAGGTATGACTCATTGACATTACACATGTGTACAGAGCCACAATTGCAAAGCTGTCTGCACCCTGACTCTTCATGCGTGATCAATGCTCATCATTGATGCAAAATCTGTACCATGATGATCGCCAATGCGTCTATACATCCATTCAATTTGCGCCATGCTCCAAATGGCATTGCATCCACCCGTTATAGGACATGGTGTTTGAATGGACGCTACAAGAACTTCCGCCCAAGTGTGCTGTATAGGCCAATAGGAAGGTGGTCTGCGCTTGCCAGAAATTGTTCCTACACGTGTTGTATTCTTTGACATTTCACTGTAACACTGTATGCCGACTCTGCAAGTGGCGCTGAAGTGCATGCACATGCCGCACATGGTCTACACAAACCATGCAACATACATTTTACTGTGTAAGCTGGCTCTTCAGGTTGGTTTGGCGCTGCCAGATGCGCAGCGGGATTGGCTGACATGGGACTACAAGATCATCATTAGGACATCCCCAGGAAAAGCCCTGCAGGGGTGTGGCATCAACATCCCCTTGCACATGCCGTACATATCAGCAGGACACTGTGCTATGCTTTGCCTATTGTGTCACAATGTGTGCTGAATTTGCAGGTTGGGCTGTCACTGCAAGATGTGCAGCGAGATTTGCTGACTTGGGATTACGACACCATCATCAGGGCATCTCCAGGAAAAGCCCTGACGGGATCAGGCATGAAAAGAGTTCCCATACAATTTCAGAGCCTGCAAGAGTACTGTCAACTGTTCAGAGTGCTGCTGCTGGAGGAGCTGAAGGCGCATCTTCTTCAGGCATGTGTGCATGATTAACAATAACCCAGTTGCTTCCTTGTATGCAAAAATGTCTAGAGGCAGACTGTGTGCTTGACCAATAGCTTTCTCTTATGTGCAAGAATACTGTCAAGTGTGCAAAGTGCTGCAGCTTGAGGAGCTCACAGCGCATCTTCTTCAGGTAGCTATGTGCATAATGGGAAGACAGGGAAGTAAGAAGAAGAGGCTATCCTGCTCATTTCTCCTGGGCAGGCAGGCTGTGTCCATGATTCTGAACAGCAGTTTCCATTCTCTGTTGCATCCAACAGTAAGCCAACTGGTAGCTTGGTGGTAACCATCTGGAACCAAGCGTGCTACTGAACTTGTCTGTGGCTATGCAGGCAGAAGAGGAATGGCAGGGGCACTCCAGCAGGGCAGCTCCTGGATCTGCCCTGGTGCAGTTAAGGGCTATGCAGAGGCGAAGCGACCTGTACGCTATTGAGCTTGTCCTGGGCCCTGATGACAGGTGAGCCTTTATTCAGAACTCAGTTGCTCAGTACTGCCTTTGCTCTTAAAATGGTGCTTGTGCTTGGTGCGTCATCAATGGGATTGATCGTGTAGTTGAGGGCTGTATGTTGGCTCAGTCAAACATGTGCTGTTGAGCTTATCCTGGGCCCTGATGACAGTTTCGCTTCTTGGCAAGTCCGTATTCCAGGGATGCTCAACTTTGCATTGTTGTGATTTGACTCCCCTTGGCAAGGGCTATGCAGAAAAATGCAGCGACCACATGCTATTGAGCTTGTCCTGGGCCCTGATGACAGGCTAGCTTCTTGGCAAGTCATCATTCCATGGAGGCTCAGCTTGACATTGTTGTGAGTTGATCCCCCTTGGCAAGGGCTTTGCAGAAAGATGCAGCGACCATATGCTATTGAGCTTGCCCTGGGCCCTGATGACAGGCTAGCTTCTTGGCAAGTCAACGCTCATGCGAACTCCATGGTCCCTGATAGCGCAGTGAGGCTCAATCTTGTGTTGTTGTGAGTTTGTAACAGAGTGTGGCTGAAGACCAGCTTGACAAGGGCTATGCCGAAATGCAATGACCTGTATGCTATTCAGCTTGTGCTTGAGCCTTGATGACAGGCCAGCTTTCAGATGACCACGGCCAAAGTAATTACTTGTTTGTGACTCCCTGGACTGTGACGTGGTTTCCAGAGTGTGTACATATGTATAAGTAGATGGGGTCTCAATACAAGCAGCAGAGTGGAGGGTATATGTTTGAAGCTTGTCAAGACGGCAATGACACAAAACTCACCTGAGATGACTCAAAGCTTTCAATAAAAGCACAAAAGTGCCCTTGGCTAGTTTTTGAATTGCTCAGAGAAGCTATAGGGGATAAGACCTGCTGTTGTTGACTCATTCCTTGACCAGTGAGGGACTCAACGCAAACACTGGCAGGGCAGGGCAGAAAGCTGCAGCCCTGATGTTGATCATCCAGGGAATCGCCCTCACAATGACATTACTAAACCTCAACTTGTTCAGGGAGGCTGTAAGGGGAGAAGATCTGTTGCTGTTGACTCATTCTTTGACCAGTGAGGGAGTCAAGGCGGAAGCTGGCAGGGCAGGGCAGAGGGCTGCAGCCCTCATGGCGCTGGTTGACAAGGTGGAAAGTGAGAAAGAATTGGATGGATCCAGAAAGCTTGTGGCATATGCTACTGTCTGTCTGTCTGGTGAGCTGAAGAAGAACAAAGGTCTAGGGTTTCAGCTATTGACCCAGTTGCAAACCAGATTATCTGCATCATGTATTACTGAAAAACTTGTGGCATATGTTACAGTCTGCCTGACTGCTGAACAAAATCAAGAAATTAGATTTATTGCGTGTGTGGTTCAATTACGAGGTCGCGCTTGAAATTCTTCAGCAGAATGTGCAGCTGCACAGCTCAACACAGGCAAAATGCGTTAGTCTATTGTGCAAGACACAGCCAAGCTGCAGTCTGCTTGCTGTCTGCTGCTTGCTGCATGAGAACAGCTCCGTCAGAACCTCAACTCCAGACAGCCTTAAACTCACTCGACTCGGCAGCCAAGGTGCTCTTTTGTGGCATATGTCACAAGTTGCCATCAACAGCAGCCCTAAGTACTATAATTGATGCAGGTAGCAGCAGCAGCAGCGCTCAAGCTCAGCGGGCTCTTACGCTTCAGTCCATGTGGCAATCCCGCCGTCTGATGTCTTGGACTCCCCACCTTCGCCAGTTCATTGTAAGCCGCCGGCACCTGCATTTGTCATGTGTCCTATACCTCAAAGACAACATACCTGCACGGTGTTGACCTCAGCAAGACTGGCATCACGTCTGATTATATTTACTGCTATTGTCAAATTGTTTTCTTCATTTATTACGTCTTGTTATATTTACTGCTATTGTCAAATTGTTTTCTTCATTTAGCACGTCTTGTTATATTGACTGCTATTTTCAAATTGTTTTCTTCATTTATTACGTCTTGTTATATTTACTGCTATCGTCAAATTGTTTTCTTTATTCTGCTAAGCATGCCAAGCGGTCCTGCTGCCTGATGTGTTGGAATCCACAACTGTGCCGCTGCCCTATAGCGTATTTTCTGCAGTTGTTTGCTTCGTTGACTCAATCTCGAGTAACCAGGTTCCCCTTGTGGTCATTTGCTGCATAGCCAAATGCAAAGGCAAGCTCTTCTTGTCAATCTTGCCAAGCAAAGCATTTTGACTCGTGCCAAACCACTTGCAAGCACTGTAGTACCATACGTCCTCGAATCAATCGCGCATCCCAAAATTTTGAATTGTTTTAGGGCTTTGAGCACTCTATTTGCGCAGGGCCTTGAGGGGTTTTGAGGCATCGTGCAGTTGGCAAAACATGGCCAAAATCGGCCGAAAATCGTGAATTTAAAGCGTTTTGGGGACTTTTTAGCCAAAACAATTATTGAATTGCTTCGCGCAGAGCGCTTTGCGCAGGGGCAAGATAGTTACCCGAGCTGATCGCGCAGGGCAGATTTTATTATTTATGCGCTACCAATTTGAGGACGTACGTTAGGTGATCCAAAGCACGCAAGACCTAAGTGGCAGGTCAAGTCATTGTAGGCAATCACTTCCCCTCTTGTGTTATCCCCTCTTGTGTTGTGGCCTTACATTGAAAGCAAAGATAGCACATGCATCTGAACACTGGTGTATCTTTGCTTGCAGGCTTTGTGCCATACATCCAAGCTACCGCAGCCGCTGCGCACACAGCTTCTTCACCCAACTGCACCCCCCAAGACATCTCCAGCTACCCTGGCTAAGTGATCATCTTCTTGTGCTCTTCTTCTGCCTGTTGCAATTCTCCTTCTCTCTCTTTTTATGCAGAGAAGACATGTCTTGTGGCGGCATGAATTCTGCAATCAGCTCTGCTATGTCACCCCCATGCTGACATCAGAGGGCATGTCAGGTGGCATTTGCAACTGTGTTCATGAGGGGACATATCTGCATACATCTTGCAAAAGATCATGCGCATGCACAACACTGCTTACACAACATGCTGCTTATGCATTTGCCTGTCACATGCACCATCAACCATCGGCCTCTTGGGACAATCCATTGACACATCTTTCTTAGGTGTGATTGTGTATACAGTAATATCTCTTTGTAACGACTGCTTTGGTTACCAAAAAAATTGTCCTTACATCGAATTGTCCCTACTCAGAGGGACCGCTGCAGTCAGAAAGCATTGATTGGGTACCAACGGCGTTGTCCTTATATCAAGATTGTCCTTACATCGAGTGTCTTTACAAAGAGAGTTTACTGTAACATGCAATCCAAAGATCAAGGCAGCAAGGCTGCCTTTGGACATTTGTTGCACATACAGAGATGCGGAGCAGCGGCCAATCTAGCAAATTCAGATTGGTGCCACTGAAATCTGGCAGATGTTGCTGAAAGCTACTGCACATACATAACACCATCATCGCTACTATTGTAAGGCTGTTCCATGTTTACATATGTTGTGTGTTTTGGACGACGTTGAGGGTGGTATGTATGGCACAGGTGCACAGGCATAGCTGCAGGCTTGAAGGAACAGCTGAGAGAGCATTACAACAGCTCACAACAGGCAGCCATTGCCACTGTTGTGAATCCTGGCCAAGCCTTGTTCAGTCTGCTTCAGGTCGAATTTTTTTTTCAGCAGTGAATTGCCATGCTCTTCATTTCAGTGATTAATGCTGTAAAACACTTGTGTGTCAGGTATTGCATATCGACCCCAACATATTGCATCCTCCACAATTTGCACTGAGTAAGTGATATATGCAAATACTGCGTATTGTTCACTACTATTGCGTATCGAGTACGTATGGTGGTTCACTGCTTCTCAGTTTGTGTGTGTTTGGACTTTAGCGTTTTGCTACCTTGTGTTTACATGACATGGGGAAAAACATGAACAAAGAAGTTGCTGCTGTTGCAATCAGCGCAGATCCACAGGTCGTTCTAGCCTTCATCTTTCTGCCTGTTGACGTGAGATGGCAAATATACCTTCGTGTGATGCGCAGGGTCCACCTGGCACAGGCAAGACATCTGCCATCATTGCCATCATCTCAGCACTGTTAGCTAAGCATTACACACCTCCAAACCCTAAGGCCCAGCAGCCTGATCCTAGGGCTGCCCCCAATGGCCCTCCAGCTGAAGCCCCTGCACCGCCTTCCTCTTCTTCAGCACCTGTCATGGCTTCCAACCAGCTTCCTTGGGAGGGCGCATCACATGGCAATGACAAGGTTGCAGCTTCAGGGCAGGTCCCCAGCAAGGGCAGGGCTGGATCAGCAAATGCCCTTGCCCCTGCCCCTGTGCCCAAGTTCAGAATTCTGGTTTGTGCGCAGTCCAATGCAGCTATTGATGAGCTGATTGCCAGGCTAGCAAGCCCTGGGCTACTAATGGGTGAGTCATCAGTGAGTTATGCAAAATGGCACATGACAAACCACATGATCCGCATTACAAGTGACTGGTGACCAACTACACAACCTCCAGCAGTGCTTTTGCATGCTGGCTGTGCACCAATATAGATCCTGACTTTAGTTCAGGGACCAGTGAAAGCCAGTGACATGTTCTGGTCGCATAGGCATAGCCAAATGGCAACCCTGGCTTGCTAAGGCTTGACGGAGATGCAGACAGCAAGGCTGCACTTCGAACATGTTGGGACGCCCCAACTTCACGGAATTTGACGTAATGGTTTTGCGCGTTAGCTGCGGCCGCACACAACAGGGTTCGCTCAGGTTCTTCGCGACCCTTAGGGCGCACATGGCATCAACAGGGTACATTGTCCTGCTGGTGGGGCGTCCAAAGTTGCAATGCACTGTTTTGTGCAACAGTATGTTGAGTGCTAGTGCTAAAAAGTCTGAAGCTGATTGACACCTGAGAATGGCATTGTGCATGACACATGGGCACTGAACAGCCAGGCGGCAGCCAGGAATGGTCAGAATGGGGCAAACAATGAGCTTTGTGATCAAAATGCGCCACTCCTTACTTCTGCAAACAAATGCGCACACAAGAAGGGTTCAACCCTACCCAAACCCTGATTCTACGTATGACCCATGGGCAGTGGGAAAGCCAGAAGAAGCCGGGTATAGTAAGAATGGGCCGCAATTAACCCTGTGCTGCAAGACCAAATCCATGATTTTGTGATGACTTGACAGCAATTGCTACAAGGTTCAAACCCTGTAAAGACCCTGATGGCATTGCACATGACCCATAGGCACTGGGAAAACCAGAAGGCAGCCAGGAATGGTAAGAATGGGGCGGGATGAAACAATGAGCCCTGGGGTTGTCATGTGGGCTATGGATCAAGTGGCAGATCGCTATGCACAGAAGGACGGACAAACACTGAAGGCTGCAGGTGAGCAGCAATTACAAACGCCCAAGCAGGCTCTGACAGCCAAAGCGTTGCGTCTGAATCACCCTGCTGAGCAATACTGTCTGCTTCAAATCCTATCAATCAAGCTAATTGCTTGCCTAATGAAATTATTGCAGAGGGGTCTGTGCTGATGGCAAGTGCACTAGGGCTTGTTAGTACATTGCAATGTTTGCCCTAGATGCTTGTGTCTCATGCTTGTTGGTATATTGCAATATTTGCCCTGGATGCTTGTGTCTCATGCTTGTTGGTATATTGCAATATTTGCCCTGGATGCTTGTGTCTCATGCTTTAGTTCAGCAAACATCTGCATCCCCCAAAAACAAGATTGCATTTGGGATCACATCCCAACTTGTGTAGGGTCAGATTCCAGGTAGCTTTGAAATCATGCTGTCATCCAAATTGGCAGATTCGTTTGTTCTCATGCCGTCAGTCGCAGACTGTCTCTTTGTCATGATGCCTGCCATTCACATTCTGATTCTGCCTCGCTATTACTCCAATCACAAGCCTGATTCATTGTGAAGGAAGTACAAATGCCAGGAGACATTTACTTGTGTTCCGTGCAGCTGCAAGCAATGATGGCAGGAAGCGCTGTGATGACATCAAAAGCCAATTGGACGCTGTTTCAGATCAAATCAAGCTGGCAGAGCATGCACAGCATGCACAGCATGATGCACCCTTGCCAAACACTACTGCCCCAATACATGCTGTCCCTGGGCGCGCTGCAGCAGATCACTCAAATTCTAGGCGGGAAAGCAAGTCCAGATCACTCAGTCCAGTCAGGACAACTCCCTCCCATTCTCCAAATTTGACTTCTGGCCGCCCATCAGAAGCTGCAGAAGCAGCTGCAGCCGACAAGCAGAAGAAAAAGCGGAAGAGGGATGAATCAGGATCAAGCCCTGATGTTCAGGATGATCAAGGACACCATCAACATCACATGCCGACAGGCAGCAAAGCAAAGAAGACTGACAAATCAGCAGCCTCTGAGTCATCCCTTACTCATGTCAGATCAAGCTCTACCAAAAGGACAGAGGTTGCTGTGTCTGGCAGAACTGGCAAAAAAGAAGAGTCAAGGGCTACAACAGACCTTGATGTGAAGCTGGACAGTAGCAAAGGCGCCAAAGTCAAGAGTGACAGAAAGGATGATGTCAAAGCTGGGGGATCAGGGGTTGATCCTAGGATCAAAGGGGCTCAGCCAAGTGATCTACCAGGACTAAAGCAGAAACGGAGACTGCTGTATGGTCAGCTCCAAGAAGCCAGGCAACAGGTAGAAATCTGAACATGATGATAAGTGCTAGTGATCACAGCATAACATGCATGTCTCTTACACTCTGAAGAGATGCTAGTCGTGTGTGGCACAAGCTTTCTTGCCAAACGAGCTTGTCTTGAGTGTCATGGTAAGAACGGCTGATGAAGGTCTGACACATGACAACAGTCTTTACAGTTATTGTATCAGTATTATACTGAATGACACATGTATCTCAAGGAACACTCCTGCTTGAAGGCAGGAATAAGGAATTGGGTGTCATCATTCTTTGGCGCCTGATAGATCAAACTTTCTTCTGGGTTGATGCAGCCGTACTCTATCATTCCATCTTCTGGGTGTGTGTCTATGTATCCTGACCATAGTCTGTATGTATTGGTTCGGGTGAAAGAGGGTAAGGAGGCAGCCCACAGGGCTAAGAGAGGGTCAATGCAGGCTGTTGTTCAGGGTCTCCAGGCAGCTGTTGTCAGATTTGCAGTTGATGTCTCTTCCCTAGACCTTCTAAGTGTGAGGCCATTCTGTCTCTTTCAGCTTTTTGTGTATACTCATGCAGGTCAAAGAGGGTAAGGAGGCAGCCCACAGGGCTAAGAGGGGGGTCAGGCAGGCTGTGGTGCAGAGTGCAGAAGTCGTGGCTTGCACCCTTTCATCAGCAGGGGGGGATCTGCTGAGTCTAGTAAAGGGGCCGGGATCAACCCTAACTATGCTGTTCAATGCCATCATGATTGATGAGGTTGGCTGCAACCCAAACTGACCACCTCCCCTGCCCCCCGCACCACCCTCCCTTCCATCCCCCTTGTCTCTCCCTTGAGCTTCCCAGCAAATGCTGCTGTTTTTGTAGCTGTAGTGCTCATGCTCCATGCATGTTTTGAAAAAGGCGTGGCATGTGCTGAGCCTGGTCAAGGGGCCGGGGTCAACCCCAACCATGCTGTTCAATGCCGTCATGATTGATGATGCTGCCGCCTCAACTGCTGCGTTTATTCATAGCCGCAACACACATCCACCCTGGCATCAGCAGGGGTGGATCTGCTGAGATTGGCAAAGGGTGCAGTGTCAACCCCTTTTGTGCTGTTCAATGCAATCATAATTGATGAGGTGGCTGCCACCCAAAACCCCTCCCCTTTTCCCTCTGAACCACCTCCTCCTAAACCTTTCCAACAACTGCTGCTGTCATTTGCGCTGCAGTGCACATGCGACCAAAATTTGTAAGAGGCATTGCATGTGCTATGTTGTCAAGGCACTGGTGCCAACTCCAATCATGCTGTTCAATGCCATCGTCATTGATGAGGTCAGCTGCCGCCATAACCGCTGCATTTACCCATAGCTATAGTGCTCATGCACTCTGTCATCAGCAGCGGGAGATCTGCTGAGCCTATTCAAGGGGCCGTCAACCCCAAACATTCTGTTCAACGCCATCATGATTGACAACGTCAGATGTGGCCCATGATCTGAATGCACAATGAGCGGTCTAATGAAAGTGAACTGCATACGCTGCCTGGTCAAGGGTGCGGGGTCAACCCCAAGCAAACTGTTCAAGGCCATGAAGGCAGCTGCCAGGACAGCTGCTGCTGTGCTGCATTAGCCGGCGAACCTTCAGTGAAAGCACTGATTTCACTTGATGACCCAGTCTTAGGTGTTCAGTGGCATCATGACTGATGCCTTTAGCTGCAACCAATAGCGCTGCTGTGACGCACGTCTAAACATGTCACAGCAGACAAAGGCAGCCAGGGCTCCAAGTGCAATTGTGTTGGCTGTCAAGCTTTGTGCCTGTTCACCTTCTTTTGGTGGCTCTGCAGGCAGCACAGGCGCTAGAACCAGCAGCATTAGTGCCTCTTCAGCTTCTTGCCCCTGGGGGTCATGTGGTTTTGGTGGGGGACCCCAAGCAGCTACCCCCAACAGTGTTGTCAAGGGCAGCAGAGGCTAGCAATCTGGCTCAATCCCTCTTTGAGAGGCTTCAACAGGTTTGTCCTTGACAGGTTGAGCTTTGCTGCAATCCGTCTTATGTCCAATCAGCATGCGGCAAAGCCAAATTGCAGCTCAATGCCTCTTTGACAGTCTCCAAGAGGTCTGTCCCTGGCACCTTGAACTCTGCTGCAATCTGGTTCTTGTGCTCCATGAACAACTGGCAAGTCAATTTTGAACAATCTACATTGTGCAGAATACATCTTGCATTGCAACGCCTGTCCTGTGCAGCTGAGGCTAGCATTCTAGCTCAGTCCCTGTCTGAGAGGCTTTAGTAGGTCTGACTGCGACAAGCTATGCTGTCATGAATCTGACCAATTGGCAACTTGAGATTGGCTCATCCGTGCCAACATGCTGCACGGTACTGCACTGCAAAGCCTGTCTGGCGCACTTCAGGCTAGGGATTCTGGCTAAGTCCCTCTTGAAGGCGTCAACAGGTGTGATGTAATCTGCCTTGTTTCTCATCTGCAACTCGCAAAGTCTGCTTCCATCAGGGCGGTTTCTCCTGGCTGTTGGTGTCACTGTTGTTGTCACTTTTCATTGCTGTTTCAGAATCGTGGTGAACATGCAGGCTGGCTAGCCAGTAACAATGCTGTCAGAGCAATACTGCATGCGCCCAGAGATCAGCGCCTGGCCGTCCTTCTTCTTCTACCAGGCACACTAGAATAATATTGTCATTTTTGTGATTACTGTCTCAATTCCTTCCAATAATTATCATTTTGATCCAGGCTGGCTATCCAGTGACAATGCTGTCAGAGCAGTACCGCATGCACCCGGAGATCAGCGTCTGGCCGTCCCTCTTCTTCTATCAGGGCAGTTTGAAGGATGGCACATCAGCCCTAGCAGGGGCTGTTGGCAGCAGGGCGGCGGACTTTCACAAACGGCCCTGTTTCCCGCCCCTTGCCTTTTTTGACTGCAGGTATATTCTGCTTCTTCTACTTCATTTTCTTCTTCTGCTGCTGCTTTGCCCTCGACTTCTTCAACTCCTGCTGCTGCTGCTGCTGCTGCTGCTGCTGCTTCTGCCGCCGCTGCTGCTGCTGCTGTTGCTTGCTGATTGGGCTCATTTGTTGCTAGTTGTTCTTCTTCATTTTGTTCACTTGTTTGTATACTTCTTTGTCTGTCTGGTGCAACACATAGTCGTACATCTCTTTACAAGCATAATGAAGCAGATGTGGCCTGCACCCTGTTTGCAGTGCGTCAATGACTTGCATTGCTTCTCCAATACAACCTGTTGCAATTGACATATTTGCAAGTATGCATGGCTGAAGGTCATTTGGCTTGCAGCTTGGGGTCAGAGAGGGGTGGGATCAGGGGTGGAGGGGGGCCCACGAGCACCTCCCTCTCCAACCATAGTGAAGCAGATGTGGCCTGCACGCTATTTGCAGGTATGCTGTCTTGCTTTCAAATGCTAAGTAAGCATTCATGAGATTCGCCCTTGAACAGCTGTGACATTTTGCAAAAGAAACACTTTTGTCATGCATGAGAGCATGTGAAATGGCAACACAGTAGAATTGTTACAATGATCATGGGCTTGTTATCAACAATGCATGGCTACTAAATGCCGTTGAGTCTGTACTGTTGTGCCCTTTTGCGCTGCTTGTCGTGACATGTTTGTGATTGATAATTGTAGTGACTGCAGCATCCACATCAACATTGACATCTTCGCAACCACGATATTGCTGCAATTGCCATTCGCAGATACTGCAACGTTCATATATTGTGCACTGTGCACATGCTACTTCTGTACTGTAAAGTCCTGCTGCACTTAAAAGCTGCTGTGTGCAACTGACACTTTGCCTGGTTTTGGCAAATTGATTTTCTGATTTGAGATTTGGACAATGACTCCATTGCCAACAACAGCTTGGTCCTGGTGCAGGTACAGTGCAAGACTTTGGACCAGAGATTGCCTCTATTGCCATTCTGACGTCTTACAAGGCACAGCTAGTACTGCTCAAGTCCACCTTTGGCAACATGACTTTTCAACTTGGGAGGTGAACCGTTGCTACATTGTCAAGGAAAAGCTTTGTCTTGCTGCAGGTCTGATGCAAGACTTTGGACCAGAAGTTGCCTCAGTTGCCGTTCTGACGCCCAATAAGGCGCAGCTGGCACTGCTGCACTTCAGTAATGTTGTCATACAAACTCGCACACTGCCTGAGATTTGCAACCAAAAATCCCCAACTTGGACCAGAAGTTGTCTCAGTGGCAATCTTGATGCCTAGCTGGCTCCTGAAGTGGCACTTTGACTGGCTTTTGCAACGATTCTCAATGTTTTCCAACTCGGGAATTGAATCATCACTCCGTTATACAACAAAGCCGTGGTATGCTGCAGGTCTGATGCAGGATTTTGGACCAGAAACTGCATCAGTCGCTGTTCTGCCGCCTCACAAGGCACAGTCGGCACTGCTGCAGTTGAGAACTGCCAGCTTCCGAACAGGCACTTTGCCTGGTTGTTGCAACCATTCTCAACTCTTTCAATATGGGAATTGAACCGTTGTTGCATGGTCCCACAAGCTTTGTCTTGCTGCAGGCCTAATGCAAGACTTTGGACCAGAATCGCCTTGGTTGCCATTCTGACGCCCTAAGGCACAATCGGCACTGCTGCCCATGAAAGCTGCCAACTTTCAAACTGGCACTTCGCCTGGTTTTTGCAACTATCCTCAATTTTCCCAACGTGGGAATTGAACCCGTTGCTCCATTGTTAGGAAAAGCTGTGGCTTGCTGCAGGTCTAATGCAGGACTTTGGACCAGAAGTCGCCTCAGTTGCTGTTCTGACGCCCTATAAGGCACAGTTGGCACTGCTCAGATCCACCTTTGCTCGCCAGCATGCCAAATCGACTCTCTCCAATGTTGAGTTTGCTACAGTGGATGGCTTTCAGGTAAAACACACCAGTCAGCAACCCACAATGTCAATTGCGCTATCATAGATGGCTTCAGGTAAGTCAGTGGCAGGTAACGCATGCTGCATCAGCCCTCCCAATGGCAAAGTTGCCACAGAAAACGGCCTGCAGCAAAGGCATTTCATTTTGAGCCTTTTTGACGTCCACTGTGATGTTGAGTATTCTAAGTATGCAGCTTTGAAGCAAGTAGCCTGTGCATCAGATGATGTTGACACTTTTCTTGTGAGTGTCATGTAAATGCATGTAGCTTTCAAGCATTTAGTGTGACTCATCTTCACAATCTGTCACATCCAAGGTTATGTCAGATGGTACTTCAGCAGCATGTGAACTAGGATCTGCCCAAGCATGGAATGTTTCATGCTTTCTTACGGAGACTTGCAGCATGTGTGCACCCAGTGTCTTCAATTTGATTCTGGCGACAGCTGCAACTTCCTCTGCTTTTTCTTGGCCACATTCAGCCTGCTTGCAGCTTTTGAGTGCGGGTGAAGTCGCTAAACCCTGAGCTCTAAATGCATGCACGGGGCAAGGAGGCAAATGTGGTGCTGTTCAGCTGTGTAAGGGCACATGAAGGCGACACTTCTGGAGCCGTTGGGGCTTGCTCTTCTTCTTGTCCAGATCTCTTCCTCATCTTCTTCTTCTGGTGTCTCATGTAAGACCAGTCTGATGGCACCTTAGAGTCTGTGCGTGCATACAGGGCAAAGAAGCGGATGTGGTGCTGTTCAGCTGTGTAAGGGCACATGAAGGAGACAGCCCTGGGGCTGTTGGGGGCGGAAGAAGAGGAGTGGGCTTCCTGGCAGATGTGCGCCGCATGAATGTGGCACTCACAAGGGCCAGGTCCGCAATCGATACAAAGACAATGGCTTTGTATGGCAAGTTTTATGGTACAAATAGTCCTGGCAAATGTGCCCTGAATGAATGTGGCAAGCAATGGAGCTAAATACGCACATATCGTATTTGCCTTCATTGCTTGCCACATTCATGCGGCCTGCATTTGCCAGGACTATTTGCTTTCCGCATACAAAGAGCATGGCTCTGTACGACAGGATTTGTAGTAATCACTGTAACAACAATTGCTGTATATGTCGGCAAATACGCACTGCAACAGCCAGGTGTGTGTCAACTTTCACAATCTTGTGACCAGCCTGGTGTAACAGAAACTAAATGAATTTTCAGATGGAATGCAATGGAATTCAGCAACCAAGCTGTCCATCATTCTTTTAGTATTTATGCCACTGCGATTGCCCATATCTCTGTGGTGCTTTCTGAACCCAAGGTAGTCTAGCTTGTGCCGCGTTCATTGGGCTTCGGTTGATATTGTGTGACTGTGACACTGATCTGCCACTGCCTGCTGATGAATGCTCAGCAAAATAAAGTGATGAGCACTTCCAGCCAAATTCAGTATGCACATGAAGCATGTGAGAAAGCCCTCAAACTATTGATATTGGCTAGGGAAGCAAATGCAATTGAACAAAGCCCAATTGCTTCTGGGGCAGTGATGTGCATGCGTTTAAAAACCGCCGCAGCCACAGCTGTGTAAGCACAAGTCATCTGCATAGCAAAACACGCTGTCACTGCAGGTCGGGTTACTTGTCTGGTTGTATTGCTGCACAGCATCCTCGACGTGAGAAGGACCGCATGCTCAGTACAAAGGGTTCAGGACCAAAGTAGTATGTACCTAGCTGGACCTGCTGAGCCTGCCTAGCATTTTCGGAATGAAACTGGAATCAAATGAATGGAAAGCCGGAAGCAGATGGTGTTGCACCAGCCTGATTTGCCTCTGCATTGGTCTCAATGGCATTTGGGGCAAATGAGGCTGTGCATTTGCAGACGGGTGATGTGGGTGATTGTGTGAAGCAGGTAATGTTAGGAGTCAGTCATTCATGGTTGCCTAAACTGTCATGCAGACATTGTTTGCTTGTGAATTGTTGGCAACGCAGTGTTACCTGTTTTGCGCAGGCGCAGCATATGGGTGATTGGTCACAGGGCCACTTTGCAGAAAAGCCCTCCTTGGAAGGCATTTCTGGAGCACACACTGACGCACAGATGCTGCTTTCTGGTTCCAGAGCGGAGTCAACAGCTGCTGACAGCTACAAAACAGCAACTGCAGCAAGCAAGCAGCGGCTGATGCCCAGATGCGCTTGCTTTCAAATCATAACCTTGAGAAGGTTGACATTCTGGTGAAAGACAGGGGTCAAGAGCTGCCAACAGTTACAAAAAGAGCAACTGCAGAAAGCAAGCAGGGGCTCATGCTCAGGTACAGTCCCTTTCAAGTTATCTGCTTGAAGAGGTTGACTTTCTGGTGAAAGAGAAGGGCCAAGAGCTGCCAACAGTTACAAAAGAGCAACTACAGAAAACCAGCAGGGACTGAAGCAGATATGGCTCAAAACTATCAAATCTAAGGAAGCAACAGTCCCAGAATGAGTCTTGACAATGCACATTGTGGCCGCAAACATAGCTTCTCCTCTAGACAGCACCAGCGTTACTGCCATGTATTGCTGGCAATGTATGTACGTACCTGATTGCAGGTATAAAACATTAGAGTGACTAGACAGCATTTGATTTGTGAGCATGCAATGATAGGTACTTTAGGACATATACAGCGTCAAAAGTTGATGAGAGCTGAGTTTCTGTGTTGCATGCTGATTCGCTTGAATGCATGATTTCCACATCTGGTACCACGCTGCAAATTTACCTGCGGCTTTGAAAGATCAGAAAGCTTTGTGATCTATGCTGCAATGCATCAAAAGCAGCGGCGTGTGCACACTTGTGTTGAAGTCATGCAAATATGGCTGCGCATGTGTCATCTTGCATTACTGTGACTGCACATGGCCTTGCATGCACGTGCTGGCTGAGTCCTTCCAACATAATGCAAAATGTCTCAGATGAAACAATCAAGACTTCCAGATTAAACGTGTTGAAATGACACGATTCGTTGCAAAGAGTCAAGCATCCCACATTGGGCGTGTTGAAATGACACAAGGCCCCTTCAGGCTGTTTGGTGCACCTGCAAGTAGCTAGCAGCACTCGTGTTGCCTGCCAAGGATTGTCAGGCAGCAAAGAGCTTGCACCCTGCAGGCAGGCAAGCACAGTTGATATATCTGTAAACTTAAGGTGAAGGTGTAAAGTCCGTGGCTGTCTGCTGGCTGGCTGACTGCCGACTTGGTCGTTCCATGAGCAGCAGCCAAACCCTGCTCCTGTTTGCTTAGCACCATGTTGCACTGTCGCAAAAATGTGGCGGCTGCAAGGAGAGAGGCGCCTTCTGCAAATTGCAAACCATATTGAGCGACGTACAGCAGCAGGAAGCTGCATTCTGCAAACAGCCAAAATATGTGAGGAACATATAGCAGCAGACACTTACCTGAAGACAGTATCTCAAAAGTGAGAGGGTGGTTATGGCCGTCACCGCAAAAGGCTGAAAACGGCTCTCAAAGCAAAGGCTGACAATGGCCGTCAAGCAAAGGCTGACAATGGCTGTCAAGCACAGGCTGACGATGGCTGTCAAGCAAAGGCTGACGATGGCTGTCAAAGCAAAGGCTGACGATGACTGTCAGGCAAAGGCTGACGATGGCTGTCACGTAAAGGCTGACTGCGCAAATGCTGACTTGGTTGTCGATTGGCCAACAGTCACCTGCTTTTGCGGTTTGCAATCAGCAAACAATATCAAACAGGTAGCAGCAGACGCTTACCTCAAGAAAGAAGGTCTGAACGTGAGAGGCTGCCGCGTGGTGTTGAAGCAAAACGGCTGGCAACGGCTGGCCTGCTGTTGATACGGCTGTCCAAGGGCTGCCTGGTTGATGGAAGACTGAAGTGCTTGTACTGCTGACGGGAAGACCAGCTTCAGCCACAGGAACGCCACGTTGCTGTTCAGCAGAAAATTGAATCCTGCAAGGGTGGCTGACAGCCTTTGCAGACAGCACGAAGCGCACACTCGCAGGAGATGTGTGCAGAAACAGGCAATACAGGTAACCCGCAGGATCAGTTTGGCAGGAATCCAAACATCGTTGAACACAGGAGCTATACAAGCAGCGCTCACCTCGAATGACTGGTACGTGGAAGTATATGAAGAGAGTCAACAACTCTTCACGGCTCCAGGCTCAGACTGGTCGTTGATCTTACCGCAAAGCTCAGTGGTGAAATTGCAAACTGCTCCATCAAGACAGATAAGACACGACAAGGAAAAGTGTTCAAGACGGCAACGTGCTGTAATGTGGTGAAGGCGCGAAAGGCTCATCGCGCACTGTGTTGAGTCTGGACTCCCGGGAAGCCATCCCCTTTTGAACATGCAGCTTAGGGCGGTCTGCAAGGGCATTACAAGGGCTGCTCGGTCAAGATGTAGCAAAGAAAACGGAGCGTCACTTACAACAGCACTCGTGACCAACAGCAGCAACACAGCAGACAGCACAACCCAGACAGAGCGGTTTCAGCTGCAGACTGCCTCAGACCTGCTCGACTTGGCCAACCGTGGCGTGCGATCGCTCACGATTCACGTCACAGGACACTTACTGAAAACAGCCGCCCGAAAGCCTCGTACATCCCAGAGCGCAACGATCGCAGCTGCAAACGGACATCAAGCTCTCGCCACGCCAGCAGTACAAGCGTTCGCTGTTTGCATGAAAACCTTGCTCTTGACAAGCGTCACCTACAAGGACTGCTCGGTGATATTACAAGTTGCTCTAACTTGACCGAGCAGCCTTTGTGGTAACACGTTGCCACGCAGTTCGTGGACGGCGCGTCAGAGCTCGTTGCTAGTTCGCTGAAAGCCGCCTGCAGCAAACAGTTTGTTACTCACTGCATCTTAAGGCTGCTGCCACCGAGCACATGCGCAGGGCTACATTCACGGACACGTGTGGCCATGAGAAAGGCGAAGAGACAGCATCACCTCAGTGCAGTTTCTGATCCTCTATTTCAATTGCTTGTCTGCTCAGTGCTCTTGTTAAGAGCACAGCGGCACAGCAGACCGGCTCCACACTTCAAAGTCATGCAGTGCCACAAAAAAGGTTTCAGACAAAAGTCCTCTGCAAACCTCTCTCAGAGGGTTGATGTGACTGCAGTCTTGTCTAAACTCTGAAGGGCCCTGCAGGCATGACAGTTTCAGCTCTCATGCATGATCCACAGCAACACACGCCTTTTCTGAAAGCAGCTGACATATAACAACATTGAAATGAGCGATCGCCCCATGGTCTTGGCCAAGACTGCCTGTAATCTGTGAAGCAGCAGGAAGGACAGCTTCAGCCTTGATGGTCATGAGCCACAGCAATGCAGCTGGAGTGTGCTGTGGAGGTGTTTAGGACAATTGCATCATCCCATGCAGATCAGACATGTTGCAGCAGGATACCGCTCAAGACCTAAGCAGCTCGGCATCGATTTGCACTCACTAGATGACAATTTTGAGCAGACCTTGCTTGCATGCGAGGCAAAACTATGCTGCTACTGCAGGCGCTGCTTTTTTGGCAAGCCAAGGTGAAGAAGACCGGTACAAGCATATTTTCAATCATTCGGACAGATTGGCAGGACGCACAGACACACACAGCTTTCAGCTCTGTGCGTCTGTGCGTCCTGCCAAAGCGGTCTGTCCGTGTATCCGCTGCCGTGCCCAGGCAGTAAAACACTCACTTTGAGTGCGGTCCAAGAGATCTCGCTGCTAAAACCACAGTTGCTTACGCCGGGTAGCCCCCCAAGTCTTGTTCTGAAACAAGTGGCTCCCCGGCTGTGTCGTGCGCGAAAAATACAGCAAAGGTCTCGGGCTCGTCGCCAAGCTGCATGGCCCTCATCCCGCAGCAGCCGGACGAAGCGCAGTTGCTGCAGCGCAACGAAGACGGCTCCAGTCAGCAACTGCATATACAGCCAGCGCCTGTTCTTCTCACAGGCATCATTCCTGGAAGTGCTGAGTCGAGGCAAGCCTGTGTCTCAATTTGTCCGCATACTCGCGCATTCATCCACGGGACGCTGCCATAAGACTTCGCAATTCATTGCCTGTGAAGACAGCCCTTGAGAGTTTAACAGTCAGGTGGCCCAGCAGTGACTGAGCTTGATCACTTCTGCAGGGCTGCTGCAGGCTTGCTTGTAGCAATGGCTCGTAGCACACACCAGGATGCTGAGGGAGAACCGTCCAAGGACATGCAACCAGCTGTGCAGCAAGCAGAGATTGTGCAGATAGAGCCCCTTCAACAGCCGCAGGAGCAGATGCCTGCTACAGCTTTGTAAGTATGCATAAACTGCCTTTGCATTTTTGAGTCCCTGCCCCACCTGATGCTCATGCATTTGCTGTTTTGCTTGTGGTACTTGCCTGGTTCACAGAAAGCTGTCTCAAAAGATGATCACACAAGACTTTCAACCTCACTCCTGTGGACAAACCTTTTGTCCATTGTAGTCAGTCATGTTTGAGGGTTTTCATTGTGAATGCTCTTGTGGACTGAGACTCAAACAAATGCTGTTGCTGCACGCCACTTGCTTACGCAGAGCTGCACGTTGTCATTCTTCTGCGGCGACAACATGTCCAAGAACCCAGAAAGGCTTATTATGCTGTAGCTGCTCTTTGGAGCAATGCAAGATGTGTCTGTTCTGTACAGAAGTGCTGTAGCTGCGTGTCTCGCAGAATGCCTCCAGAAGAGCAGCCTCAGGCGCCTTCGCTTGTTCAGCAGGAGCGTGAACCCACGCCAGCCTTCCCGTCTGCTGCGCCTATCTTAGATGCTATTGCCAAACAACAGCTGCTGATCTGTCACGCGGCAACCTTGCAACAGCCTTTTCTGCAAGGCATGAGTGTACTTGCTCTTGCATTCTCAGGCTCTAGTAAACCTCATTGCTGCATGTCTTGCAGGCTTCCCACAGAAGAACAAACACAGGCCCCTCCACTTGTTCAGCAGGAGCTTGAACCCACGCCAGCCTTCCCGTCTGCTGCACCAATCCTTGATGCCATTGCCAACCAACAGCTGCTAGACTGTCACCCTGCAACCTTGCAACAGCCTTTTCAGCAGGCGCCAACAGACACTGAACAACAGCGTAAAGCCAGGAGAGCCCAAGCTCAGAGACTCAGGCGAGCTGCTCAATCCGCTGAGCAACGAGCTGCTGTTGCTGCTGCGGACGCTGCCAGACATGCTGCTGCAAGGTATGCTTTGCATCATATGCTTTGCATCACATGCTTTGCAAGATGTACCAAGGTCGCTACATGTGCTGCTTCAGATGCTGCTAGACATGCTGCTGCAAGGTGTGCTTTGCATACTCTGCTGAATTTCTCTTACTGTAAAACCGCATGATCCTGAACAGAGCACCTGCACAGCCTGCACTTTATACTGCATATGCTTGGCGCTGCACCTCATTGTTGCTTCATATCTCAATGTTGGGCAACAAAGCAATACATACCTCAATGCATGGGGCTGCTCAATCCTAGCAAAGTTGGCAGTCATGTTCAGCACCATGTGAAGCTGTGCTGCGCAGTCGTCAGTGCATTTTCTGTCTGACTCCTGGTTAAGCCTCGCCAAGTCGATCTCCGCTGCAGTTGTATCTGAGCGTCAATTTGAACTCGACGCACGGTCCAAAGCACTGCCATCGAGACTCTTCCGTACATGTGGTGTACTCTTGACTCTAGGGTTGGATTCAGGGTTTTGAAAAATCGGTTTCACTAATTTATTGTATAGTTTCATACTAGGTTCACCGTTTAGGGTTTAGGCGCACAGATGTAGGGTTTAGGGTTTTGGTAAAGAGTACATTTAATGAAAGGCCCATCGAGCTGTGACAAAGCCTTTTCAATGTTCTGTCGCAGTAAGCAGCTGAAGTGCTTCAACATGCTAGTCTTGCTGTTCAGTACATACTGCCCGAACAAGAAAACAGGGAGTGAAAAGGGACAGACACCTGTCATCCCTGCATCAACTTTCTAGAATGCATTCTGAACAATGCAATCACACGCCCTGATTTTGTCCGAACTTGATTTCAACTTCAATTGAGTCACAAATAATTTGAAATCTTACATGACTGGATTTAGTGTGATGTGCAGGGCTGCACAGGCAAATGAGATACAAGCTGCTGCAGCGGCTGCCAGCGCTGCTCAGGAAGCAGAAGAGCGGTGAGCATTTGTCACACCTATGCAATCTAGATAACAGCTTGCACACCAATCAGTTAGGCATGTTGCCTTAGGCATATGGCAGCCGTGACTTTGAGATGCATGTGTGCACATTCTAGTTATTTTCTGGCTTCTCAAACAATGTCCATTGTGTCTGCTGGTCACTATTGTCACAGTAAACTCTTCTTGTAAGCACGCTGGATGTAAGGACAATACCAATGTAAGCACCATGCCATTGATGACCAATCACTGCATTCTGCTTGCAATGGTCACTCCAAGCAAGGGCAATTTGATGTAAGGACAAATTTGATGGTAACCAAAGCGGTCGTTACAAAGAGAGTTTACTGTATTTGCAACAGTATAACTTTGTCATTGCATTGACTGCTCATGTGGCATGTACTCAGCTGTAAATCTCATCCCCGTGAGTCCATGCACTGCTGCAAGTAATGCATGTGCACGGACTCTGGAGGTCCTGCATGGTCCTGTGCAGTGCAATTTTCGCATGTTCTTGTTTAGCAAATGTCAAGTAGTGTGTTTGCAGGGCTGCACAGCTGTTAGACCAGCGCAAGACAGCTTTGGCGACACACGCGGAGAGACAGAGACAGCGGAGGTATTTGCCATTCATCTGCCATGTGACTGATAGCGAATGCATTCAACTGATGAATTAGCAACATTTGGCTCAGCACTGCTCATGGGTGCTTACCCTGGTTCAGTTCAAGGCACATGCAGGGTATTTGTTCAATGCAAGCAAACCTGCTGTATGCTTGGTAACGTCGATACAAAGTTGATACCTTATGCATTGAGGGGCATGGCGCTTCAATGACAAAGGCTGAAGCTGTTCAGAAAGGGCTCTGCTGCACTATGTACCTTTGCCTTGTATGCTGCCTCATATTTGCGTCTATCACTGGTGCAGAAGCCATACCATGAACAAACTGTACATCCCTGTAATATTGTCAAGTTGAAGTGATTGTTGTGCAAGATGTCCCATGCTGATTGCTGCAATGTTGTGACCGTGCTCAGTCATTGCAGCTGTCAGAGAGGGTTTGTCCTTACACATTCCTGCCTGAATGTCATCAAACGTCAATCATCGAATGCAGATAATAACAAATAACAAATTCTACACGATCCAGCACATGCGCTAGGTGGGTGTGGCCCAAGTCCTATCCCGCCATCAAATGTGGATGTCAGACTGGCGCTGGTCTTCCTGCAATGATTCATTGCTTGCACCATGCTCAGATTCTGGATGTACATAAACCGCCATCAGCATCAAACCGTATTATGGCTGCGTCATGCTAGATTTTGAGGCATTAAGCATTGTCAAGCATCAGCAATTGCACTTAGGGATAAAGTGTCCTAAATTGTAACTTCCAAAAGCGTGTGGATCATCATGCACATCAGTGGCTGCCTTTGGACATGAAACATTCGTTGCCTTGAAATTTCAACCCTGCAGCCCTGCAACAAGACCCATACTGCTGTGCTTGTAGGGCAATGCAGACGGCGGAGCAGCGTGCTGCAGCGCTTGCAGCAAATGCAGCCAGGCAGAGGGAGAGAAGGTACAGAGCTGCCTGACTCTGATGTGTCTGTTGGCTTTTCTGACTGTGTCTCTACTCTGTCTGTCTGTTTGTATGTCTGTCTGCCTGCCTGCCTGTCTGTCTATCTGTCTGTCTGTCTGTCTCTTAGCTCTGTCACCCTGCTGGTTGCTTACTGAAGCAATGCATTACCTCCAACCATACTCTAAGTCCAACCCAGTCTTATGAGCCAAATAAACACTCAAAGTTGTTCTTGATGGCACCTTCTGAGGACACCAATTGTTTCTCAAACGTTTGCGACAAGCAAGCTCAATACTAAATCAGAAAGCTAAACCGCATGGCATCTGCAGGGCAGCTAGGACTCCAGAGCAGCGCCAGGAAGCAGCTGCTGCGCATGCTGCCAGGCAGAGAAAAAGAAGGTGTGCCCTGTGCAGCATCTATGACATTCTAGTGAAGAATTCTTGCATGACAAACCCATCCGACTTGTGATTCTACCTGGGAAATCGCAAAGAGGCCATGAGACCTGAACAACCTATCTGATTCCTCTATCAAATGCAAAATTGCAAAAAGCCCAATCTAAACCGTAGCACATGAAACTTGATCTACTACAATGCGTGTGCAGCATTTCAGCATCATGGGGTCTGTTTCACACGCCAGATATAGAACCCTGTGGGGATCTCAATGTTACTATGAACACATGATACACATGTTATTGATATACATGTTGCGTCAGCACTTTGGATACACTGTGTAAAACGCTCAGCACAAGTCGAGTAATGCAGAATGTCTTGCTGTGGACGCTTTGCGTTTCCATGCATGCACAGCCAAATGTACCATGTATGCTCAAATAAACGGCTGTCGTACTATGCTGTAGTGGTCACACAGCTAATTGAGTGGTTGCAGTCATCGTCTTGATGAAAAGCAGCATAAGAATAATCATGCTCATACTGTAACTGATCACAAGCGACTGAATGTCACCAGTAATCATCATGAGTAATCCAACTATCCTTTGGCAAGTGATCATCATTCATCGTAATCGTGATTGTTGTTTACTAAGTTGATGATCTGGAAGTAGATTCCCAAAACTGTACGGTCAAGCAAGCATCAGGAAATCGCTGAGATCACATGTCATAGCCATAGCAACACTCGAGCATTCGTGCCGTGAAGAAAGTGTTGATCTCATGATGCAGCATTATGCACTTCCAAGAATCATATTACAACTGATCACGATTGTTGTTGCTGTCTGGTGTGCAGGGCGTCGCAATCTGCAGAGCAACGTGCGGAGGCTGCTGCTGCTGATGCTGCACGCCAGCGGCTTCGCAGGTACGCTCAGACGGGTGCATGCATGCAATTGTTGGTACAGTCATCTCCCCTATCATGACTGCATGAATTGCCAAGGCAGTTTTCCCTATATCTATATTTTTGTACTCGAAGGTACTGCTGCACTCAAAATGGCGTGATGTAGCTGTCCCAATGCATTGACGCTTGATTATGGGAAGGTCCCTTAGATCATGTGTCTTCACAGACAGATATTGTTGTACACGCCTGTCATTTTTGTGCTGACACAGATGCATGCAATCAAGTGCTGCTGCAACTGTGCCGTTGTGGTGTTATGAGTGTGCTTTGCTATCAGCAGCATTGAAATCACAGAGCACACACAAGCTGTGTGCTTGATGTGCACACAATTAAGCTTTTGTGTATGACGGAAGGTCTCACTTCCATCTCCAAATGCTGCCAAGGCCATCTATTACAGTTTCTGCTTCCTTTGCTAGCATGCGTCTGCAAATCTATCCTCTCATTTTGACGCTCCTGTTGCACTGTATCTCAGCTGTGTGTGTTTGTGGGTGCAGGGCTGCGCAAACGCAAGAGCAGAGACAGGCAGCTCTAAGTGCAGATGCCCAACGCCATGCTGCCGCTAGGTATGAACTGCTTTCTATCATCAGCCTCTGCGTGCCTTGAGCTTTTGACCAAATGCCGAACCCTGTCTTTGCATTGTTTTCACAACTCAGTTTCTGTGTGCTTTGTGTCTCTGACCAAATGTCAAACCCTGCGTTCACGTGCCTCACATGAGAAGGGATTCTGAATTCAGGTGAGCTGCCCTGTCATGTAGCTGTGGTGTTGAAAACCAATACAGCTGGCAACAGCTCTGTCTTTGCTTTTGCTGAAGCGTACTTTAGCTGGCATGTTGGTCATGCAGCGCTGTTGTTGACTTGTGATGCAGCTGTTACGAGCTATGTTTGTGCTTGGAGTAAGGCATGTTATGCGTGGGATGAATGTCATGCAGCGTTGTTGGAGAAATGTGCAGCAGCTGATGTCAATCTGCTCAAATGACGTATGCCATGGGTTGAATAGTATGGACAGATATGCCACATACTATTTGTCATGCAGGGCTGCTCAAGCTCAAATAGCACAAGGCAAGCCCGAGGAGCCCCTGCAGTTACAGCCTGTACATATTCTGGATCCTTCAGATCCTTTGACACTTGATCTCAATCTGCCTGCTGATGCAACCCTTTAGTAAAATGCTCCAGAAAGGCTCCAGGGCTGGCATGGCATAAGCATTCATGCATGATTCAGCAAGGTTGTGAAGTCTTGTGTGAGTTGGCAGCAAGCGCTGCATGACTGTCTGGTTGTTGCGTGAGTGTGCATGCGACAACTATGCAGTAGAGCAGCTTTGCTAGCATTTAGACAGCACATTTGCATGTTTTCCGATTGGTAAGCAGCTTCAGTTACGTTTGACAGTGTTGACCCAGTGATTGAGGTGTGCTATAGACTATCTCATTGTAGCACATTGACAACAAGCGCTGTGCCTTGGGTAGGCAGCCCTGACCATATCTGAACATATTTGTCTGCTGCAGCAGGACATTTTGCGCATATATAGCGCAACTTCTGTTTTGCTTGACAGCTGTACGATTATCTTGTCAGGGTAGAATCCTGATGCCTTTCCCTGCACACTCCATACACAAGAGACTTGGGCCATTTCTGATTTGCAACAATTGACTATATATATGTTTCCCGTGCATGTGCACATGGCAGCACAACAGGATTATCATGACATAAGTATAATTTCGTCTGCACTGACAAGCTTGCTAGAATGCTCCGCGCTCAGTCGCTCGGCACCTGTCCAATCACACTATTCAAAAGTTGCGCGCGTCGGCAGGAACATCGGGCAAATCAGCTCCGGAGGGTCGCGACTTCGAAGGCTTGCAGTATGCCGGATCAGGTAGTCATTTGCGGAGGCGGCATCATAGGCGTGGCCACGGCATACTACCTGACCTTGCAGGGCTTGCAACCTTTGCTGGTGGAAAAGAGCGGCATAGCATGCGCAGCTTCAGGTACACCTCAGGAGGAGGAGGAGGAGCGGCTTTACATCCGTAGCCAGCCAACAAGGCTGTGATGGATGTGCCAGGGGGGGGTACCCCCTGGTCATGTTCAGATGTTCTCACAATTAGTCATATTGTCTACAACTATGCGCCATCAGGCCAACTCTGCAGCTAGCACAGCCCTGTTCTGAATGCAAAAGACAGCACACCCCAGGAAACTCAAGCTGTTTCCATTCTGTACATGAGCGTAATAGGCATGGAGTTGCTTTGTCACTTTGAAAAAGCAGTAACAGTGACCTGTTGTTGTAATGACTGGGTTTGCCACCAATTTGTCACTACATCCAGATGTCGCCACTCAAAAGTACCATTTCGGTGCTAACTTCATGCTTTCATTGTTGTTACGTCGAGAATGTCAATATGTCAAGTGTGGCTACAACAAGAAACCACTGTACAGTAACTTCGCTTTACAACGACAGCGTTGGTCACCACAAAAATCGTTCTTACATCAAATTGTCCTTACTTTGAGGTACCACTGCAAATGGAATACATTGATCAGTTCCTAGTTGCATTGTCCCTACAACAAGAATGCCATTATGTCAAGTGGTCTTACAAAGAGAAGTTACTGTACAGGGAAAGCTGGAGGCTTTCTGGCTCTTGATTGGACAGACGATCTTGCAAGAACAAGCTATGCCTTGCATCAGGAGTTGGCCAGCGCCTTGGAGCAGGACATTGACTATCGGCCAGTCCAGAGTCTTGCTCTGGCTGCAACAGCTCAAAAAGCCAACCGCATCAAACGGCGCTCTGCTAAGTTGCCTGATTGGTTGGATGGGAATGTATCAGGTGGCCAAGTACGCCTACCGCTTCTTTGCATTGTGCCTGGTTCAATTAGACACAGCAGTGCACATCTTGTGCCACCAAGAAGCATGCGTGTGGTACATACTGCATCAAAGAAGCACCGCCTTGAGCTTTGTTCTTGCTGTCAGCTGTAAACAGTACGCAGTAAGCAGTCTGCAATTGTGCATGCGCTGCACCAAAGCACAGCAGAACGCAGCGCAGCGCAGCTCTAGCAAAGCACAAGCAATAGGTTCATAATCAGCGTCAGCTTGGTGCAGAATAACAGAATGACAAGCATATGATTTTGCTGCAGGTTCTGGGCAACAAGCAGAGTACAGCACAAGTGCATCCAGAGAAGTTGACTAAAGCCATGATGGCAGCGGCAGAGAGCAGAGGCGCCAAAGTCAAAATTGGGACAGTTGAGGAAGTGACAACTTCTCAGGGACCTGCTTCACACGTGACAGGTGAGTCACTGCACAGCAGACGGGCAACAATTATCATATCACAGAAAGCTTGCATCAAATTTGATGTTCGTCCATCGATGGTTGATTCTGTCACGCAGTGCCCAGACTGGCAGTCGTGGTCGTATTTCAGAAAGTCTGCTTCTGACTTGATTGTCATGCATTGATGCTCGAGTCTGCCAAGCTGTGTCCATGCGTGCAGATTAGTTAGTATGTGTGGCAACTCTAGAATCCATATGGGAAACATGCAGACCTGATTGGGGTAAAACATGGCGCACTGCAAATTGTCATGCGTCTTAGTTGAATACATTGCTTGTCCATGTTCTGCCATTGAATAGCTTGAAACCATAGCGTACTGCAAATTGGCATGCACCTTTGCTGGTAGAACAGTTTGTCTCAGTGTCATGCTGCCAAATGACTGTAAAACATTGCGCACTGCAAATTGTCATGCATCTTAGCTGAATACATCGCTGAACACAATGTCCTGCCATGAAACAGGTGTAAACCATAGCGCACTGCAAATTGTCATGCTCGTCAGCTATATGCGTCGCTCAAAACAGTGTCCTGCCATGGAACAGGTGTGAATCATGGCGCACTGCAACTTTTCATGCTCATCAGCTGAATGCGTTGCTCAAGACAGTCTCCTGTCATGGAATAGCTGTAAATTATAGCGCACTGCAAACTGTCATGCACTTCAGCTAAATAAACTGCTGGCTTGATTATCCTGCCATGCGACAATCAGAAGTTGCTCACACTGACAGAACGTGTGTAAGATTTTGCATTTCCAAAATGGCTAAATGGTGTGCAGGCGTTGTGGTGGACGGACAGCATGTGAAGGCAGATGCAGTTGTGGTTGCCTTAGGGCCTTGGACCAATGCCCTAGCCAGCTCCCTACAATTACCTCATATTTCAGGGCAGCTTGGGCACAGCCTTGTCCTGAAGCCCTCTTCTTCAGAACCCCTGCCTGCTGACTGTCTCTTCGTCTCCTGGCAAAGCAATTCAGGTATTGCCATACAGCAAACTCTTTTTTGCTTAGTTAACCACTTGAAAGCCCCTGCCTAGTGACTGTTTCTTTGTCTCCTGGCGTGGCAAGTCAGGTGCTGCCATGAAACCTCAGGCTTATTCAACAAACCCAAACATACGCATGCTATGTTGATGCACATCAATTGAGCAAATGCCTTCTCTTCTAGAGACAGTTCCTGCTGTGTCAAATTTACTTCTTTCAGTAGTCGCTACTGCCACTGCAGGAACATAGCAATAGACTCATTCTTTTTTGTGCATGCATTGTTGCTCCTGGACCGTGTTGAGGCTCAACAATTATTACTTCTGATTGACCATCCTTGCATGTTCCTTGGGGAAAATGCGGTGCACAGTGTCTCACGCTGAGCAAAACTGAGCAGGCTAAAAACAGGCTCAGCGCTGGAAATGCTTGGCACACTGCTTTGACTGCATAATTTCAGCCATCAAAACTCTCATTGGCATTGTTGCAATGTAAATTGCTTCAGCTAAAACATCTGACCCTGAGTTGATTGCACTCAAGGAGCTACCAGACACAATACATAACACAATATGCAAGTCTTTCAGAGTGCACATCTAAAACGCAGTGTAAGCTGTGGTAGGCGCAGTACACCAATTGGTGCCAATGCGCCAGGCGTGATCTGCAAGTGTTTCAGGGTATCAATCAGTAAAACGAAGAGCGTGATGTTTCACTGATCTGCAATCAAATTCTTTCAGGCAAAACATCTGAACCAGAGATATTCGCACGGCCTGATGGAACCATTTGGGCCTGTGGAGAAAACAGCATGGTGACCCCCCCAGAAGACCCCCTCAGGGTCAACCCCCGCCCAGGAGCCTCTGCTGCCATTGTGGTCAGTACTTGTGCCATTGCCAAAACCCCTTTCAATCGTTTTCTTTAACATAGTCAGAAGTACTTAGTATATGGGTTGCAGATGAGCAATGCGTCAACATTTCATTGTGTTCTTGCTGCTGTTGCTGCCACTGTTGTTGTTGCGATTGCTGCTGCTGCTGCTGCCACTGCTGCTGAGTCTGCTGTTATTGCTGCCGTTGTTGCTGTGAGCATTGCTGCTGCTGTTGCTGCTGCTGCCGCTGCTGTTGCTGAATCTGCTGCTGTTGCTGTTGTCGTGCTTCTGTAGCTGATGCTGCTGCTGTGTTGATGTTGCCATCAAGTTTGCTGTTTGCCTTTCAAAGTGCTTCTTCATACACCAATACAGCATTGCTTGCTTGGCCATACTGACCTGAGAGCTTCCAAACATGGTGTCCAGATCTGCCGAGGTTGCAACAAAGCGTGAACTGTTGAGATTACAATGATAGCAGTTCAAGCAGATAGTCAGCTCATGTGGTTGCGCAGGAAGTTGCACAGGCGCTGTCATCTCACCTGACAGATGCAGAGGTTGTGCAACAGCAAGCTTGTATCCGCCCTTTATCCCCAGACGGGTCCCCAATCATTGGCCAACACCCTTATGTTGCAGGAGCTTACATTGCAACAGGTACACAGGCATTGTGGTGATATTGAAACAAGTCATTTGCCAGCATGAGTGTTTGATGCGTGTGGCGTTAGGCATGTGCCGTGTACATCGATAGGTCACCTTGCCACAGAATTTGTGTCGGTCAGGGCATGTGCCATGGCTACTACCGCAGCGCTCCTGCCAGAATACCTAATCAGGCCCAAGTCAACGTTGTGCTGTCATGGTTATCTAGTTACTTTGTGCTCTGGCATTGCTCAGCACTGCCTAGTGAGCCGGTATTGTTGCACTCTTCACCAGCCTGGAGCAATGTATGTTTGCCGTGCATAGTAAGGATTGCTTGACCTGTCACATGACATGCAGGGCACAGCTGCTGGGGCATCTTGAACGGCCCTGCCACTGGGAAAGCCCTTGCTGAACTGATCTGTACAGGCTCTTCACAGTGCGTTGACCTTGCACCTTACAACCCAGCAAGGCTTATACGCAAAAGCAAAGCAACAAAGTCAAAGGAGAAAGCTGTAGACTTTGAGAGGACCCACCTTGCGGGTGCTGAACCTATTGGCTGGGACAGTCACTTGTAGCATATCAGAAAGAAAAATGAAAGTCTATGCCGTTAGGCGTCATGACGGGAGCGTCTGTCCAAAGAGGCAGCCCGGGCAGCATACCACTTTGATTTTAATGTCTCGCCACATTTGGTACTGCATTGAATATGAACGTTGTAAACAATTCTTGGACCCATTCTGATGTCTGTTAAGTTATGGTGATCATGACAGGCAAACATGCCCATAGCAAAGCTGGTTGGTTAATCTACAGGAGTTGGAGCGACTTGACACGCTGTCGATCTGTTGCCCGGCAAAACTCAGCTTGTACCGGGGAATGCTATGGATTTGTCACACTGTGCTCAAGGCTATTAAGTTAGTTTCCACTACATTGAACATGAGACCAAGCCTTGCTAGCAAAGTCTGTTTGTATAAGCGGCAAATTGCCAGGCAGGCACCCACCTTGTATGTTGACTTCATCTATTGTTGAGCTCCTAAGGAATCCTGCCTTAAAGGTAGCTACTCAATTGTCACGTCTTTGTCTGCACAGAAATGTGGTGTGTTCCGGCAACATCCCTGATTCAGAAGTTGGAAGTGACGATACGCACCTGAGGTCTTGGGGCTTGGGGGGTCTGGGATCTTGACATGCATCAGGGAGCCCGTCGCGCCTCTTGAAAAAAGACGATAGGGCTACACCCCGTGCATGATCTCTGTCAAAGATCATCAGGTCATCCGGATGCAGGCCAACAGTGAAAGCAATCACAAAAGGTCCTTTGCTTGGCGCTCTGCTCTGAAACATGTATACATAAATATACATTATACAGCTGTATTTTGATGACATCACAAGTGCATATGCAAATGGCATGGCTGCAAAGATAGACAACCTTGGCTGCCTCAGCCTTCTTGTTTGAGCATGACCGTCGGACAGGCAATTTTTGTGAGCAATTATGGGTTTCGATACCCTACCTACGTTTTGCAAAGTTGCCTCAAAAGCCCATCTGGTTCAATGATTTCATGCAACTGTATTTGCATTCGAGCAGCTTCTGCTCATAACATGTTCCAGAATGGAAGACGTTCCATGGGATACTTCTGATAGCGAGCTGGCTTGCAATGAATCATTTCTACTAGTATACTGCAACACACAATGCTGTTGTACAGACCTAAGCTGAAACAAGAACTGCAAGCTTTGCTAACCATTTTCTGTTGCCACCGACAGTCTGAGCCTTGCCGCTTGACGCACAGATGACACAGCATCCACATGTCCTCTTTCAGGCTGTCAAGCCTTGGCTGATCTTTCAGAATTTTTGATGGCAAACTTGCCACCATGCTTCTTCCGCACGCCACCTGCCTGTACGCCCCGTCCCCTATCATTGTCACGCTGCGCCTGTCGCCGGCTGGTCTCTTTGGCCGATGCCTTCTTGGCCTTGCGACGCGCTTTTTTGGACACACTCTCGCCGCCTGCAGCCGGCTGCTGTGCAGTTGAGGCTTGTGACGCGCTGCCAGCTGCAGTGCGACCAGATGCGGTTTGATTGCGTGCCCGTGACGCGCTGCCAGCTGCCGTCTGTCCAGACGCTGCTCGCGTCTGGGACTGAGATTGCTCTAGCGCGTTGGCCTGCTCCTCCTGTTGTTGCCGCCGATCCAGTGCTCGCTCCGACATTAGCTGAGCTCTGGCTAGAAGCCTCTTTTGCTTGGAGCTCTGACGCCCGCTGGTTGTCTGGACTGCTTTCTTGGCTGCTTGCTTCTGCCTCTTGGTCATGGCCTTGGCAGGTGGCAAGAAGGCATCTAGATCTGTGAGCTGTATGTCACTGCTGGCATCGTGCTGCTCAGCTTCTGCAAGGGAACATGTCTGATCAAACAAAGTTCGTCGCACTTCACTGGGAGTTGCACGTCAACATGACCACAAACATATCATGTGTCAAGGGCACAAAAATCTGGTCAAAGATGCCACAAATGTTAGCAAAATTGTCTTGAAATTTTGTTTGCAAGTCTAGCAGCGTGAAGTTGTCAACAGGAGATTCATTGATGACACGTTCGTGCTGTTGGGCGTGCAGACAAGTCCTGCAACAAATGTGACCAGCAGTATTGGTGGCAAGAACAAGCTCAAATCTGTGCATAGCAAAATGAGCCAACAATGTGTCATGGTAAAGAGGGGGTGCTGATTGACCATGGCCAAGAAGGCACGTTGCAATTGACGGCAGCATCAACGCATGCATTGAGGCAGAGCAGCAGCAAAGCTGTGCAACATAGATGAGGACTTATGGTCGTTACCAGCAGTGATTCAGTAACCAGCAGTCATGATATTGCAATGCAAACGCACCATAAGAAGATGGCAAGGCAGCTGCATCCTGGGACCTGGTCTGGGGCTTGGCATTGCCCTTCTGACCAGCTTTGTTCTTGTCTCTTTTGCTGACTTTCTCAGAGACCTGAGCATCCCAAGCACGCAGGGTATGAGAGACAGCTGTGACAGCTACTGGCGGTAACAAGTGACTTTTAAGCTGGACTGGAACAGAACCTATGTGACAGCATGGTTAATGCAGCTACATGTGCAAGTCTTGGCAAAGGAAAGATGCCATGATAGGGGATTGGGATCAGGCAGGAGGGGGCAGGCCATGCAGTGCAACATGCAAGCCAAGAAGTTGTGCAGTGTTCTTCTCCCTCTCACTGCGCGTTGACAGCAGGTTTGACAGCCATGACCAGCCTAGTGGGCATGCCCAGAGGCCACAAAAAGCACTGCACATGCCACAAGCACGCTGCAAGCTGACATACACATGTTGGAAACAGATCATGGGCAGATTCAAATGGGCAGCAGGAAGGTGTGATGGTACAACCAGCCCAGCCCCTGCCCCTGGGCCCACCGAACACGGCTGTGACTCATGTGCTTTGCAAAGCATTGGTGGGCTCAGAGGGACTGGGGGTGTTTGGTTGGCATGCCAAAGCACAGATGGGCTCACTCGACATCTGTGAGTGATCAGTACACCATGACTGTGGTGGGCAATCAGGATATGCTCACACGCTGGTGAGCGAATGACTGCAGCAGCTTCAGTGGGCGCCACAACGCCGACGCATCTGCAGTTATACGGCATGTTGAGACTTGATGAAGAGCCGGAACTGGCAAAACGAGCCCTAGGCAGGCTTCGTCTGCTGGAATACCAAGCATCATAGCCAAAGAATGATGCAGGAAATCACGAACACAATTCAGCCAGCACTGGTATGCTTAATAGCAATGTGCATTGATATGCCAAAGGCGTAGACCAGAAGAAATGGCCAAATCAGAACGCTCTTGTGCTGAATTTTAGTGCTGCCATACACCAGCAAGCATCAAGCTAGTGCAAGCTGCTGGCAAATGCTGCTTAATGGCAGAAGCAATGTAAAGGCTAAAGCATGCATGGCACATTACTCCGGCAAATGCTGTTCAACAACAGAAGCAATGTAAAGGCTGAAGCATACAGTGCACATTAGAGCAGCACCTGAACAGTGACAGCAGGCCGTTTGCCCTTGGCCTTGCGCCCCACATGGAAGGTGGGGGGGTCAGCAGGGATCTGGACCAAGCTGCAGTGGTGCTTCAGCAGGCAATGCTTGTCCACAATGTTGAGCTTGTTTTGCTGAGCAGCTTGGCGCCACTTGCTGTTACGCTTCTGCAGGCAGTGGAAACTGTTTGATCAAGTGCATGAAGCTTCCAGTCACAGCAGGAATAGTTTGTGAACCACTTCAGATTCAAAGCTCTGGCTGTCGGCACAGATACTACAGGTGTAAGGGTGTATCTCTTGTCAGCAACACAACAAAACAAACTGTGGACGTGAAACGTTTGTAGCACTGCTGCAATGATGCTGCTGTGTTTTATGGCGCTGATTCTGAAGGTAACAGCAATTGACCGCATGCAAAGCGAAACTGAGAATTCATTGTAAGTTCAGCAGTGGAGTCCTGATGCAAGATCAACTGTGCACTTGCACATCATCCTGTTAAATGCTATGCAGTGCTTGGGGCTGTACAAATCTCAAGTACTGTGAGTGAACTGGTATCAGACCAGCTTCTGCATGCCAATAAAAGCAGAGCATCAATCAGGACTGCTAAGATACACAATCATGTTGATAGCCATTACAAAAAACTGCCCTCAAATACAATGGTTTGGTCTGTTCCTAGGGTAGATGGCGTGCAGATCGCCACAACACAAGCTTGAATTATTTCAGGCATGTCAAGACACAGCAGGTTCCTGCCTGGAACCATCACAGCTGGCATCACGGTGAGTCAAACATGCTACTCAATGCGGAGAAGACTTGGCTCCACCTGTTTGCTACTGCTGCAATTGAGCTTGTAGCAATACAGAAAGACATAGCTGTTTGTGACTGAAATACTGACCATTGAAAAGTGTGCAAAGCAGTGGGCACCCTGTGAATATCTTATCACTAAAAGTGAGTTGTAGCTGTATATGTCTGATGCATGACCTTAATCTGTCCTTTCTGTTGTTGTGAAGTTTTCAGCCTGTGTGAGCGTGACTCACATGTCAGTCATGTCAATACTACCCAAAAGAATTGGGCCTGGATGGACTTGAGGGCTAATCGGACATATGACAAAAAAACAGACAACAGACATGCTAACATGAAGTTGACATTCTACACTTTAATAAATCTCCTGCTGCACATGAAAATCTCAGCTGCCGCTCAAGCCCTGCCTACTGCCACATTCAGGACATAAGCTCAGTGAGCAGCGGCAAGGCTTGCAGTGCTCTGAGCCCAACAGCTCATTGAACGACAATGTAAACTATGCAACAGACTGCCTGAACATGCGCGCTCACATATGTCTGTTTCTGAAGTAACATTGGGGGACCCACCTTGGCCGCCATTCTAGTTCTGCCCACTGCCACACAAGTTGTGCACAACAGTCAGGAAACCTGTTGATGTTCATCGATTCTAATCAATTTTCGGCTGTACTTCTACAATGCATGTCCTGTGAGACCTCAACTTCCCAACTTTGAGACGTTCAGGGGATGCACCTTGGCTGCCACTCTTGTTCTGCCCACTGCCACATCCAGGACAATCAGCTCACTGAGCAATGGGAATCGCTCTTCGAAGGACTGCCCTGATGCACTGCTACTGGCTCCGTCAGCCTGTAAGCAAAGCACTGCTTGGCATTGTACTGCTTTGGACAAGATCAATGGCCTTAGGACAGAAATTTAAGGCATTCTCTGGCACTGTACTGCTTTGCACAAGGCCTGCACAAAGCATACATAAGGGATTGCGTGGCACAGATCATATGCCTGCTAGGGGTTGGTCTGCTGTGGCTTCAGGCCAACCCTTGACGCCATACAGTTTTGCTGCATGTAAATGCCTGAGAGACATGGAGCGATATGTAGTTGAGGCACATGGCAAACAGCCATGGCACATGGCAGACGAACCCCTGAGCTTACACGTACGGCAGGGCCTGTACTGGCATGCAAGATACTTGAAACACCTGTACAGCTGACCATTGGTGCGGTTCTGAGCGTGACTGCTGAGCTTCTCTGAGGGTGCCAGCAGCAGCAGGACGCACGACGTGCAACAATGCATACTTGGGTTCTACAAATTGGGTGGAACATGCACCAAGCCAGTCCAAAGTCGTGTACCTGTACAGCTGACCACTGCTGCTGTTCTGAGCACGTCTGCTGAGCTTCTCTGAGAGTGCCGGCAGCAGCAGCAAACAAGTGGCGCACATTGCGGATGTTGAAGGTGCCAGAGCCGATGTCCTTGCCCAGTTGCTGCGGGTCCTCGACAGCAAGAAGCCATGGCCGGTCAACCTGTTGCCATTCCCTCTTCTTCTCTATGATGCCTCCCTGTGATACAAGAAGGGAATGCTGTAAATCAGCAGTGACCAACAGGAGCACACTTGAAGATGCCGGAGCCAATGTCCTTGCCCAAATGCTGCAGATTTCCCACAGCCATGGCCGCTCAATCTGATGGCGCTGCCTTTTCTTCTCAATGATGCCCTCCCTTTGGGACACACAGAATGCATACATCACTGCAAAGGTGTGAACAAAAGCACACTGCAGAGTGCACATGCGCTTTGGCAGCCATAGCTGGTAGGTGCTCTTTGGCAAACAAAGTGAAAACTGTTCAGCACACTAGGTGTATAACAATACAATGGGTACAAACAAATTTCTACCAGCACATGTGACAGATGAAGAAAGCTGTTGAAGCATGCTGCCCAGCCTGTAAGTGCACAAGTATCCTGACGATGCCAGCATGCTGTACAGATTAATGCCAGGTGATATTCTGTTGGGGTCTGAGAAGGAAAGAGCAGAGCCACTGGACAAAGCAGATGATGTGCAGCTGACTCATGCAGGCACACGCCTCTGCGCATGTGATGCCGGCTGTGCATGTGCGCAAAGCTTGTTGCCACATACACGCATGCATCGCAGCCATTGCAACCACTTGGCAATCACAAGCTTGTTTTGATGGCCTGCACTCGTCATACATCATGCAGCAAGACATCTGCATCCCTTCATGAAAACAAACAGCATGCTGTGCATAGTCAAAGTGTTAATTGAACCCAGCTTGCATGATGCACAAGAGCTACATCATTTGGCCAATGCTGACAGCATGATGTGCATAGCCAGGATCTGTACCAAGACCCAGCTTGCATCATGGGCAAGCACTGTATGATCTGTCCAACGCTGACAGCATGCCGTGACTTTTCAAAGTCTGTGCCAAACCCAGCTTGCATCATGCGCAAGCCCCACATCACCTGGTCAACGCCGAAAGCATGCTTTGCATAGTCAGGATTTGTACCCAGACCCAGCTTGCATCGTGTACAAGCGCTGCATGATCTGGCCGACGCTGACAACATGCTGTGAGTTGTCAAAGTCTGTGCCAAACCTTGCTTGCATCTTGCATAGAAGCTGCATGATCAGGACAACGCTGACAGCATGCCGTGTGTGATCATAGGCTGTGCCAGACCCAGCTTACATCAGGCACTAAAGCGGCATTACCTGGCTGACACTGACAGCATGCTGGCTGTAGTCAAAGTCTGTGCCAAAGAACTTCAGAAAGCTGAGCAGAAGCACTCCTAGGTCTGCTTCAGGCCAATTTTGGGCAGGGACCAGACTGCCCCAAAATCCAGGGCCGTTTCCCACAGGCCCTGGCAGGTTGGGTAACTGGTAACCCATGCACAGCAAGTGTGCCATGACCATGTTGACAATGCTGTACGATGACAAGCCGCCAGTGAACACTTCATTCAGCATTGTCTCCTGCAAAAATGCACGAGACGTCATAATCGAAGCACCTTATGCACCGTGGGTGAGGCATGATCGTACTGACAATGCTGTTTGATGACAATCTCAAGTATATGATGACAACCCTAAATGCATGCGGCACTGTGTCCACTAACATGACTTTGACAAGAGCCTTGATGGCAGGTGCCAGGACCTCCAAAGGCAATGCAATTGTCACTCTCTGGCACAAATCCAGACAGTTGCTACATATTGTACCTGAACCCTGATATAAATGCAGCATGAGCAGAAAGCGGTCAATTGATGCCAAAGCAGGATTCTCGCTAGGTTGCATGTGTCACCTTGAGCAGAGCCTTGATTGCAAGCACCAGAACCCTCAATGGCGGTGCAGTTGCTACCATCTGGCATACATTCTGTACAGCTGCAGCGCCATTAACTGCTCCAAGAGAAATGTCAGCTGCCAGACCAGGACCTGCAAAAAAGCAGAGGTAAGGGTGCCATTTTAAATTCAAACTTCTGTCAGACTTCAGTCAACAAACAGGCAACTCCTGGAAGGACAAGTTCTGCGCTCATAGCTGATTGTCTGGAGTAACACAGGCTGCTCGTCAAACACAGACAAGGTCTGATTTGCCAGACGAGAGATTTCAAGTGTGCAAAGCAGAAGAGGTATGAGTGATGTTCAAACCTGCACATAGGGTCTGATCTGTATGAAAAGGGGTTGCAAGTGCTCAACCTGATTGATGGTTTGATTGCCAAACCGTCCGATGAACAGGCAGCTTTGAGACAGACGTCACTATCCACGAAATTTGGCGTGGCGAACTGTCATTCCTGTTGCATGAGCAATGAGAGCAGCCATAGCACCAGCAACTTCAGCCGTGAAAGATAACCCTGCTCACGCCAAAGTGCCCTGCCTGTGATCAAATCACCATCACTGGCAGGGGAGTATGACATGACCAGAGCCACAGTCAGAGGCTCTGCTGTGCTGGCAACAAACAAGCCTTTGAATGTGCCTAGGTGATGTCTCTCAGGCAATAATGCATTCTAGGCAAAGCTTGTGAAAGCTCTACAGACAGTGACAGATGAAAGGCAAGGAGGCTGCTCAGTTTCTCAGCAAGGCATAAGGGGTGAGATGAATCATCCACCTTGAAGCCTGATCTTGAGATACTATAGCCACTGCTTGATGCCTCAGAGAGAGGCTTCAGGCATTGGTTGATGCCAGAAGCCAGCCTCTGAGACATCCAACAATGGCTTTGCTTTCTCAATTGTAGGTGTCAAGCACAAAGCCTTTCAAGTCTGCTTGAGGATGTGGCATGCAGGGCTACGCTTGGCTGTACTCAGCCACACAAACAGCTACAACCTTGTGTTGACTCATTTGTTGAAGTCTACAATCATTTGCGAATGGGGTCACAGGACAGCATTAGACAGCTACATGGTTGAGCCTTACATAACACAGAGCCATCTGCCAATTGTTAACAAACTACCCAACGTTGAGCGTGCACAGAATGATGGCCACCCTTGCCTCTGTCAATTGTTTGGGCCTTGCGCAACATAGAGCCATCACAAAACCAAGACGAAGGTGCATAGAGCAATGGCGGGCATACCAAATTTGAGGGTGCACTTGATGATGGGCACCCGTGCATCGATGATCTTGGCGCTGCCTTTCAGGATGCCAGCTGTCTGCAAGCAAGCCAGCAGGTCCTCCAATAGCTCTCCCAGCAATTCTCTCTGATTCCTGCACAACAGACAAATGCTATTCACTCCGTATTCTTCGATTGCATGCATGTTAAGCAGAGCTGGATGCGTCACACAGGCGCCCACAGCAGTTCCCTGTGATTCTTGCATTGCGTACAGATCACATTGGTTGCTGCAGTTGCAACCCTGTGGTCGAGGTGTCAGGCGGACAAGCCAGCATGTCCTTCAACAGCTTTCCCTGCAGTCCCCTCTGATATTCGCAATGCAGCAGGAGCAGCATGCATGCTAGCTTTTGCCATTTAGAGAAGCACATACAGAAGTGACAGCACCAGCGCTTGCTTGCAAGCTCAAGAGACATTGACAGGAAGACAGCCTTGCGCCTTGACCACTAGCACTCACTTTCACCGCCAGTCATGACTTGTTGATCTATTTGACAAAGCATGGTAGATGTAAAGCAGACCCTGCTGAGTAACAACAGATGACAATCCATGAGCTGGTATAACAGTAGACTTGATGCAATGCTTAATTGTACCTGTTGAAGCCGCTAGCAGCATGCGTGATGTTCTCACTGACGCCCAGAACCACAATGTCCAGATCACTGCCAGGAAGCGCAAGATTGGTCGCCTGGGACCCAAACAGCACTGTGCGTGACTCAGGCCATACTATCTTGGTGATCCTGATCACGCTGTCCAGTGCATCTCTGACTGCTTGCTGCTCTGCCTGCATGCGTAGAAAACACACAATGCATCACCGCAATGTTCTTATAGCTGGCATGCACATGCTGCTGATGGCCAGTTCAGCCAGCAGACAGCTTCATATCAAGAGTATGCTCGGCATGAAGAAGGTCATCAGCGTCCAATGCAACGAGCTGTGTCTGGGCTGTGTGTGATGTGTGAACTTGCTCTTTGAGCAAGCATGCAGAGTACCAAGCAGACTGGGGGCACTATTTTGCAAAGCCTCTGCTGTGTGCTGGTTAGAAGGAGCGTATGATGTGCTGTGTGTAACGCACCTGTCCAAGCAGCTTGTGTGACATGGTTACAGCTTCTAGAAGGGCATGGCAATAGTCTGGATGTGCGCATCAGAATCTGTGTGCATCAGACAAACAAGGCGACGTGCTGCCTTCCGTGCGCAGCACTTCTGGAGCTGCAGGTGAGCATTTGTTGCACATTTTGATATGCTGCCAAAACCATGTGCTGTAATTGCATGACAAATGACCTGCAAGGTAGCTGACAGCATTGCACTTGCAATGCAGGTTCAGGATGTCAGCAGCTGACATCATGATCATGCTGGGCATGACAGGAATGCCTAATTGCTGAGATCCTGGGCCTGCCTTGCAAGTGCAATGCCATCAGCTGCCTTGCAACGGCAATGCCGTCAGCTGCCTTGCAAGCGCAATGCCGTCAGCTGCCTTGCAAGTGCAATGCCATCAGCTACCTTACAGGTCAACTGTCATGCAGCCACAGCTCAGGCTTTCAGCAGCAGCATCACACTACGCAGCAAAAGCATGCCCAAGGACGCAGGCAAATGTGTCATCAAAATTGCTGTAGTACACAATTAACTACACACCCCAAATTGTAAGCGACAGTCAAGTCATCGCTGCATGACCAGACATGAGATGTGACAAGACCATTGATGAGAACAGCTGACCTCTGTTGGACTTGCCAATGTAGCAAACTCTGTGAGCTCGTCATGAAGAAGACTTCTGCTTGCATTAGCCTGTGATGAAGGCCCTGCAGCTGTGGCTGAGGGCCCCGCAGCTGTGGCCGAGGGCTGCCAAGGGAAGCCTCCGTCCCTCTGCTGCTGTCTGCGTTGGTGACTATGGTATCGCAGCTCTTCTTCATTGCCACCACTAGGGCTGGCACTGTTGCTGAGGAGGTGTGGCGGCGGCTGCCACAAGCCCTGGGGATTAGGGTAAGACCCAGACCCATGTGACCAGAGTGGTGCAGGCCCTGTGCGCTGATGACTGAGAGCAGCGCTTGACTGACTAATGGGCATGCCGCGATAGCTTGCGCACTCTTCTTCGTAGTGCTGGTGTGGACTTTGGCGCAATTCGGTGTGAGCAGCAGTGGCTGCTGACGCTGTGTGGGGCTCAGCTATACACTGCCTCTTAACAGTTTCTGCACCAGTGTTTTCCAAAGCACGCTTTCTGGAAGCTTGGTCATCGGGCGCTGCCTGTTGTCTGAATGTGGAGTCATGGTTTACAGCCCTACAGAGAGGAGCACTCGCCTGAGACAGCTGAGCAATGACAAAGGGGTTGATGGGCATCAAGTGGGGTACCCACCGCCCAGAGTTGGGGTCCAGGGTAGCCAAAGCTGGGGGCAGCATGTTGCTGGGTTCTGGCTCGTTAGGGGGCTGCAGCAAAGCGCCCTGCTCTGAAGGGCTGGCCTGCTGCAAGTTGATGCCATGCACTGCAGCATAAGCTTCCAGCCATGTGATGCCTGCTGGTGGTGCCAAGGCAGGCATCAGGCTTCCACCAAATGCTGCAAGGTCTGTTGCTGCTTGTTGTGAGGCAGCAGTAGGAGCTAAGCCTTGGTCAAATGCTGATGTATTTTGGCTGAGCTGCTCTGGCACAGTACAACTGGTTTGACGAAGTTGTAGCGCATGCTCTGGCGCTGGACGGTGTGATGTATTGCACGGGATAGCTTGAGGACCTGACTGATGCTGTGCGACAGAGCTTTTGCCCCTGTCCTCTTTCACCATCGACATCAGGCCATCAAGAGCATTGCTGTGGGCGCCTGCATATACAGGGATCGTGTCAACAGGGTGGGCATGACTGCTTGAGATGTTGCTAGAAGGTAATGCTCACTGTGCTGAAAATGTGGTGTCAGCTTTGAGCTAGCATTGATGATCAGATCACTCCGTCATCTGATCACAGCATGTCATGCAGCATGCAACGGCTTTACTTCCTCGTTTCCGAATGAATTTAACACCGAATACTTTAGACAAGTCTCCACTCACCGGCTGTTGCTGCAGCTCCTGAAGCTAGCTCAGCACTTTGCCCAAGGCTGTGTCCATGCACTGCACCAAGCGCCTGCTCTGCAATCAGAGCTGCAACGTGGTCCTGCGCCTTACGAGGCTCAAAAGTAGACTCAGGCTGTGCATCAGCAGCTGCAGCTGTGGCAGCAGCCGCTGCTGCAGCTGCTGTGCTAGCTGCTGAATGATCCAGTACATCATTTGGCCCATCCATTTGCAACGCATATGCTGGCACTGTAGCTCCATTCTCTGCTGCAGCGCCCAAACTAGCATGTTCTGGCTGGTCCGTTACATCTTCTTCACTCTGAGGGGCGGACTCTGAACTCAGCTGAGCTTGAGGAGCCTTGCTCTGAGCTGAGTTGGGCTGCAAGGATGCTGAGTGTAGTGCTGACTTCTGAGTCTCATCTGCCTGATCACTAGGCTGTGCTTGACGGGCAGCTATAGCAGCATAGCTTGGGACAGGGAGCTGAAAGACAGCGTAGGCTGCTTGCAGCTGTGACAGAGACACTGGAGTTGTGCAGCGCAGCTGGACGTTGCCAGTACTGAGACTTCTGCTGCGAGCCTTGGACAAAGGGCTCATGCCGCCTCGCTCCAACAGTCCTCTCTGCATCATCATTGCTACATGTTGGCACCACATGTTGATGATCACCACTCTATAGCCTGCATTCTTGTTCCAAACCGCACCAATATATAAGACAATGGGTCTGCTGTTGACTTGCTGCCCATGAGCAGCATCAGGGCATTCTTGATCCAAACCGCACCAATATATATGACAATGGGTCTGCTGTTGAGTTGCTGCCCATGAGCAGCATCAGGGCATGCTCCGTTGATGACTGACACTTTGTCTCAAAAGCATGCACTATTGCCATAGCAGCAAGATGCCGTTGTTGATGCATCAGCCCGGGATGAGCGTGACTTGATTGTGCTTCTTGGAAAATGGCAAGCGTGGTAGTTGGGCTGTGCGCTGACTGCTAAGTACTGTTTGTCGATGTCTCGTGACGTATATTGCAAGCGATGTACGCCTCAGCAAATGTGTTGAGTCGACTTGAGTAGATCCGCCAAGTACAATTGATGTTTTACAGGCCGAGGAATGAAAGATACTGGTTGCAGAAGGCAGCATAGTGTTTGGCGAAGCTCTGTGACTAGGCCAGCCTCCTAGCTCACGAGATCGTAAATGAACACAATAAAGCAACTGATGCAGATTTGGAGGCAAGGCATAAGAATTGCATATGTGATGTTTTGCTGAGCAACAGAGCATTTAAATGCGCAAACATGGAATAGGTGTAAGGTACCTCGACCAGGTCAGCAACTACCATGTCAGTGGTCTGCATGCTGAGGACGAGGCAACGGTGAATCTGCTGATGTTTGTCAAGGTCCTTCAGCGCATGTTTCAACACAGTGGCATGCATGCCTCCCCAATCCTGCAAGTGCGTTTCACACTTTGAAGTGTGTGCATAATAGTCAGCATGCATGACACAACTATCGGTCATGCATGCTACTCCTTCTGGTGACATGCAACCAAGAGAAGCAGGATTCTGTATGGACTCAATGTGCATGATACTTGCTGTTGCGCATGAGGCTGACAGAAGATCAGGTGTGAACGGGCTGCGTGTGTATGAGATGCTAACAGCCCTGCTGCAAAGCACGCCTTTGCATACACAAAAGGCGCAGAAAGCAGCATATCCGCAAGCTTAACCCAAGCTGAATCAGACAGAACTCAACATTCAGGTGAAACGATGTGTGTCGTGAAAGCAATGCTTATGATTGCTGAGATCACTCAGCGCATCATGTGCGACCATCTTGCGAACTTGATGCAGCCTTGAAAAGCAGTCTTTGGAAGCAGCATACCAGCAGATCGTGCATGCTGCGCATGACAATGGCATCTAGTGCTCTCTTGCGCCACTTGGCATCATTCTTGGCTGGCGACTTGTTGGCAGGCTGAGCAGCCAACTTCCCTACCCAAGCAAGGATCTGTCAATCGCAGCAAACATGCTTAAGCGTTCGCTTTGTCTCACAAACAGAGATGCAACATACAAGGAATATATTGCCAGACATATCTGCGAGAAAGCGTGTTGACAACTCAAGCATGCAGCACGACTTCTATGTCTGTAACATCTGCACAGCTTCTGAGCTGCTTGAGCACACACTCCAGTACACACTGAACTCTGCCACAGAACAAGAAGATGCATGACCTTGCGCCTTACCTTCTCAATCTCTTGTGGTGGAGGCAGGCTGTCTTTGTCTGTCAGCTCATAGCGCACCCTGGGTGATCCGGCAGGGGCCAGCCCTGTGCTGACCTGCAGGTCCAGTTTCCAGAACTCAGATTTTGAGCTGGGCCTGCTGAGCCTGTCTAGCATGCTTGCTTTCATGCACTGAATACATGAGATTTTGAGCCACGGGCAAGCAGCCTGACCCAAGACTGTCATGTCAGATGAACACAATGTCTGGGAAACCCAAAAAAGACAATGTGCAAGTTGACTGATGTGCCAATTGGGACTATTTGTTTCAGCGAGTAAGCATAAATCCGGCTGTTTGAGGGAATAGGAGTGCACTATATAATTATATGTGACAGCCGCTCTGATGCATCTGCTGCGCATGAGACAGCATCCATAGCAATGCTCACATTTCAGCTTGACATTTGCCATTGTGCAAAATTGCAGCAATTGCGTGGTGGGTGTGCTTGCAGGTACTGCTGCAGTCTGCGTCATCATATTTGGTGTGTTCTCAATTGTAGATTGCAATGTTCTAAATTGTAGATTGCAATGTCAAACCAACTCGGGCATCTGCAGTCTTGAAAAGCAGCACACAGCCCACATCTGATGTAGAAATGCACTCGCTCTGTGCAGCATATGACAACCAAAATTCAGGTTTTTTGCTCCCAGCAATTGCCAAATGCAGAAAGTAAGGCATGAACATTAACCAAGGCAGCAGCCTGCTGGGCAAAGTCATCCAGATGTGCGATGCCTTGTACAGTATCTAAGCAGCTGTAGGTGTTGCAAGAGTACCTGTATATTGCCATTGCCGATGAGATCCTGCACATCTTGCAGCAGAGTTTTGCTGTTTGTGAGCAGCGCCTTCTTAGCATTGGGGTAATGGATGGTGATGTGGTGATCCAGCACTGCGCAGGTGACATTTGATACAGCTTGCCTCTCCTGAAGCCATAGCAGGCACATTATTTGCTGTTGCAGAGATGGCTAGCCAGCTGTGCTTATGCAACATTGTTGCCAGTAACATCAAAACGATAAGTGTGCTTCCTGTCGCAGGCAGCTCCCGCAGCTTACAAATTACTTCAGCTATTCAAGGTCAAAGTTGTGTCACTGACAAGCAAAGCATTTTAGCTGCAAGTATCAGGCATGAGATCTCTTTGGAGAGTTGTGACTCGCCTGAACAAGGCCTCTTACAATGATCTCAAAGGCTGGTAACTGGGAGTCGCTAGAAGATGTGCCATGGGGTCTAATGCCATTTGAATGCTCTGCAGTAGTGCCCTGCAACATTTGAACCTTGCATGCTCTCCGTCTTGTACATTTTTGAAAACTTACTCTGTGCTTTACATCCATGGCAGTCAGCTGCAGCGTGCGCTGGTGTTCATCGGTTTCAGATCCGTGTAACGTTGCATTTAGGACGTCAAATGACATAATGCACGTAGACGACACGGCCGAGAGACATGGTATGCGCAAGTACTTTGTGTTTAGGATGTCAGCAAAGTAAGGGCAACGCGGCTACTGGCCTACCTCTCCTGCGTCAACATTCCCAAACTGCAGGTCATCTTGTTTGTCATCCAGGTCGTCACCGCTGTGATCGACTGAGGCAGCCACAAATTCTGGCTGTGGCGAACCTTGCGCAGATTTCCTGCGCCGTTTTGGTGACATTCTGCTTGCCCGTAAGACTTGGCCTTACTGTATGCGACAGCCACACACGCAGGTGCTATTAACGCAATGCGAATCCATATTACCTCCGGCTCATATACGTTGCGGAAGATGCAGCAGCAAAAGGTGAAGTCAAGGCCCTCATGCATGTTTTAGGAAGAAGAGTAAAGGCAAAACTCTAATTGACACAGCACGAATTTCGTTTGCGCAGCGCAAAAGCAAATCTGTTGCGCCGGGGGTCGTGCGCGACTTGAATGCTGACAGCTCGTGTTCTGTGTCACAAAGTTCTAGAAGCCGCGGTGTTGCTTGAGAATATTGCAACTCTCGTGGGTGAAGCATATACAGCTATACAGAGCCCATCTGCCAATATGGATAAGTTCTGCAACGAGCAGGAAGCTGCTCAGGACGAGGCACGTGCCCTCAAGATCCGCAAAAGAGGTGCGCTCCTTTCCTGACGTTCACTGCATTACGTCCCCACAAAAGAGGGCATTCAGCAGCACCTCCTATACTGCACTGACATGACTTTCTGTGCAGAGATGAGAGGATATTCGAAGGGAACTATAACCTGGAAATCCCAAGCGAAACAGAACTTTCACTGCAAGAAGTGCAAGCGCTCCTTTCCCAGACTGCAGATCCTGCTTCAACACTTCAGGGACAGTGGGAAACACAGGTACAGAAGAAGCAGCTTGCTTGAAGAGTTTGCAATGATGCAAGTAAACTGCATGTCCACACGGCATGGGCAAATGTTTGGAGTGCACTGCCGACCTGCATCTATGCATTCAAGCGTTGATGTTTGAGTGCACAGGGATGAGGAAGTTGCCAAGGAAGCTGCTGCTCAACTGTCAAAATGGATGACGGCCCAAAACGAGCGTCAGCATTGCTGTCCCACATGCTGCCTTGGGTTCAAGTCCAAAGCAGACCTGTGGCTACACTTAAAGCGTACTGAAGTACACAAGGTAAGGATGCATGTTGACAACAACATGCTGGCATGAGCTTATCGTGACCACCGTCGGTATACACGTCCGGTACGACAAGTTTGTGAGGGACCTTGCAAACATCCCAAGGCAAGCTACGCAGGGGCAAACAACCAAAGTGTTACTGCAAATTGATTCATACTGCATGATCACTCCACAAACACTCATCAGACGCTCATTCATTGACAGCCTTTGAGTTGGCATATGCTGGACAGCTAATTGACATGAGTGCAGGACACTTCAGAAGCAAGGCAGGCTGAGAGCTTGCTACTGCCAGAAAACCAACGCCCTCCACAAACTGATTGCTTACCACCCGGAGACTACAGGTTCTTTTTCAAAGCCATATATGAATCTGAGGCGGCTCTTGAAGCTGCCAGCCAGGCGGCAGCTAATCAGAGGCGGGGGGTCGCTGAAACAGCTTCCAACATCTTATCGCCAGGTGCAGAGTCACAGGCATTACTTCAGTTTGCAATGTCACTCCCAGCCACTCAGAGTGCAATGTCCCTTCCAGCAGCGCACAGTGCAATGTCGCTGACAGCAAATCAAATTCCCTGCCTGACAGCAGCTCAAAGTGCACTGCCACAGGCAGCAACTGAGGGTACAGTGCTGCAGAGAGCAGCTGAGAGTGCAGTGCCACAGGCAGCAGCTGAAAATGCAATGTCACCACCTGCACCTCAAGATGCAGTCTCACAGGCAGCAGCTCAGAGTGCATTGTCATGGGCAACAGCCCAAAGTGCAGTGCCCTCAACAGCACCTCAAGCTGCACTGTCACACACAGCAGGTCAAAGTGCAGTGCCACAGGCAGCAGGTCAATATACAGTGTCGCAGACAGCACCTCAAAGTGCAGTGCCACAGGCAGTACCTCAGCCCGCATCTAGCAACAGCAGCAGGGTCAACACACCTCAAGCTAGTGGCGCTTGCAGGCCAGAATGCAAGCGTAAAGCTGAACTGCTTGATACCAAATCTGTGGTCAAGGGTGTCCATTTGCCACAAAGCAATGAAGGCAAAGCTATGGCACAGCACCCTGGTGCTAGGGCGCAACAAAGCACATCAGGTGATGTCCCTCCCTCTCATCAGCAAGAACATTCTCAGCAGATGCCAGGACCTGCTGAGCATGCACAGCAGGCAAAGCATGCACCGCGGCCCCAAAGCCAGGATGAGCAAGACCAAGGGCAGGATCAGCTGGATCAGCGGCAGCCGCAGCAAGACCAAGAGCGGGATCAGCGCTTATCAGGGCAGAGTGAGCCAGATCAAGGGCAGAATGAGCAAGATCTAGGGCAGGATCAGCCTGAACAGGGTCTGGAATCCTGTGAGCACCAGATACGCCATCTCAGCACTCTGCACAGGCGGTGTGCTTCAAAGAAGAGGAGACTCATCAGTGCTACTAGCGACAAAGATGTTGCAGACAGAATTTTTGAGAGCGCCAAAGCAAAATGTGGAATCAAAGCCAGGGTTGCTAGCATAGCTCAATCAATCTACACGGATATTCATGACAAGGTCAACGCAAGGCATTTCATGTTGATTGAGCCTGAGCCATACAGCACTCAGGTCCGCAGCCAGAAGGAGAAAGATCAGAACACCTCTAAAGAGCAGCAGCAGCAGCCGAGTGAATCTTGTCCTGTGGATCAAGTGCAAACACAGAATAATATGTGATTCTGCCCACGTCTTGGACAACAAGTGCCAACCAGCAGCACAGCAGCACAAAAATTGTGCTGTTGTACACAAATGGTACGTTCAACAGGACGTGGGTTCAATCGATTGAAGTGAACGGTTTGCATGCAATGTTCTTTACAAAGCACTTGCTGTTTTCTGTAGTTTGCATTTGTTTGCTCATTCAGTGGACTCTCCATTGCTTTAACAGTGTTTCGGATTTGTCACTGCTGCTTGGGGCTGATACAGCGTTTTGAGGCTGTGCCCATTTGCCTTGCTTGCAAACCAATTGGTCGCTGCCATTGCGCAGCTGTTGTGTTTCAGCAGTTTGAGCTATGCATGGATGCAAGTGACTCAAGCGCGCCCTTCTCTTCCTTATTCAACTTCATGAATTAAGTTTGTGGTGATATGTCACATGTCCCTTTGTGTCACCTGAATCACGTCGAGCCTGAAGTTTTCATCGTCATCATTGCTGTCCCACATGCTGCCTAGACCGATCAGATCTGACATGTTGCCTTTGACCAGACGCTTACATCCGCATTTGGCGAGGGTTTGAGCAACGCTTTTCGTTGCATGCATCGTGATTTGCCTTGGAGCGTCCAGTACACAAAGGCAGATTGATGGTGTAGCTCAGAGTCGCTTGTTGATGTCGAGGAGTCAAAGCGATTATTATACCGGATTGACTGTGTGACCGAAATACGATATCCAGGCAATGTTCCAAATATCCATCCGCTGCGCAGTTGTCAACTGACAATACTGTCATGAGTACCAGTAGACAAACCTTGAAGTCCACGAAATCATCAGCTGATAATACATAGCTGCAGCAGCTCTGGCATGAACCATACACATTACTGGTATTTTCTAGCTATGTAGAGACAGCAATCTGACACTTCACTTACCCACCACAATCACTTGCATGCTGTAAGACATTGACACTCCATCCTTTGCTTGCCATGTAAACGACCACACTGAAGCTCAATCTTCTGCTTAACTTAAGTAGACAATATCTACTCCAAGCCAGCTTCATTAGCTGCCTTCTGCAAGCTGTCCTTGGCATTGCCTGCCTTGCCAGCAGCATCTGTCAAACCTGCACAAGTCAGCAGCGGCACTCACAACACCAGAGCACTGCATCGCCAAGTCTAGACATCACAAAAGCATGTGATAGAAAAGACAAAAAAAAAGGAAAGTCAACGCCATGAGGCATAACGGGAGCCTCTGCCTGAACAGGCAGCCCGAGATGTGATACTACAGCACGTGATGCTACAGCAACTATAGTATGTAGTACAGCTAGGCATTGCCTCACCAGCTTCAGTGAAACACAGTCAATACAGCTGCTTCAGCACAGCTGTCAGCAGCAGGTGCTGCCTGATTAGCCTAAAATAAAATGGCTCAAACGCACAACTGTTACAGGCGCCTCACTGAGATTGTTTTGGTACTGGAGGTGACCTAAGTATGTGCTGAGGCCTGACCTGAGACTGCAGAGCCTGCTGTCTGAGCCTTGCCAGCAAAGCTTGAGGCGCTGTCAGCAGCTCCACTCAGATCTGGCAGACTCACTCCGCTCAAAGGGTTTTGGCTCTGCAACCAAAAAACATATACAGCTTTGAGTACCAAAGACCATGGGCCATGATTCATTTACCAAATGCGGGAGGAAACAAAGAAATAGGCATGCTACTGGGCATCATTAAACAGCGTCTGTGAGTTGAAGCAGCTAGCACGTGTGCTTCGATCACGCCTGACAGACTCACTCCGCTCAAGGGAATCTGGCTCTGCGATCAATTATGAACCATTGGCAGGAGCAATGGTAGGGACAATGGGCAACATTGAAACGCCAAATCAGGTTTGAGTTCAAGTTGAACATCTGGAACTTTAAACAAAGAAGCATTTGCACATGTGGAAATTGGCATTTAGACCTACCTCCCAGCTGCACTGGGCGGAGGATGAGGCAAAAGGGGGCTGTTGGGGTTCAAAATTCAAATCGAAGCAAAATAATCAGCTTGCACATGCATCACTTGAAACGCACCTCTGCTGGGTTAGGGGGAGATGGGAGGTTGATGTCTCCACTTGATGGAAGGTCAGGGGTGCTGGGGGACCCCCCTAGGGGCTTGACACCCTCAGGAAGGTCAGTCTTCTTCACATTGGACCCAGGCAGGTTTAGGTCAAAGGCCAAGTCTCCAACATGCATGAACCCCAGGGGACTCTTCTTCAATGCATCCTTGGCTGCACCTGCTACATCTGGCTTGCCAGCATCTGATCCAGGCAACTGCAACAAAAACAACATGATTCATTGTTGTTCCATGACGAAGATATTGTTGTTCCATGACGAAGATGTCAAATGCCTCAGCAAGTGAGTCAAGTGCATCTGCATTCCACTGCAGCTGAGATCATTGCCAGAGTGTTTGGCAAGTGTGTAGACAGAACATTACAACAATGGGTCACACAGTAAGTACTGCTTGATGCATGTCTGCTGCATCTTTAAGCATAAAGCGACTGTGACGCAACATGATCATGTGAGGCCAAAGCGGGTATGGCAAAGCCAAGGCAAGCAAATTGGCCCGTCTTGGGTAGGGGGGGGGGCACTGGGGGGCTTGGCAGTGATGTCCTTGGGAATGCTCATTGAGCTTGGGCTAAAGGCATACAGGAAGCTTTTCAACCTGTTGAGTTGCATGTAACAAGCCAAGCTCAAGGTGTACCTTGGGTAGGGAGGGGCCACTGGGGGGCTTGGCAGTGGGGCCCTCGGGCAGGCCCTTGGCCTCGCCAGGCTTGGGAGCTGTCACCGCCTCCTTGTCATTGGCTTGCCCAGGGAAGCTCAAGGCCAAATCCCCAACTTGCATGGCGCCTAGAGGGCTCTTCTTGAGTGCATCCTTGGCTGCGCCTGCTACATCTGGCTTGCCAGCGTCTGCTCCGGGCAACTGCACACGCAGTGATTCTTGTGTGGTTAGCAGTGCAAGGTGGGCGATGTCCATCAGCATTTCTGATGAGTATGAAACAATATGAGTAATGCCAAGCGTTCACAGAAGCGTGGTATACAATGTGCCAATGCTTGATACAAGGTGGTTGAGGTAGTTGTGACCAACCTTGCAAGCGCAGGACATGCAAAACAAAGGCACAGTGTGCAACTCGGCATCATTTGCAGCACAGGTAGCATGGCGAAGGTGGCAGGAATCCGCCACCTTCCATTGTATCTCTGCTGCATCTGACCACAAGCTTGGACAGTGATCACGCTTTGCTAGTATTGCCTGTCCCCTCAAAGGCCACAGAATATGGACGTACAGCACATTGACAGAGCAGGATATATGCAGCCTACAACAGGCTTTTGCGCACTGCATTTTGTAAACCTTTATGTGGCCAATGCATTTTGTAAACCCTTATGAGGCCAATGCAGAGAAGTTTGTCTGCTGCAGCTGATGCATGCATCTTGGCTGCATTGCATGCCTGCTTCAAAAGGACATATGCTGTGCTGTCTCAACATGCTCTGCTGAATTAAGGGCTTGACAAAACCTCATCTTGACAGTTGTTGCTGCAGCACACCAAAGTGCGACATGTTTTTTCGCTGAAAGACATTACAGAGGTGCAATGTAGGCTTGCATGTATCGTTCAGATGCCAGCCTGCTGCGTTGTCACAGGCCGCAGCTCACATCAAACTGCAAGGACATTACCCTGACATGACGTTAGCTGCGCCACTGACATTGCTGACAACAGGGCCTCTGAACCAACAAGCTAGAAAGGCCATGCATAAATTTTCACAAATGTTGCTGAAAACACAGAGCCAGGTAAAGCTTGCCAGAGCTTCAGTCACAAATATTGCTTTTCTTCCATACGACAAGCCTTTCATTCTGTCAAACTTTGTTTCACGAAGCCAAGATTAGGATGTACCTTGGGTAGGGAGGGGCCACTGGGGGGCTTGGCGGTGGGGCCCTTGGGCAGGCCCTTGGCCTCACCAGGCTTGGGTGCTGTCACCGCCTCCTTGTCATTGGCTTGCCCAGGGAAGCTCAAGGCCAGGTCCCCAACTTGCATGACACCCAAGGGGCTCTTCTTGAGGGCGTCCTTTGCTGCGCCTGCTACATCTGGCTTGCCAGCGTCTGATCCAGGCAACTGCAGGGTTCCAAATACATACTCAGCACTGCGCTGGCTGAAGCAGACAGCTGGTACAGAAAGCTCTTGCTGTAACGACTGCTTTGGCTACCAAGGCATTTGTCCTTACATGAAATTGTCCTTACTCAAAGGGACCACTGCAGCTTGTATAGGGGTATTCAGCACCCTAAAGCAGCAAGTTGTGTGGATGCCTTTGACTGCCTTGCACTGATGGAACCATTTTCAGTCTGTGTATCTGTGTATACATCAAGTCTGTCTGCCCTGCTGTCAAAAAGCCCAAGGTGGGGTTGTACCTTGGGTAGGGAGGGGCCGCTGGGGGGCTTGGCAGTGGGGCCCTTGGGCAGGCCCTTGGCCTCGCCAGGCTTGGGGGCTGTCACCGCCTCCTTGTCATTGGCTTGCCCAGGGAAGCTCAAGGCCAAGTCACCAATTTGCATGGCGCCCAGAGGGCTCTTCTTGAGTGCGTCCTTGGCTGCGCCTGCTACATCTGGCTTGCCAGCATCTGATCCAGGCAACTGCAGAAAACCACGTGTATGCTCAGCATTGCTGAGTGCTGTGCAGCAATCAAGGGCACAGTAAGCAGGCAATGGAAGCTGAGACAAGCTTGCATGCGTCTGGCTGTGTTGGCAAAAGCATTGTGTGCAAAAGAATCTGCAAGCTGTCAGCGCTGCTAGGTGATCTACAATGTATAGGTGCAGAACCATCTGACGAAACCCAGCAAAGCAGATGCATTGCCAACAAGCACAGAAGCCACAAATGTGAGCCAAATGTATTGCACTAATATACAGCCTACAGATGCAGTCTGGACTCTCTGACAACTGACTTTCACTTGCTGTGCCAGGGTAGCAAACAAAGCAGCGAATTCCAGCCGGCTATATATCAAGCTTACATGGTTGCGCAACTGTTTTGGGGAAGGGCTTGCAAAGGGCACAGTTTGTGCCGAACTGGCATGTATGCTCATGAGCATAACAGACCTAGCAGCATCGTTCTGTTCCCTTCTTTGGGTGCTTGCCAAACACAGCAGGTGCTGTGATGCTGCAGAGCCCACAAAGCAGATCGACAATCTGCTTGGAATGATGTCACATGCAAACAGATGTCTTTTGTGTACCTATGTGAACACCATGTCACCTGCACAGAGACAGAAAATTGGAAATATGCAAGTTTGTGCAATGCGCACTGTGTCTGCAGTGCGGTGTATGCTTGCAAGGGCTTTGTACCCACCTTGGGTAGGGATGGGCCGCTGGGGGGCTTGGCAGTGGGGCCCTTGGGCAGGCCCTTGGCCTCGCCAGGCTTGGGCGCAGTCACCGCCTCCTTGTCGTTGGCTTGCCCAGGGAAGCTCAAGGCCAAGTCCCCAACTTGCATGGCGCCTAGAGGGCTCTTCTTGAGTGCGTCCTTGGCTGCGCCTGCTACATCTGGCTTGCCAGCATCTGCTCCAGGCAACTGCAATACAAAAAATTCGGGTCACTACATATTGTATGCATGCTGAATTTGCACTCAAGCTTAAAGCAAGTGCGCTTGCGTCAGCAACAAGTGACGCGGACACAATCAAGGTGTGCCTTGTACTCTCAAGGTTTTGCTGACATCACAGGAGAGTGGGTGTTTACACCTGCACTTGGCAACAGTTACTGATGTGCTAGAATCTCGGCACAGGTCGCTTCTATGTATGCAAGGCAGTTTTCATCTGGGGGACCCAAGCACATTTCCGGTTGACAATGCAGTGAGCAAGTTCAGCACCACAGCCCAGTGACTCTCATACCAAAATCAACGCAGGCTGCAGCTACTCTTTTGCAGAATCGCTATGAGCTACAGAAAAATGAGTGCAGGGCGCTGAGCTTGGCATCAGTTGCAGATGATCCACGCTCATGCTTTTCTGCCACATCAGGTCCATCGCCAGGAGCCTACAGAGGTGCTACATGCCGCAGAGTAGCAATATGTGGCACCTCTTGATATCCTGGTGATGAACAGCACGGATGTCTCTAGACCTGCAATTGAGGGAGCAAACCCAAAAGTCCTGGGTTGATGCATAAGCAGCAAGAATTGCTTTGACAATATGCATATAGCAGGCACCAGGATGGCAAACCGGACCCACCTTGGGAAGAGAGGGGCCACTGGGGGGCTTGGCGGTGGGGCCCTTGGGCAGGCCCTTGGCCTCGCCAGGCTTGGGCGCTGTCACCGCCTCCTTGTCGTTGGCTTGCCCAGGGAAGCTCAAGGCCAAGTCACCAACTTGCATGGCGCCTAGAGGGCTCTTCTTGAGTGCGTCCTTGGCTGCGCCTGCTACATCTGGCTTGCCAGTGTCTGATCCAGGCAACTGCAGAAACACATGTTGAGTCAGCGCCGAGCTGACTGAATGCTGCCTCATTGCCGTAACATGTTGTACAGTCACAGAGGCCATCAAAGGGGCAAGAGTAATGCCCCTGCTGTCCGCAAGCAGAAGTCACATGGCAATAGGTAGCACTGGGTTTGCGCAACATGCTGTGACACGCAAAACAAACATAGACTGCCCTGTCACCATTTGCTGCCCTCAAATCATCGCAGGCTGCGATACAGTGAGCATGTGTGCCTTCTGTGTGCCACTAGTGACTGATGTGGCAATTTCATGATGCAGCGACTGAATGTATGAGGGGTTCGCCACTAGCTTGCTTACATTGGCCTCAACCCTGTGTTACAGATGGACTGCAACCTGAGGTGCAACCTATGTATGACAAGCGACAATTACTCTCAGACACAATGCATTGACTGTGTGAAGCTGCATTGCAATGCACAGTGTTGTGTAAGCAGATATGCAGAGATGAGCTATAACATGGACTACCCAAACGCACCTTGGGTAGTGAGGGGCCGCTGGGAGGCTTGGCAGTGGGGCCTTTGGGCAGGCCCTTGGCCTCGCCAGGCTTGGGGGCTGTCACTGCCTCCTTGTCATTTGCTTGCCCAGGAAAGCTCAAAGCCAAATCCCCAAGTTGCATGGCGCCTAGAGGGCTCTTCTTGAGAGCGTCCTTGGCTGCGCCTGCTACGTCTGGCTTGCCAGCATCTGATCCTGGCAACTGCAAGCAGACACAATTCCTCAGTATGAGCTGTTATGCGTAGCCTTGAGTTTTGGAAGCTTGCACGGTTTATGAGGTGAGCTTCAATGAGGTCTCTGTTGTCAGTCTGCAGATGTCACACAAATGTGCCATGTGGCGTTGTGCTGCCTTGCATTCAATGACATCAAAGTGACAACATCCTTTGGTTCCACGGCATCTTGACATGCTGACGTCATGGCCCAGTCTTTGTTCCAGCCTTCACTTGAAGCTGCAGTGTGCACTGCAGGCTATATTTGAAAAGGGAAATATTGACATGACAGTCCAAAGGCTTTGATCACATGCAAAAGCTGCTTTGAAGAGCGAGATGAATGTAGTGAAAGCTGAATTGCATATGAGGGAACCGAAGACATGAAGCTGCAAGGTGTGGGCTGCTGAGAACTATGCAACCCCACCTTGGGTAGGGAGGGGCCGCTTGGGGGCTTGGCAGTGGGGCCCTTGGGCAGGCCCTTGGCCTCACCAGGCTTAGGCGCTGTCACTGCCTCCTTATCGTTGGCTTGCCCAGGGAAGCTCAAGGCCAAATCACCAAGTTGCATGAAACCCAAGGGGCTCTTCTTGATTGCATCCTTGGCTGCTCCAGCCACATCTGGCTTGCCAGCGTCTGATCCTGGCAGCTGTTAGAAAGCACACACAATTTTTGGCAACAGATTTGGAGAGCAGCATGCTGAAAATGCGAGGCAATGCAGACTGCAGCCTGTGAGTTGTGATATCAAGAGCCTGATCTGTACACCCTTCACTTCCAGATTCCCCTTGCAGTCATGCTATAGCTAGAAAAGGTCAGCATTCTGGGATACACAATTCACAGAAACGGTGATTGTAGGTCAATTCTGTGTGAGATTACAGCTATGCAACCACATGGGGCAAGTTGACATGACAAGCATAGACATGTGTGTCACATGCAGCTGTGAGGATGTGTCATGTGGTGTAGGTAACACATGCTCGTGCTGCCTTGAAACGTTACGCGTGCCATGCATCTGCTGTTTGCATGCTCAACAGCTACTCTGTGCTCAGCAGTCATGATCTTGTACTATGTCAAAGAGAGTTGTCATCCTGTGCATTGCATTGCAGCAGACTTGCACACCCACCTTGGGTAGAGAGGGGCCGCTAGGGGGCTTGGCGGTGGGGCCTTTGGGCAGGCCCTTGGCCTCGCCAGGCTTGGGTGCTGTCACTGCCTCCTTGTCATTGGCTTGCCCAGGGAAGCTGATGGCCACATCGCCAACAGGACGTGCAACATCTGCAATTGCTCCACCTACATCACTAACACTTGTCATTAACACTTGCCAGCTGCCAGCAGAATCTGGAAATGCATATTGTTCTGGTCACAAGTAGCACAATGAGCATCTCGACAGTCAAGTGCTTTGCATTTCAATCAATTGGCAAAACTGCTGCAAGGAAACTGAGTGTGAGAGTGCAGCTGGACTGATCAAGAAATATGTGATGCATGTACCTGAGAAAGCAAGCTGAGCAGCAGAGACGGCGCCGAAAAACTGTACGGCGAGCTGGCTGGGCCCTTTCTGCAAACAAACAAGTCGCTGTTTGCATCGTGCTGAGTGTTCTCGCCTCTGCAGAAACCATGCAGACGCCACAGGACTCACCTCATCACGTCGGCCTGCTGAGTCAGCTGGCTTCTGCACAGAACACAACAAAAAGTTATGACGACATACTCAACTCCTCGCGCCGTATCGAACGTACAACGCTTTGCAGATGATGCCCTGTTCGTGCATCATGTTCGGCACACGTGTGCCATGCATACGCCATCAAAGCCATATGTTTGTCCACACCTGAGCGGCAATGCGCACGACACGTGATCGTGTTGATGTGCTGGGAGGTGCTCTAGATCTGAATGTTGTTTGGCATGCTCCTGGCTGAACACGAACTGCGGCTGATGAGTGCATGGTGGCGACCATGGTCAAGTTTGAACTCGATGGGCAGGTGACTTGTGTGCTGTATCGCAGCTGGTCAGATCACCAACTCGTCTTTGTACCTCGAGGTACAAAAGATACACTCTGCGCTTCTGCGGTATTGTTGCGAATACCTACGTCGAGGACACCCGCAAGGTTCGAGCTTTTAGGCTCTGTAGTTGCAGCGCCAGGATGCAGATCCGTAACGCCAGCACAGCATGTCAGCCAAGTGATTGGATGTCCACGTGTGGCTCGACTTCTTAAGGCCGGTCTAGATGTTACGCCTCGTACCTTCGTTGTACGACCGAAACCTTTTCGAAATGCGAAAGGTGGTGGTGGCCTGAACGTTCGCCCGAGCGGAAGCCTTTTTGAGGTAGAAAGGGGTAGAAAAGAGGCCGCGCGCGAGCCTGGCTTCTCGTAGCGCAACATGGTCAACGGCCTGGAGCTGCCCGCCCCGGCTGGCGCAACTCCCAAAGCAGCTGCCAGGTTGCGCTACCTAGTCGCTAGGCCGCTCATGAAGCAGCGTGCAGCAGATGACAGCCTCGAGTCGTTGAGTCTACAGTGCCTGGGTAAGTCACGCTGGCATACCAAGAACAATCTGTTAAACGCACGCTTCCTGATGGGTCACATACTCACATATGAGAGGCACACCACCGCCGTGCTACCAGAAGAGCTTAGTGATCAGACGCCACACACTGCTTGGCTCAAGGCTTACCAGCAGGAACGACTAGCAGCACTCCAGAACCCGGTTCCTGTCAGACAGCCAGCCACAGTCACAATCACAGATGCAGGCGCCACTGCTGTACTGGCTTCTAGCACATCAGCCGCCCTTGCTATCACCAAGGACACCCTGACATACGCTTGCCTGTGGGGCAGGTGAAGGCTTTGCAACCTGCCACACTGTATGACCGCTCGCTGTTTTCTGCAGGCTGTCAGATGATGTGACAAAAAGGTCCAAGATGCTTCGAGAAAAGCCTATCCTTCAGCTACACCTGTGTATAACAGATTTACGTCTTGAGGTCCAGGAATTAACACGTCGGCACTTAAGTTCGGAATTTTGCGCACAAGAAAGGTGCTAAGAGCTTAAGTTCGGGTCCTCTCCACTAAATAGTCGTGGGTTCGAATCCGGTATGTTACACTGTGGAAATGTTACGCCACCAGCACAGAGAGGGAGGCGCACTAGAAGGTGCATTGCTCTGTTTTCTATCCGGACTGACCCTGCGGCACAGATCATCAACTCACAAATGCTCACGCACCATGCCGCCAGAGTAGCGCAGAGTGCACTTGTTGGCCACCCAGTACTGCACCAGCTGCTGATATTCCTGGTTTTCTACAGCTGCTCTCAGGTTGGCTGGCGCAAACACCTTCTTGTCCTCGATGCTAATTGCATCTCGCTGCAAGACCCAATGAGTACTGCTGCCATCTGGTGGTGGTGTCAGCAGGTACTCCTGCACGACGCCTGATTGCCCTACACATACACCCAACTTTTTCTCAATAGGCCCTGTGACTGTGACTGCAGGTGTGATCATCATTGTCCCAGTTCAGTGTTTGGTAGTAGCTGCAGGCTGTGCTGATGATGTCAGCCGCGCAATCAAGCCTTGTGAGGGATCCTGATCTAGGCATTTTCCTAGGATGCTCAGGTTTGGCAGCAAGCCTGAAGGCATGCACTTGCAAAGGGTGCCCAATGAGGCACAAATTGCACCACTGGGGCCTTGGTCAGCTTGTCATTTGTGATGAGGAGCATGGCGTGCCAATGCCCATGTCAACAGCACTCCTGCGTTCAAGACTGCTGTGGCAAACTCATGAAAGCATTTCGTGCAAGCATTCTGCATTGTGCCAAGCATCAGCAACAAGCCTGGGGGTGCTGCAGCATAGTTGGCGGAACACAGCAGACAAGGCGCTCACCTTGCTGTGTCAAGGCAATGACCAGGACTGTCCTGGGCCTTTATACGGCATAGGCTGCAGCAACCTGATCACTGCCCTTCTTGCCAGTCAGTTCATCCCCTGGCCAGATGCCAAAGATGCTGCCCACAGCAAAATTGGCCCCAACAATGCTGCTGCCATCAAGTGGGTCAAATGCCACCTGCACCCAGGCTTAACTGCATGAAGACGCCGATTGTTCCAGGCTCCCCACCTGTCAGGGCTGTGTTGGCAGCACTGTGTCTGCGCGTTACACAGCCAAGGGTTTTGTAGTATTGGCTGAGGTCTGCGCTGGGCAAAAGGCAGGTGCATGAAGCAATCCAATTTGTGAGAGCAGGTCAGCGTTCTTGACCAAGGGTGGGGTTCTTTTTGCCGTTTGCAGTGCATCACGCTGCCCTGCGTGCAGAGAGGCTACTTGACCAACTCAAGGCTACATGCTCAAAGCTCACCCAACATGCATGCTTGACCAAGGTGCAAAGAGATGCAGAGCCATGTAGAGCATGCTTGCTGGCATGTCAGATGCTCAGAACTGCATGCATGCTGCAAGGGATCAGCACCACTTACAGAAAAGCCTTTTCCCCCCATATCCTGGCACTCTGTCTGCTCCTCACTTGATGCAGTCTCGACTACTCCAGATGCTTGCAGGTGCTTGAAGACAATGTCACTAGTTTGCACATCAAAATAAGGCGGTGGCATCAAAATAAAGCGGTGGCATGCATCATGCCGATGGGGAGCTTTGATGCAAACAATGTCTACTTGCATCTGCAGCTCAAGTAGCTATTGCAGAACGGCAATCTGAGCCTTACAGTGAGTTGCTGATCGCCCAGTGTGTTTTTGCCCTGACTTGCCTCCACACTTGTGCCTCTGAGAACAGTCTGCACTATTTTCCGGACTGGAAGTAAGACAGCCACGCGCCACGTCCCGGCATACCCTGCATCGCCCTCGTCATGATGTGCTACACAGCGCCGCGCGATCGCAAGATTGTTGCGTTGCCTTACTAACCAGATATATCCTTACTAAACGTTCACCTCCAGTGGAAACGCATGCAACGCTGCGCACATGCATTTGTCAATTGATCACGAGCATGTTTGTGCTGTTGTGGAGCTGCTGTGATGTAGCTTGACCAGACAGTGCGCTCCTGCAGGTGCTCGCTTTCAACGTCATGTTCCGACAGACCGCCTAGCCGGCCTGTGCATTCAGCATTCTTGCTGCCGTCTGCGCCACTGCTTACTACAAGCGCCAGAGTTCACTGTACCCGCAAGCTCATACGGGACAGCGCATACCAAACCAGCTGCAGCATCTGCTCGCGGAGGTATGCCATTGTCGGCAAAGCGTGTCTAATTCCCTCTCAGCGCCCTCTCCTCGCCGGAGTACCACTCCATGCGAACTGCGGTGTTCAACGCCCCGTGCATCTGACGAAGCGAGTGCAGTCAAGTCACGGGTCACGGCTCAAAAGCTTGCGTGCTGACTGCAGTATCGTGAAGTTCTGCATGTTTCAGCAGACGCTCTCTGCAGCCTCCAAAATGACACGTATTCGCAGGTCAGTGCGAAGATGCTTTACGTGCTGCAAAATGCAGAAGTGATGACATGAAACTCTCAGTGCAGATGACAGCTGCGCTCTCTAGTGAAGGACATTCTTCCATGCTCATGCTTCCCCATATTGTGGACCAGCTGCCCAGCGGGTGATCACCAATGTGTGTTATCAGCTTATTTTGATGCAGAGCTCACTGTAAGGTGTACATTAACTTGGCTATGTATGCAGACTTGAAGCAGGCAATGTTTTGCCCTTGACATGGGTGGGACAAACTTTCGAATAATTCATGTCAAGCTGTCAGGGAACGCTGGCCAAGTGGTATGTAGCCAGATCCTGGTGTTGTGCACTTGGTATGATACCCACAGAAACTTTGCTCATAGCATGCCCAGGTAACAGCATCTGCTTGCCCACCTGGCAGGAGCAGGGGCTGGCCCCTTGCTATGACTCCAGCAAGAGCCCTAAAATTTGTCACCTTGCACTGCTGCATGGACATTGCCTGAGGCACAATACCTAGGCCTTGAGCAGTTTGTGAAACAATGAAGCTGCTGAGCAATTCTGTCTTGCATTCAGGCTGAGCTAGAAATGGAGAAGTTTGAGGTTCAGGAGCGCTTGTGCTCAGTCCCAGCCACTGAGCTTTTTGATTTCATGGCTGCCAAGTTGGCAGGCCTTGCAAAGCGCCTGGGCAAGGAGTAGGTGCTCTTTGGCATGAGCATGCTGTATTGTGATGTCACAAGCCTCATGCAAGTTGCCTTCCTTGTGCATGCTCAGTCGTGATGTCACAAGTCTTCCTTGTGCATATTGGTCTTTCTGGGCAGGCTCTCTTTTGGTCTGCTAGCATGCAGCACCTAATGCAGCCAAGCATTGCGCCAACAATGGACTGCCTTCAAATCAAGCTGTGCATGTCTTGAAGCTGCAGACTTGCCCTTGCAAAGTTGACTGCAATTCTGTGCAAGCTCTTGGTCCTGAGCAATGGTCTCACTGCCAGGCACAGCTGCACAATCCACGTCTCAAAGGCTTGGAGCACTGGTACAGTGATGTTTGTTCAGCTCCACACGTACCTGCATATGCTGCAGATCTGCCGGAAGATGCTGTGCATACACACCCTGACTGTGATGCAACTCACTGCATGTTTCAGCCATGACACAGACTTGAGGTTGTGATCCAACCCTCCTTGAGGCTGTGGTCCACCCCTCCTGGAGGGTGGTCCCCCCCTCTTCGAGGGCATGGTCCACCCCTCCGTAGGCCGTGATGCACCCCTCCTTGATCAACTTAATCAACTCGCTGCAGGCCTCAGCCAGGCTGCAAAGCTAGTGTCGGCTTCTGCTTCAGCTTTCCGACGCACCAGACCAGCCCCCACAACGGCACTATGATCACCTGGGCCAAGGGCTTCACAAACCCTGGAGCTGTGGGCCAAGATCCCGCTGTCTTGCTGGAGGAAGCCCTCACAAGGCAAGGCATGCAGGTATTCATGAAGCCTCAGCAGTCACATGCTGAACATCAGGCTGCTGCATGCCTTGACGCCTCTGCTGGTGCTCATGCTGCTGCTGTTGCTTGTGCTGGTGCATCACACAACTGTTGCAATCCAGCACTTGTACAAGCACTTGAGTGCATGCCAATATGCACCCGTCCAACCCACTGTCCTCAATTGACCTGTTGACCTTCACAGCTGCCCAAAGGGCCATGATGCTGTAAACCAACAAACTCTTGAGCAGCTAGAGAATTGTGGTGTTGACTCAATGATGCTGGGAACCTTGGCAACTCCTGCACAGAACCTGGAGCAATGCTGGAGATCCATGAAGGCACTTCAAGTTGCGTGATCACACAGCATTGTGCATGCAGGCGAGGGTGATGTCTTTGGTGAATGATGCTGTGGCAACCTTGGCAACTTGTCGCTACACTAATGCGGACACGATGCTGGGGGTGACACTGGGCACAGGCGTGAATGGTTTCTACGTGGAGCAACCACAGAATGTACAAAATGCAGGAAGGCATCTAGCGGAAGACACACATGTCATCATTGACTATGAATGGGGGGACTTTTTCTCACCACTCCTGCCAATGACTGATGCTGATGAGGACCTGGATGCTGCCTCTGGCAATCCTGGTTGCCAGCATTATGAGAAAATGACTGCAGGTATTGGCGGTCAGGATGGGCCTGTGCCAACCAACAGTGCCAAGCAAGAAAGCGAAGATGCAGCTGCATCTGATGTGCATGCTCTGAGCAACAAGCATGTGGAAACGAGTCGTGCTGACAAGCCAATCTGCTGCGTATGTGTCTTGCAAGCGCAGCATCTTTGCGCTCTGACCATGCCTTTGGTCAACAGGAGCTTTGAAATGCTCTGTCCATTGTGACTGTCTCTGCCAGTATCAAGGACAACTGGCATGCACAATGTTCTGAGCTGTTCATGTGTGATTCCCATACGCATACTTACACCAGTTTGGCTTTATGTTCGATACAGCAAGCACGTCCTGAATTGCAGGAATGTACCTAGGAGAGATAGCCAGACGGCTCTACTGAGATTAGCTGAAGAAGCTGGCCGATTTGGCCATCAAGTGCCCCTTTGTTAGCGACAGTAGAACTCGCTGCATACTTCCCAGTTAAGCTGCATTGACGACGACAAATCCCCACACATGCAGCAGACTGTGGAAATTCTGCAGACTTCTTTGGCTGTGCCGATAGAGCACATCCCAGTAGCAACACGGCTCATGGTAAGTCTCTGCTTTACCGATTGTGCCTGTGGTTCATCGCTCACTGACATGCGCATTGATAGTGCATATTCAGGCATTTCTACAAAGAGGCTCTGCATAGATGCTTGCCTAGTTGCAGCACATTATCAGCTCATGGGAGCACTCTGCTTTGACATGTATGATGACTGCAAGGCATGCATCAGGGCGTGAAATGAGGAAGATGTGCCCTGCAATCTTAGGCCTTACCAGCAGAAAACATAGCTGTGCCATTTGAGAGTGAATGAGGTCCATGCATGCCGCAAGATGCCTTTGACGGTGCTGTCAACAACATCAAATATGCTGCGGCAGGTGAAAGAGGTGTGCAGCTTGGTCGGGAAGAGGGCAGGCCGGTTGAAAGCGGTTGCAGTGGCAGCCGTCATGCATCAGCTGGGCAGAGACACAGGCCAGCGCACCGTCATTGGGGTTGATGGGGGCTTCTATGAGCAGTATGACAACTATAGAGAGGCATTGCAAAAGGGCCTGGTAGACATCATGGGCAAAGAGGCTGCATCAAGTGTGCACCTCAGGCATGTGGCCAATGCTTCTTCATTAGGTGCTGCTTATTTGGCAGCAGCCGCAGTCAGGCAGGATACAGTGTAGTTCTTGTGCCTGACAAGGGTACTCCATGTTGGGAGGAAGCCTATACATGCATCGCTCTGTCAACTCGTTCAGCAGCTAAAGACCAGCAGCACCTGCCACAGGTACCTGTAGACTTCAATAGGCCTAGGCGTGGCCACATGGACCCTAAAGGCATACTAACTTGGTCAAACATGTCCCTCTCGATACAGTCGCGTTTGTATTCCCCAGGTGCGCTGCAGGAGACCAGCACTGCAATGATTAACCCTTCATCACAGGTTTGAAGAAAATTCAAACCCCCCTTCCCCCCCCTCTGCCCCCTCCAACACCTTCCTTCCTGTGACCCCTGCGGTTCTTTTGACTGTCTGTGTGAGATTTCAGACTGTTGATGCTACGCGTGTGCAGTCCCTGCAGTCCAGTTCAATCTTAAATGCGCTGCAACCGTCCACAAGTCTACGTCTGCTTGCCTGCCTGCTCATGCCGGTATCTTGATCTCTGTTTGACGGTCGAGGCTTCGTCCCGCGAGTTTGACCGATCTGGCCCGTAGCCACGCATAAGGAACATCAGCGCCCTTTCGAAGGTAACTTTTGTTTTAGGACCGACCGTAGCATAAAGATCCAGGCCTGAGGTCCGCTCGACTGCATTTTGGCTTGGGTATCCCTGGCATTATCACGCCTGATATTCATGCCTTCTGATTGCAGACGCAGATGTTGTTTCCATTGTCCAAGCCCCAACAGTCCAGCGCAGCCAGCTGACAGCCTTCTCACAGCCAATTCTTGACCCCTAGCAGACGCAGCCTCAGCTGAAGCGCGGCCGCCCTTGAAAGGACAATGCCAAACTGTCCAAGTGCAGCATCTGCCAAGACGAGCCATTTCAATGTCCTGGCAGAGCCTCCCTTATCTGCCAAGCACCACAAACCTCCTCGCACCCCTGCCAAGCACAGTGACCATGCCCACTTACCAGCCCAGTCTGAAGCAGTGGCTGGGCCACATGCGCCGGGAGCCACCGCACCGGTTGCCACCGCACCGGTTGTGGATGCTGAAGTTCCTCTTGCAAGCATCACGCGCAACAAGTCTGCCTTCAGCGCTTTGGCAGGTAAGGCAAGGCATCCTCCTCTTGCCAAGCAAGTGTGCTGTTCTTCCTGTTATAAACACTGCTGCTTTGCCTGCTAATATGCAAAGTGCTGGCCACATAACCTTCATTGCTGTTGCAAAGGAGCTGTACCTTTTGTTTGATCCCCAGCTTTCTGGGGCAGAACCCCATTTTTCAAACAGGGGCTTGCATGCCATGGCAACAGCAACATTCACCATGATCCACATGAACTATGCGCTTGCCTTGTGCAGCTCCCAGCCAGGGCAGGGAGCCTGCCTCCCGCAGCCACCCCGCCGCTGAGCCTGAGTTTGAAGCACTGCTTTGTGACGTGCCTGAGTGTGTAGTACTTGATTCCGTACCAATGCCAGCATACATGTCCGCTGCATCAGAAGCGGCCAAGCACAGCAATCATGCTGGAACACTGCCTTCAGCTAAGCCTCAGCAGAACACCTTGGACCCTTCTCTTCCGGTTTCTCACAATGCAAGTCCAACCAGTGTGCCGAGGGAAGCCTCCACAGACCTTACTTCTGCCACAGCCTTGCACAGGCCAAGCGCAGGCTCCAGGCCAGCAGAGGTGTGCTTTATAGAATGCATCAAATGCAGTGCTGTTTCAGAAGGAGTTTTAATGTTTGCTGTTACTTGTGGCGGGTCTTGCATAAAACCACAAATTTGCATTTTGTGGTTTTATGCACAACCTGCTGTCTGTGATGTTGCAGGCAGCAGCGGCTGACCTGACAGCTAACCAGAAAAAGCGCCAAAGAGCAGGATCTACTGAAAGTGCGACCTCTGGTGACGGCACTCCTGAGCGGCCAACCAAGAAAGCTGACTTGGAATGGTATGGCACTGCAAATCATTGCTGCCATCAAACTACTGCTGTCCGCTGTTTTGCAAGAGCTCTTGGTCAGTATAGACATGCAAGCGCCGGTGAATTTGCCTTTAGGGTGAGCCCAGATGTGGCTCAAGCTTTCCTGGAAGTGCTTCAGCGTGAGGGTGCAGGGAGCTTAGAAAAACGCCTTGTCACCATGACCCAGGAGGTGAAGCACTTTCCACTGCAAAGCACACACTGTAGTCTTGCAGTGCCCTGGAGACCTGTGATCCAAGATTAGTTTGTAGTAGTCATGCACAGTCACTGGGAGCAATGAATAAGATGAAAGAGCAAAGGCACAACACGTGATTGAAGCACAGTTTCATCTGCAGGAGCCATCTGTCTCTACCACAAGCACTCCAGGCAGTGGGCCAAAATTTGATGCAGAACTAAGTACGCCTAAGAAGATGAAGGATGAAGTGAAGAAGGCGAAGGATGAAGTCAAGCCTCGTGTCAAGACTGAGCGTCAGATCCAAATGCAGCGCAAAGGCGATGTGTCAGCCTGGGTTGATGGAGGTCTGTTGGATTTGATCCCTGCATTTGCTTGCACCTTGGACTCTCAACTCTGATGTGGGGCACGCCATGTCTGAATGCATCAGAGACTGCGCAACATGTTGCAAGAGGCTAGCTGCTGTTATGGTCAAGTGCTGCCTTGAGCAGCATCCAGAATTGCCAAGCAGTCACACTCAACTGACATCACTGTCACTGGCTGTGACGCTCAAGCCTACCAGTTTCTGCATGACTGGCAACCAGGGAAGCTGCTCGCCAAATGCATGTTGAGCATGCATGCAGGGATGTGAGGATGTATAGACAGCAAGATGATTGGCATACTGATGTTGCTGACTGCAGACGTGGCTATCAGGAATGGCGCCAGCCTGGCAGAGCTGAGTCTTGACGATCCACCCATGCTTGTTGAACTGGATGAAATGGACGATGGCAAGAGGGAGCCTCCTCCTTTGGTGGCTGTCAGTGGCACAGCAGGAGACAAAAGCAAGGCGGAGCGAGCTAAACTCAGGCAAGAGCAGCTGAGGCACATGATGGAATTGGAGCCCGGTGGAGATGGAAGGACCTGGCTGCAGAAACAGCTGAGGCAATATTTGGTGCCATGTCTGAAAGGTCTGCTTTGTGTGCTGCATTACAAGCAGACAAGGCATCTAACACAAATGCAAGCATGTTTGGTACAACAGCAAGCATGTTGCTTTGTGGAATAGCCTACACAAAATGGTACAATGCATGCAACATTGCTCAACTGTGGCTGCAAGCTGTGTCTGAGGTCTCATCAACGGGACTGCTGCATGCAGGTGTCATCAAGAAGCATACCTCCAAGACTGAGGCAGGACTGACTTTGCTGGCCCTCTGCGTTGGAGGACTTGAAAACAAGGCCTGCTTGGACTGCGAAACTCTTTTCTCCAGAAAAGACTCTGCCAATTACCCAGATTGCGTAACCCCTTTCTCTGGGATGGTGAATGCAGGCATCTATCTCTTGAAAGGTCAGCCTGTGCAAACCTCCTGTTGGTCACAAGTAGTCTGCAGTAAGCAACCCTTGTTGTTGTCATCTGCTGCTTTGCCAGCTTTGGCATGCGCCACCATATGTGTGGTCACGCACCTGCATGGCTGGGCCAAACTTGTGTGAAAGCAAGGTACATCCCTTGGTGTTGCTGGATGCAGGAGAAGCAGCACACATGGTTGATGTAGTTGTGGCTGAAGTCATGAACAATTGGGAAAAAACCAAGCGCTTCTTTGGTGTGAACCGCAGCTCCTTTCAAAGGCCCCGCAACACAAGCATAGTGAGGCGTTGTCAGGACAAGTATGCTCATGAACGCGGCGAAGCAAGAACAGAAGCAGACGGGTACACGGCTGAAATAAAAAAGGAAGAGACTGCAGCCAGAATGCTGCTGACGCTAGCACGCCACCTTTGCGGTTTGATTGCAGCTGTCTACAATCGCAATGGATGCGATGAGCGCTGGGTGGCGCAGGTATGTGCAACCTTGACTGTGTCCTGGTCACTTCAGCACACTTTTGCATCAAGATGCTATGCTTGTATGCCTGAGCTGACTAATAGCTGAGGCAGCACACCTGCTTGCCAGGCTAACATCATGTTGACATGCATGCACTCTACCTGTTGGCAATGAATAGAGTAAGCTTGACTGCAAGGCAGTAGCTGCTGGGTGCTCAAACGGTCAATTTGATTGGGCACAATTTGTGCAGATTCAGCAGCAGGGCTGCAACGCCACGCTGCTGCTTGTCAGTCTCTACCCAATATTGCGAGCTGTGCTCACCCAGTTGACACGCGAGATGAAGGCAGCTGGGACTTGGCCTGAGCACTTTGGGGATCAGCTGTTGCCTGCCAGCCTAGAGGCAATGTACAAGTGCTTGGCAAATCCAGCAGCGGTGCAGGTGAGTCAGCTTGCCAGGCTGTTGAGGATCAATGCCGCAGTAGCTTGCCTAACTTGGATTTATAGGCACAATTTCACGTCCAGATTGTGTGCGCCCCTTCTGCTAGGCTTCAACATGTTTGTAGCAGGGCAAGAATTACCCCGTGGCTTGCGCTGTTATTCATGACACAATTGGACGTGTGATGCAGTCTATGCGCATCTTGCACTTGTGGTCATTTGCAAGTAGCTGTTTGAAATACAAGCTTTGTCTGGGCATGGAACAATGAGTTGAGTGACGTGTTCAGCTTGTTGCAGGTTCATCTAGGCGGGGATGATGCTAAGTGGCTCATGGAAGTCTTGCTGTGCCTGGTTGGAATGGTGAAAGAAAATGAGGAGGCCAAAGCACAACTGCTCAAGATTTTGCCTGATCTCCAGGTACAGTTGGCATCCCAAGTCATGACAAGCATGCAAGCTGCCGCATTTCGCCAGCTTGGCAAGTTTCATAGTCTTATAGTACAGGTGTCGGGGGATTCAACGCAGGGCTGCCTGACATGTCAAGTGACTGCAACAAATCATCGCTGCAGAGCTGTGGAGCTGCTGCATGTTATGAGTGGTTGTCATGTCCCACAAGTCAATCACATTTCTTGCTGACGGTTGGCCAATGCTGCTGGTTCAGAAACGCTCCATCTTGCTATTGAACACTCGCGTGTAGCATCATGGTCCCCATGCTTGGCGCCTGTGCACACGCCTGCCAGAGGTTGACAAATGCGTTTCATCTATGGCATTTGCCTTGCAGAAAAAGTGCTGTTTGATGGCTGAGAGCATCAGACGAGACATGAACATCAACAAACGTGTGCGGAGCGTGCAAGTAGATCAGAGCATTTGCGATATTCTAGTTGCACAGGAGCCCAACTTTCCCATTGCAATGCGCCTAGCAGAGATGGAATGCCTTACTTTGGAGGCGCTGGGGTCTGCAAAGCTACCTACACAGCTTGCCGCAGACTCAAGCTGTGATTAACAGAGCGCCTCTGCAGCACATGAGCACGTTGAGATGCATACCTCAAATATGATCCAAAAATACCAGGATCTGGCACTAAGGCTGTGTATACATACGTAGCAGAGTTTTCCTGTCACAGTACACTCTGGCTGCATCCAGTGCATACGGAACACAAGGCTGTCTAGACACTAGCTCAAGACCACTACAAATGCCAGTGATCACTCATGAGCCACACTGCAGAAACACTTGGAGTGCTTTTATAGTAGTGGTAGATGAGTGCATTCAGAGCATTTGCATGCGAAACATGGAGTATTGCACTCTGAGCACCACACGGCGGGCAAGCACCACCCACAGTACTATGGTGTCAGGAAAGTTTAGATGGAGTACTCCATCTATGCAGCATTACTCGAATGTAATGCGGTGTTTTGCACCTGCTGAGCGCGGTGCACATTCTTTGAAGCTAACCTATGTGACGGGCCCATTATGAAACAGCTGGGGAGCTTGTGAGCTGCACAGGACTTTTTGAGCTGCACAGGACTTTTTGAGCTGCACAGGACTTTTTGAGCTGCACAGCACTTCGACTGGCAGGTCTGCAGACACTTCTGCCAGCTGGCCAGACTGTGTTGAGCTCTGAAGGTGGACACTTGCAGTTGCGCAGGCATGCAGCTATAAGAGGCGACATGTTGTGATTGGGCCTACAGAAGACTTTCCACAAACTGGTTTGGATGGTTGACTGCAGGCTGAGTTCATTCCCTCATCCTCTCCTGTGATTCTGACATAATAGAGAGCGTTCAACCTGCAAGCACTAGTGTGCGCGTCACAATCAAGCACATGGCAAAGGTTTGTCCATTAGGTGCTGCTTATCTGACAGCAGCTGCATCCAAGACAAGATTCTTTGCAACCCTCTGAATGGATCACTGCAACTCAAGCTGGTCTAGCAGTCAACCTCCCCAGTTGCACAGCTTGGGCTAGGGACGTGCTGCACGCATAGCCATAAGCGACCAACAGGTTTCTTTGAGATTCCTTCGAGCTTATTCCACGATATACTTATCTGACCATGCACAAGCTTGAGCATGCACAGCTGCACTGTCTGTCTACAACACGCTGACAGCAGGTCATATATATCTATATATCATAAAGTGTTTCTCATTGCCCCAAAGGCAAAGCTGGTCCCATTGAATGATAATGAAGCTCTAGTGACCTATGACAGCATGCCGTAGACTTCTATCAGTCTTGATGCCCGAGCACCATAGCTAAACCGCTCTAGAGCGTGTCTCTGTCAACGTGCACAAGCGGTAGTTGGAATAGGTGCTTCAGGCGTAGCTACAGGTGCCACTATGGAGGCTGCCTTTCCTTGTAGCATTGAAAGGCACACCTCTGGAGGAGACTGGCATGCTAATGGCAGCTTGTGGCCACTGCATGTATCAAAACGCGTGAGCTCCTTTAGCATACAGAAGCACATGTACAACCAGTTGGTCAATAGGCATTGCATGATGCAATGTCCTTTCCTGTTGGTCAAGCTTCTGACCTGCACCATGCTTGAGATGGTAGGGGCCCTTTGATCATTGGCTGAGCCTCGCTCAAGATGAGACGTCACAGCTGCTGGCAACTTGGGTCAATCATTGCGGAATTTGAGCCACTTGGTTTGATATGTGGTCCACCTTCTGTGATATTGAACAGCCTTTGCATGGCCAGCAGATCTGCTCTAGAGCACAAACACTGTTATGCTATTGTTCTTGTGCTCTGCCCCGGTTGGCTGAAGCGCCATGCTGATTTATTGATGCATCAGTAATATGTCATACTTGAGTTTACATCAAGCACTTGCAGTTGAATATGCTCAGCGGCATAACCGTGCTCCTGTACAAGATTGGCCATACTTGTCTGCCTGATCATTCTGTTACAGAGCACATATGGGACAAAAAGCATTGCTAGCTAGATGGCGAGGTGCTTATTCCGGGTGTTGTGCAACACAAGCATTACTGCGCATGTGTAGTAGTGTTGGGCACACAATTGTTCATCATGAGCAAGGTGCGCATGTCATGCAGCTACACCAGTATTGGGCAAGCCAAGACAATTGCCCTCATGCTTGCAATTGAAAAGTCTTTGCAAGCTGTCAGCCATGACAACTTGCACCTCAACAGGTCAACCGCATCTGGTTATAAGCCCTCTATGCTTGTGCATGTGTAGCGCATTTGGGGCAGATACATGGGCTGGCAGTGATGTTTCATGCGCCAAGACAGCTGTGTACACCCGCTATAAAAGAGTGAAGATTTCAGAAGCAGATAAAAATCCATGCTGTTGGGCATTGTGGGGGGCCCTGCGGGTAGAAGCAGCCTTAGTGTGTCCTGATGAAAGTGAGTGCACACAATTGTCCAGGTATGTGACACCACAATGCCAGCCCACACTGCTCCTGTCGATCAACAAGCCGTCTGAGGCACATGTATGGCATTTTTCGGAAAGACCTGCTTCAAGCGCAGCCGTTCTGCCCAGCCTGTCAGCACAAGACTTGCGCAGCAGTTGCTCAGCTGGAATTGTGTTGAAAGTAGTCCATTAAATTTCTGCCTTAAAGTTGATGTTTCTGTGGAATTGCAGGCGTGTTGAAACGGACTGTAGGCTATGCACGCATCTGCATACCTTAGCTTTGAAGTTTCAAGTTGAGTTGGTGCATCTAAAGCGTGTCCAGCTGGCTGCCGGAGCAATCAGGATGGAAGAAGAAGAATTGCGTCAGATCAGCACAACTTCTCTCACATGTTCATCTCATTACTCATCGCCAAGGGGGACTGCATAGCGACGTCTTGCGTGCGCTTAAGCCGATCGCAACTGACTGCAGCCAGCTCTCGGACGCCTGATCTAAATTTCGTTATTTTCCTGCTTCTACTCGAGGTCATACAGGGAACCTTCAGGTCTTTTGACCCTCTAAAACGCTTACAGAATGTGTAACACCGACGTGAAAAGTGGTACTGAAATGTACGCCAAGCTGTATCCAGAGCAGTCATCAGATGGAGTAAGCTCAGCCGTTTGTCGCCGTTTTGGTTGCGGCCGTGCAGCACTGACTGCGAGACACGCGACTTATAGGTCTTACGTCTGGGCAACACCGTGCCCGACTTCTCCGCTGAGACGACACAGGGCCATATGGACTGGCACAAATGGATCGAAGGCTCCTGGGCAATTCTCTTTTCTCATCCAGCTGACTTCACAGTGAGTTACTTGACTTTCACGGGCAGAAAGCACGCCTGCAACGCTGTATATGTCCTGATATCGTTCTGCCATCGCAGCCTGTTTGCACCACTGAGATCGGCCGGCTGGCCCTGAAGTATGATGAGTTGAGAGCCAAGGGTGTCAAGCTGGCGACACTGTCAGCAGATCCAGTAAGTCTGCTCAGCATAGCCTTCAGCCAGTTCGTTGCTGGGGCAAAACAGAAGAGCTTGACTTGAATTTCCCCTTCTGAATCATGCGATTTCATGACATGGTCAGACAGCATCTCCAGTGCAGTGAACACAATGCTTGTTGGCTGATGTGTCGATCATGAATGGATATGCAGGTTGAAAGTCATAACAAATGGCTGCAAGATGTAGTGGCGCACTGTGAGAACAAGGTGACAATAAATTTTCCAATCATTGGAGACGCTGATAGATCCATTGCAATCAAGTAAGGCAATGCCATTTTCTTGCAATTGATCTGACATCAGCGTAGACAATAGTGGACACATTAGCTCTGCATCAGAAAGTGCTTGCTCTAGGTAAGGTAGCATGTGCATGGAAATCACTTGCAGACATGCATCACAGGTCAGCACGAGTAAGCTTGCTTACCAAAAAGCTATCCTGATCATGGTCGTTGCAATTATTCTGTCATGCTTGCCATGATGTCGAGTTGATGCTGGTGTCATCCGAACCAGCCTACCATCACAGCTGCTGTTGACCTGAGCTTTTTACATGCTGCCATTGCCCATGCACGACACCATGCGTTTTGCTGTCTTTTATTCCGAACACAAAGTGTGTGGTGCTCATTTTCCTGTCAGGTATGGGATGCTGGACCCTAGCAACAAGGATAGCAACGACCTACCATTGACCATCAGAGCGGTCTTCATCATTGGACCTGACAAGAAGCTGAAGTTGTCGCTGAATTACCCAGCGTCTGTGGGTCGCAATATGGATGAGATCATGCGGTGTGTGGATGCGCTGCAGCTATCTGCTAAGCACTCTGTGGTATGTGTTCCCCATTGTCTCCATCCTACTTTTGCTTCTGCTAGAATGTGCATGAGTTTGCAAGCAGAGATGTCCCACAGTTGCCTGCGCTTCCCTGCTGCCCCAGTGACCCATGATCCATAATGCGAACTCAGCATCAAGACATGCAATATGTCTTTCATGTCTGCAGGCAACACCAGCCAACTGGCCATACAACCATGAGAGCATTGGCAAGAAGGGGTGGGCTTTCCTGCTGCCCACTGTTACGCCTGAAGACGCCCAGATGCACTTCCCAGGCCACCATTCATGCAAGGTGTGGATTGCCAACAACAGTTCCAACAGTTTCATTGTTTTCCTTCAACATCCCTGTTGTTCAAGCTGGTCTGTCAAATGTGACATTTACCTCATTATGTTGATGCCACTGGTCATGTGCAAACGACATGTCGAACTTTACTGCCTATATGGAAAAGGTGTCGTCACAAAACTGAGAAGACCAACCTGCATTGCAGTCTATCCATGCTGGTAATGCTAATGTTGAACATCCGCCCAACACACAGGCTTGGCCTGCAAATGCTGAACAACACTCATTCTTCTGGGCAGATGTTGTCACACACTTCAACTGTGTAGCGACTGGTTGTATTATGGGCTCTGCAATAGCTTGCTTAAATCGGCCACGTCTTTTGTTTGACATGCTGTAAATGCATTGCTGTGCATGCAGGTACCAAGCGGAATTGACTATCTGCGCCTGACTGACATATCTCAGCTGAACAAGTAGAAAGGAAAGAAAAGAAAGGTGTATGCCGTTTAGGCGTCATAGCAAGAGCCTGAACAAGTAGACATCTGCAGCTCATACAGCATATGGACTACTGACTGATACAGAGATCAAGAGTACCAGCTTGATTGCGGATTCTGTACAGATGCCATTTGATGACTGATCTCTGCTTCATGCAAAGCGCGATCACTGTGCTTGGTTGAGTGACCAGCACTGACTAATGTGCCCTGTAATGGGCACTCATTTCATTACGTGGATCAGGTGATCTGTTACTCAAGGAAAATTCAGCTTACTTTGTCGCTAAGATTACAGCAGCTTCAAGCGCTTTGAGTTCGACTTTGCAGGAAGTGTATGCTTATTCAGTACTGATTGCTTGATTTCAGGACTTGCATCAGGGTCATTCGAAACATTGCGAAGTAAGACATATGCTCAAGCAAATCAGTTATCAAACCTCAAGGATGACGTTAATAAAAGAAGTTGCCAATTATTCAACACCCAACAATGTCTGAGTCTACAGTGACAAGATGCAGATCTTTGGGCATGCATCACATTTTGCACCTTTTGTGCATTTGCACAATGCTCAAATGCCCTCAGACAATGCTGTGACAGACACTGCCGCTGCAAGACGTCAGTTGACCTCTTTCGTGTCATTTGACTGCTTCAAACTATTTGTCATTGCATACCTGATGTCCTATAAGTCATTATTCAATGGTCTGTGTGGCTGCCTGTTTGCGATTGGCATAATGTCAAGAAAGCAGCAAGTTGCGTGTGGATCTTGTACCAAGTACAAAACCCCCCGAGAATATGTTTCACGTCAGCAAGCAGCGGAGCAAGCAAGCAAGCAAGCAAGCAAGCAAGCAAGCAACAACAGTTTTGATGCAGTAGCTGAGTTGCTAGTGGATTTGTCATTAGTCACCGGCGAGATGGGGCGCACTGGCAATTGGCACCGCGCTCGGACAGTACGCAAAGAACGCAATCGCGACACAACGATGAGCAGCACAAACAACTCAAGAGTGCAGCAGATCCGACGATGAGCACTGCGTTTTGACGACAAAGCTCTCGGGAAACATGGTGAAACATGGACAGATCTTCAGCTCGGACACGCAGGCGGTCTTCTACAATTGGAAGCAGAAATCTATTCAGCGAATGCTCGACTTCGACTATCTGTGCGGTGAGCACCTGCTCGTGCAGGTCACGCGATGCACGGCGATAGATCAGGGGTTGCAGTGCCAATCTGCAGAGCGGCATCAAGCCGAAACGGCTCAGATACATAGTTGTGTATTTGCCTGTCGGAGTTGTGCACGCAGCCACATGCTTGGGTAATCTGCAGGTCGAAGCACACCTTCGGTAGCTTGCATCGTACAACCTGGCTCGTCTGGTGGCTTTCAAAAGCTGTTTTTTGGATCAGAAGAAATTGCCATTCCTGTTTACGGCAGGTGAGACTATAGTGTTTCCATCTCAACGCTTGGAGTCATGTTGGCGCATTGATCTGCCGCAGTAGTACAGTGGCCATAGTTGATGATTTGCATGGCCGCAAAATACAATCTGCTGCTTTGAGTGACGGGCATGTTTGGCATGCAGCACACCAGCAGCTGTCAAGGCTCACAGAGGTGCAGATGTGTTCATCAACTTTGCCTCTTTCAGGAGGTAGGCAGCAGGATCCTGTGGCATATCAGTTGTTCAGTCTGCACCACATGCCTGCAAAAGCCAGTGCATGATAGGTCAAATTCACCCAGCTATTGCAGATTGAAACTGCACGGCTGTCTGTTGCAACAGCTTGCATGTTGGCATTCCATTGTGACCTGAAACTACTGCAAACCACTGGCTTGGCCTGGAATGTGAATTTTTGCCTGAAACATGGCCTCAACCCAAACAGGTCCTTTCGTTCAAGCATTGCAAGTGCAGCATCAAGTCATTTGCAACATGTTTGAACTTGTCTCATCATGTTGTTTGTAGCAGATGATGCACACAATCCTGCATGACTAAGGCTGTCTACCTTGCCTGCATGCATTGCTAGCATCTGAGCCCCTGTCATTGATGATGCAGCGCATATGAGTCATCCATGGAAGCACTTCAGCAAGCTTCCATACGCACCATTGCAGTCATTGCAGAAGGTGTCCCTGAAGGTGACACCAAGCAGCTCATTGCCTATGCGGCCAAGCACAATAAGATTGTGCTGGGACCAGCAACAGTGGGAGGGCTTCAGGTACACAACCTACCCTAGCATGCTTACACACCAGATCTGAATTTACTCATGCAACTTGCAATTTATGCCAGCCTAGCTACACACTTGATCTGGAAATCCACTCGTGCAAGTTGTCTGTGGAACCAGCAACAGTGAGAGGGCTCCAGATACACACCATATTCCAGTGTCATTTCACATCAGCGCTCAAACCCCACTCATGCAAGCTTCCATTTGCACCATTGCAGTCATTGCAGAAGTTGTGCCTGAAGGTGACACCAAGTACTTTATTGCCTTTTTGATGTGGCTGTTGAACAAACTCAAACAGATCCAAATGAAGTACAGGCCTTAAGCCAGTACATGCCCTTGCTGCCCCTTACAGTCAAAAAGATGTGCAGGCTGGGGCATTCCGGATAGGAGGCACAGCAGGCATTCTGGAGAACATTGAAACCATTGAGTGAATGCATACATATCCAAGTCAAGTACATGTCTCATGCCCATGCAGACTTTTGTTGTGTCTTACAGTCAATTTGCATGCAGGCTGGGGCATTCCGGATAGGAGACACAGCAGGCACTTTGGAGAACATTGTGGCGTGCAAGCTGTACAGACCAGGGTCTGTTGGCTTTGTCTCAAAGTCTGGCGGCATGTCCAATGAAATGTACAATGTGCTGTCAAGGGCCACAAATGGGCTGTATGAAGGTCAGTGCAATTGACTTCTTTTGTATTGTGATGTTTGTGTACTCTAATTGTCGCCAAATCTGGTGGCATGTCCAATGGCATGTACACTGTGCTGTCAAGGGCCGCAAATGGGTTGTACGAAGGTCAGGACAAACTGCTTTTCTCCAATGATGGTGTTATTGCATCATGCCAGTCAATGCCACTATGTTGTCGCTGCATCTCAACGAGCCAAATGGTGATTGCATGACTCGTCTATGCATGTCTACACATGTGGGCCAACCGACAACATGTTTTAATGGCTTGTCGCTTTGTGGCTTGTCATGCACAACAGTGTAATGGGGTTTGCCAGGCAATCTCACTGCAGCTTCTCTGCATATTAGAGCTGACACACCTCAAAGCCATGTCCATTTTTAGTATGTGAGTGTGCAACTGAGGTGAGGAACGCTGTACCTCTTCAGGCATTGCATTTAGAGGAGATGTGTTGCCCAGCAGCGTACTGTCAGATCACTAGCTGCGTCATCTGAAGATCACAGATACCATGCATGCTCAGCCACTTCCCTGGCATAAGTGGTTCGACACAAAGCCAATGTGATTGTGCAGGCATCGCAATTGGAGGAGACGTATTTCCAGGCAACACCCTTTCAGATCAGTGTCTGCGCTGCCAAAAGGTTCCAACATCAAACTTATTTTGGTCCTGGGTGAGCTTGGCGGACACCACAAGTACAGCCTAGTAGAAACGCTCAACTCTAAAAGGACCACCAAACCTGTTGTGGCCTGGCTTGACATTACAGTAACAGAACTCCTTTTGCTTCGTAGGCATTGCAATTGGAGGAGATGTGTTTCCTGGCAGCACTCTTTCAGACCACTGCTTGCGCTTCAAAAATATCCCAGATATCAAACTCATTTCCTTGCTGATCAGGATGTGAGTGTTTGATGCACATTGTAGAAACATAATTATCTGCTGTGCAGGCATTGCAATCGGAGGAGATGTCTTTCCTGGCAGCACCCTTTCAGACCACTGCTTACGCTACCAGAACATCCCCAACATCAAGCTCATAGTGGTCCTGGGTGAGCTTGGAGGGCACGATGAATACAGCCTAGTAGATGCGCTCAAGTCCAACAAGATCACAAAGCCTGTTGTGGCGTGGGTTAGCGGCACCTGCGCTAAGCTGTTCAAGTCTGAGGTGCAGTTTGGACATGCTGGAGCTAAGAGTGGTGGTGCGTCTGAATCTGCACAGGTGATGGCCTCAGGTTGATGTGACATGCCTCTGGGCCACTGCGTCATGACTTGTCTTGCTTGGGTGACTGCTGTAGTCTGATGTAACATGCAGTTGAATTACTGCAGCTTCTTTGCAAACAAATGTTGCTGACCATGCTGGGGCTAAGATTGGTGGTGCGTCTGAGTCTGCTTGGGTAGTTGCCACATTTGCTGTGACATATGTTTGAGGCAATCTGTCATGGCAAATCTAAAAGATCACCAAACCTGTTGCGGCCTGGGTCAGCAGAAGCGTCCTGGTCTTCTTTGAGCCCCTATTGCAGTCAGTCTCCTTCTTGTCTTGGTGCGATGGCGCCATTGTGGCAGAAGAGTCTTGCTATGCCCCTGTTGCAATTGAATTTGTCCTTGTCTCAGCATCGATCCTTGTTGCAGTCATTCTTTCTGTCTGAACACCCTGTTTCCTCTTTTTCTTGATGCCTTCCTGTCATCAATCTTTTGACCTGCTGCATTTTTGCTTCAGGACAAGAACGCAGCCCTGAAAGCAGCAGGAGCCATCGTGCCAGATTCCTTTGAGGGCTTTGAGGGAATTATAAAGCAGACATATGACGACTTGGTGCAAGAGGGCACGATACAGCCCCAGCCGGAATCTGAAGTCAAGTCTGTGCCTCAGGACCTGGAAGCTGCCAAGAAGGCGGGCAAGGTGAGCATGCAATAGTCATCACCATCAGCCTCTTAAGCAGTTGAGGCAACACGTCGTGTCAATAAGAATCTCAACAAGGCTTTGACATGGCTTGTCATTGATACTGTTTACAATGCCGTAACTGTTTGCCAGCCGCAGTCACAATGCTCAAGCATGCAAGGAATGTACATGAAAGTAAGGTCTGGCTGTTCCAAGGCTTTGAATGGCGCCAAGCACGTCCCAAGCATGTCAGCATCAAACTTTCTGCTTAGACAGCATGGCTGATCGCATCTGAAGACACTACTGCTCTGCGTCTTAGCAGCTTTACGTTGGAAATGGGATTCACGGGGCTTCATAGGAAATCAGCCTTTTAGCCAAGGGCTTGAGGTGATGGATAGCAATTCAACAGGTCGTTGGTTGCAGAAGCATTGTCACAGCAGCAATGCATTTCATCAGGCAAGCCGTGAGCCATCATGTCTGCTTGTTGACCACTTGAACCCAGCCCTTGTAACAAGAGTGATGTCTGCACAGGTGCGAGTACCATTCACCATTGCGTCATCCATCTGTGATGACAGAGATAAATAGCCTACTTGCAACAAGCATGTCAATGCTCATCACGGGCAACCACAATGCGTTTTAGCAATTGTCTGTTGTGTCTGCACAGGTGCGGGTACCAACCACTATTGTATCATCAATCTGTGATGACAGGGGCGAAGAGCCAACTTACAACAAGGTCACCATGTCGACGCTCATCACAGGCGACTACAATGTGGGGGATGTCATTTCGCTGCTGTGGTTCAAGCGGCAGTTGCCCAAATACGCCACACGCTTCATTGAGCTTGTGCTTATGTTGTGCGCTGATCATGGGCCATGTGTCTCAGGTCAGCAAACTTGCTTCCTGACGCACTATGAATTGTTTCTTGTGCGTTGTTGTTGACAAGGAAGTCATCTGAATTTTGTACAGATGCACTTGATGCCACACGAGCTGTAGGTTATGCTGTGTGCTGACCATGGCCCTTGTGTTTCAGGTCAGTCATCTTGCTCTTAAACCTTCTCTACGTATCTGCGCAAGCTTTTCTTGGGTGACGCTCTTTTGCTGTGTGATCCCCTTGCCATGAGTCTGTATACATGGTCATGCTATGCGCTGACCATGAGTCCTGTGTTTCAGGTCAGCCGTATTGCTTTGCTGTGTGCTCTCCTTATACCTTGCTTTGCTGTATGTTTTGGTCTAATCACGCTTCATTGAGCTTGTGGTCATGCTGTGCGCTGACCATGGGCCCTGTGTTTCAGGTCAGCCGTATTGCTTTGCTGTGTGCCCCCCTCACATCTTGCTTTGCTGCATGGTCTGGTCACCTTTTGTTCAGCTTGTGATTATGCTGTGTGCTGACCACAGGCCCTGTGTCTCAGGTCAGTGTACATGTACTACACTTGTGTGATACTCACTAAAGTATACAATATCTGCAAGTACTTGAGAGTTAGGGTCAGGGAGATGCACTTCTTCATTGCTGCCCAGAAAGCACAACGCCATGTTTTCCTACTCTGACAGCCATTGTCAAGAAGCACACCTTAGCGCAAACGATCTAGCGCCTAGGCAGTTTGCTTGAAACAGAGACAGAAATTACACGCTTTGGCCAGCCAACAAGTCTGGTTGCGTGTGTTAAAACCTGATCAAACATTGACATTGCACTCATCTTGTGACTGTTGTGCATGCAGGGGCGCACAACACCATTGTGACAGCGCGAGCTGGCAAAGACCTTGTGTCATGCTTAGTCAGCGGCTTACTCACCATTGGGCCCAGATTTGGAGGCGCTGTAGATGACTCTGCCAGATACTTCAGAGATGCATGTGATAGAGGTAGGACCCCGCCCCCTCCTTCCCACCCCCTCCCTTCCCTCATTCTCTCCATCCCCTTCCCCGTGCATGAGTTGACATCATCAGTACAGATTTCTGTTTGATTGATTGATCGATACCTGTGCCCAGGCAACCCAAAGGTAGGTAACAGGCATGCCTCTTCCTGTTTCAGATGTTTGAATGGCTGTAAATGCTGCCTGTGACTTTTGTTGTGTGCTGGAAGCTACCAGGAAATCTCAAGATTGGTGGGCAGTCAGCTGTAATTTGAGATTTTGCTTGCTCCTGGCCTTTTTACATTGAATTGAACTTGACGGACATGCTTTGATTGCCATTTTATGGCGCATGCAATCACACTTGTCATCTGGCTGAAGCATTTGAAGATCTCCTCCTCCTCCTTGCTTTCTTTACCAGCATGTGCAGCGCTGTATCAACGACATTTTGCCCCTGATGGGCTGTCCTTCAAGCAATACATAAGCGTAGGCATGGCAAACCATAGCTTCTCAAACATTTTGACACATCGGCTTCAAACCCATGACTATTTCATAGACAGGACCCAAACTCAAGGTCTGACCACTTTTCTACGTGGCCAAACGTCCAAACTTGAATAAAATTGTGATATTTTCTGAAGCTTGAACGTAACACTGTTACAAGTAGGCCACCTGATCAGGCAAGTGCAGATTTCAGAGCAGAGTTACATGCTTAATTCTTTGATTGCAGGATTGGAACCTGACGAGTTTGTAGAGGACATGAAAAGAAAAGGTATCAGAGTCCCAGGAATAGGACATAGGATAAAGAGCAAGGTGAGCATATTGCGGCTATGCCGCATCACCTGCAAGCTTTGTGTTGTACAAGCACAACTGAAAGTGTGGTTTCCACAGCGTTCCTACATGGATAGCAGAGACATTGGCAAAAGCCACAACTGTCTTCAACAAACTGCACTACTGTCTTGTAAGCCTGTACAACAAGACATTGTATACGCCAGCCTTTGAGAAATATATTTGTTGCTGATTGAAGCTGAAGGGACTCCAGGTGTCTCATGGTGCAGCCTGTTTTTGGCTTTATTCATCAGACATTTTGTGTGAATGCAATGTTGACTTATGCAGGATTGTTTGTTCTGCATCGCTACTATTTCTGTGCAGCCTTTTGTATAGTGCACTTTTTGCTGCACACTTCAAATATTGTGTACTGTGTGTAGGACAACCATCGTAAGCAGGTCAAGCTTTTGCAAAATGTGTTTGTTTGGTGTTTTCACCATCACATACCTCAGCAAAATACCTTGTGTGCAGGACAAACATCTTAAGCAGTATGAGCTTGTATGGTCTTGTTTGAGCCATAACAAGCTCAAACTTGATGCTTTGTATGCAGCACAACCGTGATCAGCAACTTGAGCTTTTGCAATACTGTGCTTGTACTGTCTTTTCACAGACATACCTGAAAGTTTGTACTTTGTATGCAGGACAACCGTGATAAGCGGGTTGAGCTTTTGCAAAAGTATGCCTTCAAATTCTTCCCCAGCACCAAGTATCTCAACTACGCGCTGCAAGTGGAGACCTACACTCTCCAAAAGGCGGCCAACCTAGTCATGAATGTAGATGGCTGTATAGGAACCTTGTTCCTGGACCTGCTGCACTCTTCTTCCTTGTTTACAGAGGTAACTCCTTTGCTCACTCGACGTAGAGTTTTGCTAGATAAGCTTTCATTGCAAGACCTCCGGATTGTATTGCTTGCTGAATGCATGCCATTGTTGACTTCTGCTTCGTCTTGCATACTGACTGCTATGTCATAGCCTTTTGCACCATACAATACTATTCATTGCCTACTCACATGCAATTCTGCATTTTGTGCAACCCAATGTCCACTAGCACCTGAAAACTTTGGATGAGGTCTTGAGCTCAGCACAGCACGCTTGCAGATTCACCTCTGTTGCTGCTCACCTGACGCGTTCATGCGTCATTGGTAGTCTCCTTAACATAGTCTCACCCTGAAGCTTCCTCAAATGACATGTTATGCTGTCTATGTCGCAGGCAGAAATTGCCGACATAGTCAAGATTGGTTACCTGAATGGGCTGTTTGTGCTGGCAAGAAGCATAGGGCTCATTGGGCACGCCCTTGATCAGAAAAGATTGCAGCAACCACTTTACAGGCACCCTTGGGATGAAGTGCTGTACATCTAGTCCTAGGAGAAGAAGAAAGCAAAGTCTACACCATCAGGCGTCATAATGGGAGCCTCTGTCTATAGAGGCAGCCCGGGATGGCTGCTGTGCTACACTACAGAATGACACAGTCCGCAGAAGCTGCAAGCTAATCTGCAGGGATACTGAGTGCTGTAAGCAGGAGTAGATTGCTGCTTGACCCACTAATGAATATTCAGGCAGGGTCTACTCTCAGCAGTGTCTGCTGAGCCAATAGACTGGTGCATCGCTATCAACAGCATGCTTGGAATGTGTCAGTCTGGAATTCTGTCATGGAGGAGAATTGTACAAGTGCTGTCAGGGTCACTGACAGTTACAGCTCAATTTGAAGGTGTGCAAAGAAGCACGTTGACACAGGCGCCTCAGTGCCTACTGCGACATTTTGTGTTCAGACTATGCAATGCATCCAAAGTACTGCTGAATGATCGTTTCAGGCTATTAACAAGCAGGGACACCAACACGTCTTGCGTCACGTTACACCCAAGTCAGGACCAACATGGTTCTGCCATCATGGCATGATGGTCCGACGTAGAGTCTAAAGATAACCGCGTGCGCTTGCAGCGCATGCAAAATCAATGGCTTGTAAGCAGACGTTGAGGTTAGCAACAGGGCTAACAAGCTGGCCATGGCTCGCAGAATCCCAGTTCGCATACATCATCACCCAGGCAAAGATGGCAGAAACGAGGTTCAATCACAGCTCTGTGGAACAAGCTGATGGGACTTGCAACAGTGCGTAGAACAAGCTGATGGGACTTGCAACAGTGCGTAGAACAAGCTGTTGGGACTTGCATTACATATAACACAAGACAGGCCTTCAAGGCAATGCCATGCCATGCCACAAACGCTAAGCCCATCCTCAAGTCCACTCTAGATTGCTAGCTTTACCCTAGCCAGATGTGTTTAACTGCTTGAGCCACTTCAGACAAACCAGAAGGCTGCGCAGACAAAGCTGCTGAATTGCAAGGCGTATCATACAAAACTACAGGCACCAATCAAAGCATACTAAGTCCACCCTTGCCAGATATGTTTTGACTGCCTGAGCCACTTTGAATATGCCAGATGGCTGTGGGGCTGCTTGTTGTTCAGCCGCTGTCTTCCATAAAACAAGCTGCACAATCTTGCAGCACAGCAACATAAGGAAGGCAAGCTGTTGCGGGTTTCATGTCCATCCTTGTTCAACGCAATGGACTACCCAGACAACTTCACACAAGCCAGACACGCATGCACAAGTTTCTAGAACAAGCTGTCAAGACTCCAAACACAACTGTTATATATGACACAACTGAAAGCAGCGGCTAAAATGTTTATGCCCACAGTGTGTCAAGCTGCTGAAATTTGGGGGACACGTTGTGCATATGAGGGCAGCATTCCATTCAACTCCTAAGTCCATGCTCGCCAAATGTGTTTCACTGCCTAGGCCACTTCAGACAATTCTTGTCTGCAGAGCAGGCCGCTGACACTTGGAACCAGGCCTTTACACCCCCTGCTTCCTCTGGAGGGGAAGGGCGGGGGGGGAGGGGTGGGCACCCAAAACCGGGCACCCCACACAAATTTGCCTCAGTACCAGTACATTACTAGTCCAGCCCACACAAACTGAGTTGCAACCCCCGCAAACCTGCACACATAGTGTGGGCAACCCCCGGATTGTCAGAGCCCCTGTAGAGGCCTGCTTGGAACACAGATAATACATGTCACACAGGAACACACGTGTCACATGTCACACAGATGACGAAGGGGCCTTCCAAGCGTTCAAGTCCACCCTTGCCAAATGTACTTGACTGCCTGAGCCATTTCAGACAAACCAGAAGGCTGTGGAGCTGCTTGTTGCGCAGCTGCCCTCCTTAAAGCTTGTCCTTCCGAGACACTAGCTAGAGCGTCACTAAAAGCCCCTGCAGAATAGACACAGCATTAGAAGGGCAGATCTGCAAGGCAAGCAAGTCAACATTGCTCCACATTGTCTTGACAAACACGCGAGTACTTTTTTTCAGGTCCTCACCATACTCTTGATATCATTGATTGAACTGTACAAACTTGCGTGTTGCATATTACGTATCGGCCCAATGTATTGCGTATTCCATGTTTTGCACTCACCTCAATGATTCATACTTCCAGATACTGCATATTGCTCATCACGTATTGCGTATTGAGTATTACGTATGGTGATTGACTGCTGTTTTGTCAAATTGCATGCATTGAGAGTCTGAAGCTGCCAATAGGGCTGAAAAGTAGCCTGGCTTGATGCTGTTCATGCTGTGCAAGATGAATCATACAGCGCATGAACAGCACAAGACAGCGCATCAGCACATACTGTTTCATGTAAGCTAGGCAGAGGGTCACCTTTGCGTGATGCTTCCAGCAAACTGTGTTTGGCTTGCCGCATCTGTAGCAACAAGTTCTGAAGCCGAGGTGCTCCTTCATGCACCGCTATTGCAAACATGAATTGCTGCTGCAGCATTTCTGAGCTGACTCCTGCAAGGTTCAGCGCCCCATCAAGAGGAGCTGCAGATTTGTTGACAGCTTGGATCTTTTGCTGCAGATCAGGGTCGTGCCTGAGCTTCTGAGATCTGTCTGGTTCTGCGGTACAATCAACATATGAGGATCATTGAGACCTGTCTGTGCAAATGCGCAAAACATGCTCAGCTGCAGATCTGGGTCCTGTCCTTGCACATTTTGAGCACTCTCTGGCTCTGCAGCACAAGCAAAAATCCATTAGTGCTGCCATGCAGATGTGAACATCTTTTTTTGGAACAACGCAATATCAAATCCTGGTCAAACTCTGGAAACCATGTGAACTGCCCAGTTTGTTCTCTCAAGAAGCAGATGCTGACCTGGCACCTGTTTCAGCTGCTGTGTCACAGCTTGAGGAGCAGCGTCCAGTAGGGCGTCTGAAGGCAGACAGCAAGACTAAGGGTAGTTGTGGATACATTTGCTATGCATATCATGCATGCTAACGCAGGGGCAGGGGCAGGCAACTCAACTTTGCCCCTTGACAAAGCAGTCTTTGGGCATACAGCACTTGTTTACACGCAGTCAAAGTGCTGACCTGGCACCTGTTCCAGCTGACGCCTCACAGCTTGAGGGTCAGCCTCCAGCAGGGCATTTGAAGCAGGCAAGAGGGCCAATGGCAATGACAGCTGCTCTACTAGGCTGCCCAACTGGCCCTGTAAGCCCTCCAACAACCTGCATGAAGGTCAAAGCGCTGAGGACGCCAAGCAAGCAGGGGGCAAGTTGATCTTGCTTGACTGGGCTACAGAGCCTACAAATACAGGCTGCCAGCCGCTCTCATATGTTTTGAGATAACTGCTTAACTTGAATGCCTATGTCTTGTTGCAGCTGTTGCAATCAATGATGCATTCATGAGTTACAGCATCAAGCTGGGGCCATGGCGAGCTGTCAGCACTGCTGCATCAAAATGTGTGACCCTACAGCATGTGCACTCTATCTTTATGCGCAGCATGAAGTGCACACGCTATAGCCCCATATGCTGTAGATTCAGCGTTTGAAAGGTTTGTTTGCACAGCTCAATCAGCAGATGGGTTCAGCATAGCTGTATGAGTAGCTTACGTGAAATCAAGGATCATGTTGTGATATCATATTGAGGCTGTGCTGAGTGTCAACAAGCTACATGGCGGCTCAAGCAAGATTTGATGGCAGCTCAACCAGAAAGGTGCTTTCATTCAGCACTTCTCGCATTCTGAGGTAGCACTCAAGTCTTCACATCATCTTCAGACTCGTGCAGTGCCACAATGTTGCACAAACTGTAGCTGCCAGTGATAGCCAACACACTGAGACAAGACTCATTTGCAAGGCTACCAGTTTCATTTGTACAACTGATGTGTCCTGATGACGACAGTATGACATGCCTGTTGGAAGCAGGTCAAATTCTGATGATGTCGTTGGCACAATGAACTTACATGCTTGTTGACACATCAACAGCTTGACACAGATGCTGTGATTGTGTTGACAGCAGGTGAGAATGTTGAACGTTCCAAAATCGCACCTTGCCTGTGTTGCATTGGCCTGCCAGTAGTACTGCAGCACAAATGAGTACTGCAGGATGCGCCGACAGCTCAACAGCTCTTTGGGCAAGTGCTCCAGGTATTCAAACATCCTGCCTGACAGCTGCGTTGCATTTTTGGCAGGCAACTCTGAAGAAGAAGAGGGGCTGTGATACAGCAGGGGATATTGGGTGGTCTGCCTGACTTCTGCTGTGGACTGCAGAATAGTGCCGTGGGGCTGCTGAGCGATGCCCTGGGGCTGCTCAGCAATGTCCTGCGGCTTCAGGGCATCACCCCAGGGCTGTGAGGCACTGCCTTGAGGCTGTGGGCTGGTGCCCTGGGGCTGCGTCAAGTTGTGCTGGGCCGCTGGCAACAGCCCCAAGGCAGGTGACGCAGGTGCATGTGTTCGAGGTTGCATGCGTTTGCTAAGACTGATGCCGGGGGGGCTGGGCTCACGTGTTGAATCCTGCTGATCTGTGGCAGCATAGTGCTGCCTTAGTGCATCAGTGTTGCGCGCAGTCCTGCTGCTTGAGGGCAATAGCTTCTGCTGCTGCTGCTGCTGCTGCTGCTCTTGTTGCAAGCCACCTTCTTGCAGAAGCGTCTTCAACCCAAGATCTGGCTGAGGCGCAACAGTTGCTGCCAAATTGTCTGCAGCTGTGTCCACAGCAGACATGTTACCCTCAGTTTGGGATTGGGCACCTGCTTGTACTGCATCTGCTTGCTGTCCATCAGCTTGCAAGTTCAAATTGGCAGACCGCTGCCTGCTGCGCTTTGCCACAGGCGGCGCTTGATGCTGCTGCTGCTGCTGCTGCTGCTGCTGTTGCTGCTGAGAGTCTTGTGAGTGTTTGTGCTGGTCTCTAAAAAAGTGAGTCCAGAAGATTGTAGGGGTGCCACAGATCAGCAGCGCTTTCATCCATTGCATGTTCACCTGCATGCACTATCAACACTTGTGCATGATGTATCGATCAGACTCATCACAGCATCACACTTGGTAAGTCTGAACCCTGTTTGAAACCACATCTTGACGGCAGCTCCTGCATTCACTGCACGCTCACCTGCATGCAACAAGACTACATGTAAAATGATCATGAGGCAGGTCTACCATGAGATCATGCTTGACAAGCCTCTAGTAACTGCACAGGAAGACAAGCCTACATAGACGCTTCAGACACCGCAGACAGCGCTGACTCTGGTACCCATCAACAAAGAAACAAGACCACACCCAAACACACAACATGCATCTCACAAGTGTGGCACACTCTGACATTGATACATAAGAGCAGCACCTGCAGCTGTCTGTGGCTGCATTCGTGCGCAATGTAGCGCCGCATGAAGTGGTTCAGCTTCCACTTGGCGCCTGCATCAGTGACCCTCCACAGCAGTGTCCCAAAAAGCCCTGCCCCTGCCCCTGCCCCTGTCCCTGCTCTGGCTGAGTCAGCATTGCCAACCTGACCAGCTGGTGAGTCATTAGCTTCTGCTGCTGCTTCTTCCTCAGGCGCTAAGGCAACGTTGCATCGGAAGTAACCGCCGGTCTCTGCATTGTGCTTTGCCCAATCACCTCCACAGATCTGCAGAAAACGCAAAGCAACCTTGTCAAGCAGTTGAAATATGTTCAGCAAATTGTTGCATGTCTTGAAGCATCAGGGGAGGGGTGTGTCATGTGGTGTTGCCTGTTTTGGCAGTGTGTCTTTCCCAATGTCCTCTAAGTATCTGCAGCAAACACGCATAGCACAATCTGAGTCAAGTTAAATGACAACAAGCTCATTTTGTAGTGAGTCCCTGTGCAAGGACATGCTACTGAATTGTTGAGCAATGAGGACGTGACCAGTGTTGGGTTTTGTATGCATTATGTTATTGTATGTTGCCTGGTGTGAAGCCAAGCGGCATGAGCTTTGATGTTTGTGCCGCTTCCAAAGATATTCATGCTGTCTTCTTGAAGGCTGTCGATCTCCACATTTCCACTCTGTAGATCAACATGCTCTTCAAAAAAACTGCAGGACCATATAAGAGGCCTGCAAAAACATAAAGAGGCCTGCAAAAACATGTAGAAAAGCATGCGATCTTGTCGAATCCTTCGTAGTGTGATCAAACTGGCATGCAGTGGTAGCACTGTGTGCCATATCATTGCAGGGAACGCTGCTGGGTTGCCTTTAAGTTACTGAAGCAGCATGGCCGGAAAGTCACAGATCTCAATCAGATAAATCTGTCATCAACACCCTTTAGGTAATTCAATCAAGAGCCGATATGGTCATCATGTTGAGTCTGCAACTTGACACGCAGTTGCAGAACTTCACTGAAAGCAGGAGATGCTTGTGCGCTGCAAAAGCTGAGGCAAAATCAACATTTCTCAAATGGAAGCTCATTCACAAGCGGATGCATTGCCAAAACCCCAGTGGTCAGAGAGTTAGCATTTGTGCACAGCTGCTGTTCTCTGCCCACATGCCAACCCTCAGACCGCTAAAGAGGCCGTGAACAATGCATTGTTGCCTTTTGTGCTTGTATGCGCTGCTGACTCACCAGCATGTATTGAAAGCACATGCGGTGAGCTAAATAGAACATCCAGTCATCTTGATCAGTATGACTTTGACCAGTATTCAGCACCACCTGAGTGAATCATAGCCTGGAAAAGTGGTATATGTCATGTCAAGATGAGGAGGTGATGTATTGCAGCAGATCTGGCTTGACTACACTTCAGTGCCTTTTAAGTTTTCAAGTTGCTGTTCAGCAACGGGAGTGCATCAGAGAGAGCATGAGCTTGGCATCAATGCTTTTTGCATGAGCTTTGCCCTGATGTCTACTTTGGCAACAGTGCAGACTTGCAACATGTAGTGAACATTTCAAGGCTTGCCTTGCAGTTTTTGTCGTGGCAAATTGGCAATTCCAGCAAGACATGAAAGCTTTTACATGACAGCTTAACCCAAAGTACGCCGCCCATCCTATTAAATCCTGGGGACATGAACAGCTATTTTTGTTTAATTGCTGTTATTACGCAGCAGTATGCTCCCAAACACAGATCATTCCTATGAGGACTCATATCAAGCAGCACCTCGTTACTTGCTGTTGACCTTCTGCTACAACACAAAAATGAGCAGGTGTCACATGCACGCATTGGGAGGGGCATTGAGAGCAAGAGTGTTAGTTCCTGCCAAGACCTTTGTCAGCATACGTCAATCAGCAAAAAGCTAATCAGCGCCTGAAAAGTGCTTCAGATTTACAACAACACACACATCATATTGACGGTGCAGATGCCCTGACTGCAGTAACCACACGAAGGAAATGGTCATGCAGCAGGAGCATGAAGCATGCAGTTCTGCAGAGGGTATTGACAGGCTCCACACATCTCAATCAGCAACTTCACATTTGTTAGTCAGCACCTGTCGTGTGATTCAGACGGATAATTCTCACATCATATTGAGAACAGGCGTACCCTGGCTGCATCCCACATGCCCTTATAAACTTATAACAAATTGTGTACGCAACTTACAGTTCACCGGGCATGCAGCTTGAGCAATAATGTGCAAGTTTTCCCAACTGAAGCTTGGCAAGACAATGTACTGACGATCTGATGACCAAATATCCATTTCCTGCCATTGGACTCCAGCATAAATTGACAGAAGGACATGGGCAGACAGATATGCACTTGATCAGCACATTCAGCATGAGCACTTGGGAAGGTCTCCTCAGCGGAGCTTGACACAATCATATGCTGCGCACTTAATGATCAGATGTGTATGGCCCTGCTGTTGTACTACCATGCAAGTAGCCAGAAGGACAACATCAAGAACACCCACACTTGGTCAGCACACGCGGCATAAGCAATCATGTGCACATGTTGTCAGCTGAAGCATGGCAAGACCGTGCACTGCACACTTAATGATCAAATCTACATGGTGAGGCAAAATCAGCTGACTTTAATTGGGTCAAGTAAACAAAGTACAGCAGCTTCTCAAGTAGACAGCATACAGAGCAGGACACATGGTTGCACCTCAGCAGGGGCGTCAGCAGACGGGTAGAGGGGTTGGGACGGTGTGAAGACGTGTTCAAATGACCTCAACTGAAATGAGTGAAGGTTCCGCACTACAAGAGCTTACTCAGTGCAACTGACGGCGCAAGACAGAGAAGGACACATGGTTGCACCCGCCAATTGCATAGGTGCACTCACTTGAACTGAGCTGAGGTAGGTGCAGCACAGGGCAACAGCAGAGGGGTGGAGGGGGTTGGGGCAGTAGGGCAGAACATGATCAGTTGACTTCAACTGACATCACGTTTGTGAACGGTCCACATGCGTACATTACAAGAGCTTACCCAGCAGAACTGGCGGCAACACAGGGAGCGGGACATGTGACTGCACCCCCCGCTCATCTGATAGCAGCTGCCACAGGGGGATGCATCAGGCCGGAAGGGGCTGGGGCAGGAGGGTGGGGGGAGGGTGCATGGGGCGCACATGCATGATCATCTTTAATTATTTGAGTGAGGCGAGCAATGGCACAGCAGCTTACCCAGCAGAACTGGCGACGACAAACAGAGCAGGAGATGTGGTAGCACCCACCGTTCTTCTGAATGCGGCTGCTACAGGGGGATGGAGCAGGGCAGGGATGGGGGGTGGCATATGATCAATTGACATGAACTGATTCAAGTCGTCACAGGACAGCAGCTTACCCAGCAGAACTGGCAGAAACAGACAGAACAGGACATGTGGTTGCTCTTGCCATTCTGTTTGATGCAGCTGCTACAGATAATTGCAGCGGGGAGGGGGGGGGGATGTGGGTGTGGCATATGATGAACTGACATGCTTGATTCGAATTGCCACAGGACAGCAGCTTACCCAGCAGAATTGGCGACGACAGACGGAGCAGGACATGTGGTTGCACCCGCCGTTCTTCTGAATCCGGCTGCCACAGCCGGGACACGGCTGAGTGTGGTGGGTCACCCACTGCTGAGCTGACTCCTTGTCTTCTTGCCGCATCTTGGCCAAAATACCAGTCCACTGCTCAGCCTGCAGGCATCAATAACAACACTAACGGCCGAATGCATTGGGTGTGAGCTTTGAGAGCGTTCATTGACTGTGACCAGATGTATCGAGCTGCTTGTTACAGAATAGGTGGGGCAATAACATTGCATGCAATACCAGGCACACAGAACTGCCATAACAACAGCCCGTACTGACTGCAAACAACAGCACCTGAAGCTGCCATAAGCAGTGCAATATGATGCAGAGCAATGTCGTCACATCATGCAAGCATGCCGACATGTGCTGATGTACGGTGTGTTGATGCATCTGTGTGCTCTGACCAAGCCATTGTGCACAGCACGTGGCTTCTCATAGCTAGATGGTCATGCAGCCATAGGGAGTGCAATGTAATGAGAAGCAGTGTAATGGGCTTATGCAAGCATTTCAGCATGTGCTGATGTATGGTGTATTGATGCATCTGTGTGCTCTGACCAAGCCACTGTGAACAGCAGTTGACCCACACAGCTGGACAGCCCCTGTGTGCAGGCCATGAACACAAGAGTGGTCCAGCCAAGTGATTCATCTGCTGTGAGCAGCTTGTTCAAGAGCACACAAATGCTTCAACAAACGCTATCCTGCACATCAAACCTTACTGGCACACAAAAGCTTGCCACAAAGTAAGTGACACTGTTCTCTACTGAGTCCTTGCTAGCATGGGGAGCAATAGGCAGTCTATCTTGCCATGAAAGCTCTTGACAGTCATATCATGACTGTTCCAAGCAGAACTCTTGCCCACGTAGCATTACTGGTAGCAAAGTGGCCACAGCAAGGCAGGAAGACCTTTGCTACCAGTGATTGTAATCTTGGCATGTTTCATCAGCCAAAGGCTTTATAGCATACCTGCCGACATGTGGCTGGTTCATTTCCACCAGCTGAGCAGGCAAAGCAGAAGGCTTGCCCACAGTGAGACAGGCAAACGTTAGTGAAGAGAGATGATTCTGCTGATAAGGCAAGCGTAACTGCTGACAAGTGGCTGGTTTATGGACAACCGCTGAGCATGCAAAGCAGAAGGCCTGTCTACAGCAAGGCAGAAAGACCTTTGCTCACATTGTAAGTGCTCTTGACACAATCCAGCAGGCTGAAGCCGCAAAGCATACCTGCTGACATGTGGCTGGTTCATGGGCACCTGCCGAGCATGCAAAGCAGGCAAAACAGGCAACCCTTGTTGACAATCAAAATTCTTGTGACGCGATCCAGCATGCAAGGGTTGCAGTCCACACCTGCTGACAAGTGGCTGGTTCATGTGCATTGGCTGAGCATGCAAAGCAGAAGGCTTGTCCACAGCAGCACACCACATCCACTGCACGCCCTGCAGCAATTGCCTCTGCCATGCTGCTTTTAGGGTCTGCATTTCTTGGCTGGAAAGCTATAGCTCCGCTACACTGAGGACTGGGACACCTGCATGCCACAAACATGTGAGGTCTATCAGTTGATTGATGGTATATACAGCCTATCTTTTCTGCGATGATTTCTTGATGTAATGACTGCATTTCAAGATGACTGCATTCCAGGAACACTGCACTTGCATCAATGTTAATGATTCAACAGAACTGCTGCAGTCAACACGCAGCGCTCATCTCCCATTTGCATGGCTCTTGTAATGGGCATTCCTGTTACCTGACGTCCTGGTCTTATCAGAACATAGGTGTCTACCACCATAGGTGTCACTGTATGTCGGCAATCACCAGCTAACAAGCTGATGCCAGCAACTCTGTGGATTGAGCTGACGGCTGAGGTTGAGTGAATGCACCGCAGTGTACTTTGCACATGATACAAGCATGAGACATTTTGTGTGCAGCCCAACACAATGTGTAACGCCTTGCAACCTTTGCAATCAGTCTTCTGCAGACGTAAACAGGTGTATCAAACCAAGCTTTACGGTCCTGTTTGAGCATGCAAAAGACTGTGTGCACAGTTCCTGGCAGCTTGTCACCAGTGCTGGTTATTGTGGCATGCATTGGTCTGCCACAACATAATTGGGGGCAAGAGTTGCCTGATCAGGCATCTGAGTGGACACCTGAGCATGCAGCGCTGGCACCTGATTAGGCCTCTGATCACTGCTTCTGCAGGCATTCTGCTGCTTTTTGGGAGACAGCTTTGGAAGGTTTTGAACAATTCAAGTGCTGATCAACGGCCCTCAGAGTTTGCTGATGCCGTATAATGCGGTCTGTTTGTCGTCAGCAATGGAACATCTAATCATGAGCTGCTATCATAACGTCTCTGCAGGCGCCCTGCTGCATTCTGGACACCATCTCTTTGACTGCCCAAGCAATCTCAGTTGGTGACAAATGATGGCAATTGAGCTGCTACAAAGCTGATGTCGAAGGCCTAGCACAATGCCTGCAATGGCTAATTGACAGCCACAATTACTGTGTGATGCAACATGATGCGGCTGGCTTGTCATTGGGAGTCAACAAATACTTCAGCAGCTGCTACCCACCTGCTTCTGCAGACAATCTGCCGCGTATTGGACAACAGCTTTGGAAAATCCCAGTTACCTCAATTGCTTACAAGTGAAGGCAACAGGGCTTTCGAAAGTGATGTTGAAACGCAGCAAGCTGCCTGCAAAGGACAACTGACAGCTCCAAGAAAAGTTTACCACTGAATCTAGGTAGCAAACACTGACCTGTTGGATGATCATGCAGCGGCAGCTACTATCAATGCACCTCTGTAGGCGCCCTGCTGCGTTTTTGATGGCAGCTTTGAAAATCCCAATTGCCACAATTGCTGACAAGTGATTGCAACTGGGCTTTTGAAACTGATGTTGAAATGCAGCAAGCTGCCCGCAAGGGCAAATCAGCAGCTTCCAGAACTTTTGCTATGAGATGCAATGACTGCCAGCTGTGCATTTAGTCCTGTGACATAGTTGCTGGCATACTTGACGCGTAACAGACACTTGCATAAACTGTGCACAGTACACATGTGACTTTCATTTATAAGCATATGACTGTTGGGCATGCTCTGGGTCTTTTTGAAGTGGTCATGGGCACGGCAATGCAGCATTGTATCCTGATGAGCCTCTCAACAGCTCTGCAGCAAAGTGCTTCAGTACAGCAACGCATGCATCATTGCATTGAGTGAGCATCACAGGCACTTGGTATCACAGATGCTCATTTGATTCAGAGTTTCTGCGATGCTCAGTCAACTGCGAAACTACATGCAATGCTGTGCCCATTTAGGTTTCTTGCACCAAACAAGACCATGTCTCAGGCATGTGACAGCTGCGCCTCAGGGGTTGGTCCAGTACACCAGACAAGGAGCAGCAGATTGAAACCAGTGCATAGTGATATCTCAATCAACTCCAGGACAGGACAAAACTGTATTTACCATCTTTGTGACATCTCAAGGCTTATGACAGCTGCTCATCACAGCTTTGAAACATCAGCTTCATACAGTGCCCCATGGTACCTGGTTTGATTCTTGGACAAAAGTGCATGCAAAACATTGACTTTATGACATGGCAGCATATCTCAGGCATACGACAGCTGATCATCAGAGCTTGAAACAGGCTAGGAAGCACCAGATCTCCGGTGTCTAGCTGTTGTGCATCAGAGCTTGCTTCAGAGTTCTAGAAGCATCAGGCTTGGCAGAATGCCTCATGGTATCAGGGCCATTCCCAGGACAACATTTGATACATGTTAAAATTCCCATGACATGGCAGCAGAGTTCTTGCATGTGAAGCTTCACGTCAGGGCATCAGAAAGCATCCTGGGCACAATAGATTCAGCAGAATTCCTGGGGGTCTGGTAGGACCCCCAGAAATCAGACAGACTGAATATCTTAGTACATGGGGTAATGTTGTGATTGATGTCTGCAGCCATTTTGGTGACTGGATGAAATGCTACCATGACAGCCCATTTAGCTTTTCTGCTGTGTTTCAAAGACAAGGCAATTTTGGAGAACGCTCTATGCGTCTCTGCGGTTGCACAACAATCGTGAAAGACCCTACTCATAACCATTTCCAAAACCCCAGCACTTACTCTGATCAGGATGAGTATCAAACAGTTGAGCGTGATGAGGCTACAATTCAGAGGGCTTTTGCCATTACTGTTACACGCTATCAGGGCAATAGCCTGACTAGGCAACAAGCAAGCAATCTGTTATCAATTGCTGACGGGTTGGTATTGACATGACGCAATTGATTAGAGCAAGAGGAGCGTATTGAGCACAGTCAAGTAACAGTGAAGAAGGCGCTTACAACTCTATGAGAGGACCAGTGATGACAGGAACTGCTAGACTGGGTTTGTCAAGTTGAGCGATGCCCTGAACATGTCTATCCATGGATGAAATTAATGAACCAAAAAATTAACCAATTTGCAACAGCAAGTGAACTAGTGAGCATGCTTGCCCGACAGGGCAATGGCTTTGCTTCACACTCAATCAGGGGGGGTTGCTTATTTGTATGATGCAACTGATCAGAGCAAGACAAACATGATGAGCACAGTCAAGTGACAGCTGCAGAAGCCCTTGCGCAACAAAATTGATATCGACATGATCTGCTGAACTGCATTCCTCAAGTTGAGCCCTGCTCTGAAAACAGTCTATGCGCTCCTGGGGCTGCCATTCATGTTTCATAGGATCACAGCAAGTGGTAAATGGGCTGAGCACAACAAGACAATATGCAAAAGGTTGCTAATCACTGGATGAGAGGGTTGGTGTTGACATGATGCTGCGACGCAAGCGATCTCAAACGAGCAGGGACACTCCTGCTCAGCAGAATCTCAGCCTGTCCAAGATTGATGGGCAGACATAACTGGGGTGTGATCAGCAGAGAAGGGGGGCTGCTTACCATTGGATGAGAGGGTTGGTGTTGACATGATGTTGGGCCGCAAGCTGCCTCAAACGAGCAGTGGCACTATGGCTCAGCAGACTCTCAGCCTGTCCAAGATTGATGGGTAGGTGGCAGTTGGGGTCAGGACAGCAGGCCTTAGTCATGCTGCCATCTTCAAGAGCAGCTGCCAAGATGCCCTGCAATCCGACAGCAAGCATGTCACAACATGATGTGGTGTTAGTTGAGCAGCGGAAGCACTGCTCAGCAGACTTTCAGCTACAAGGTTGATGGGTAGGTGGCAATTGGGGTGGGGACAGCGGGCCTCAGTCATGCTGCCGTCTTCAAGAGCAGCTGCCAAGATGCCCTGCAATCCAACAGCAAGCATGTCACAACATGATGTGGTGTCAGTTGAACAGCAGCAGCACTGCTCAGCAGACTTTCAGCTACAAGGTTGATGGGTAGGTGGCAATTGGGGTGGGGACAGCGGGCCTCAGTCATGCTGCCGTCTTCAAGAGCAGCTGCCAAGATGCCTTGCTATCAAACAGCAAGCATTTTGTCATATGATGTGGTGTCAGTCTAGCAATGGCAGCACGGCTAAGCAGACCATCAGCCTATTCAAAGGGAACAGGCAGATAACAGTTGGACTGTGGACTTGCCATATGATTTCGTGGATTGTTTGCTGTGAGACTGCAAGGCATTTTGACAGCTGTGCCTCAGGAGCATAGCATGAGTAAGGCCTGCTGCCATCCTTAAGAGCAGCTGCCAATGTGCTCCTGCAACATCAAAGCAGGCAACTAAGAAAAGTGATGTGGGTTAGTCAAGCATAATGCAGACAGGTGGCAGTTGGGCGATGAGATTGCCATACGACCTTCTGAACTGTTTGCTTGAACTTACAGGGCATTTTGACGGCTGCCCTAGACGACAGCAGCATCTTAGAGGCTGCCGTCTTTTAGAACAGCTGTCAACATGGCTGGCAATGTCAAAGCAAACAGTTCAGGAAACCATATGGTATCAGTCCAGCACAAGACTGGCAATATCAGGTGGCAAGTGAGGCAGGGGCAGCAGGCTTTTGTCATGTCTAGAGCAGCTGCTAACATGCCCTGCATTGTCAAAGCAAACATTCAGGAAACCATCTGATGTCAGCTCAGCACAAGACTGGCAACAGCAGATAGCAATAGCGGATGGCAATAGCCGATAGCAATAGCAGGCAGCAGGCCCTAGTCATGCTGCTGTCTTTGACAGCATCTGTCGACATGCCCTGCAATGTGCAGCTTAGCAGGTCCAATGGTGATTGAAAGATGTCAATTGGACTATAAATTTGCCATGTGAGTTCCTGAATTGTTTGCTTTGAGGTCAGGGCATCTTGGCAGACGCTGTACTGCATGGAAGCATGCTTAAGGCCTGCTGCCATGTTCCAGAGCAGCTGCCAAGATGCTCCTGCAATAATAAAGCAGGCTGTCAAGGAGATGTTGTGGTATCAATCAAGCACGATGCTGCAGGCCTTAGTCATGCTGCTGTCTTCTAGCGCAGCTGCCAAGATGCTCCTGCAATATTCAAGCAGACCATTCAGAACATTGTCTGGAATCAATCAAGCGGTGGCATTGAGACTCAACAGACTCTCTGCTTGTGTATCAAGGGCAGATGGCAACCAGGGTGAGGGCTTGCCTAGTGAGTTCCTGAACTGTTTGCTTTGACATTGCAGGGCATCTTGGCAGCTGCTCTACTGCATGGACATATGACTAAAGCCTGCTGCCATGTTCCACAGCAGCTGCCAGGATGCCCTGCACTGTCAAAGCAAGCCATCCAGAATGTCTGGTATCAGTCAAGCGGTTGCATTGAGACTCAGCAGAGACTCAGCTTGAACAGGTGTAAAGGGCAGATGGCAATTGGACTGTGGGCTTGCTTTGTGACTTCCTGAATTGTTTGCTTTGAGATTGCAGGAGCATCTTGGCAGCAGCACTTCAGGCCTGCAGAATGCCTAAGGCCTGCTGCCATCCTCAAGAGCAGCTGCCAATATGCTCCTGCAACAACAAAGCAGGCAGTTCAGCAAGTTGACTCTCATCAGTCCAGCATAAGACTGGCAACAGCGGATAGTAATCGGGATGTGTAAAGCGCGCTATAGTCGCACTGCCATCTTCAAGAGCAGCTGTCAAGATGCCCTGCAGTACCAAAGAGGGCCACTCAAGAAAACCTGCTGGTTTGAGTCTGGCACAGCGCTTGCAATAGCAGGCTCAGCTGGCAGGCTTTGGTCATGATGTGCAAGTTGCAAGAGACTGTAGCAGTAAGAAGGAAGACAAATTGCTGCATTGGATCTATGGGTATGGGGAATGAAGGGAGCATGGGTTTGGCAGACCCTAGTCATGAGACTCATCTTTGGAAGGCAAGAAAGCTGTTGCATGGCCACAGGCTGTTTCTAATGCTGTCAATGCAAGTACAGTAAATTTTCCTTGTACAAATTCTCAATGTAAAGATGTCACAACACATTCGGCAACTAACCCCAGAACTTTTGATTGCAGCGGTGCCTCTGAGTCAGGACAACACAAAATATAATACGTTTTTTTGGGGGAACACATTTGTTGTCAACGGGAGAATTGAAGTCACCTTACTAGCTTGAAATAGCTGCAGCAACAGTATTTGCTGCTCAACAACTCATCCCACAATTGTCAGTGCTGATACTCAGAGGCTGGGGTGCTGAGCAGCAAAGCCGTCCACAGCTTTTCAGCAAGTCACAAGTAAAATCAGCCAAAAGAGCGCGTTCAAACAGCAACTGCTTCACTTCAAAGCTTGACTTTTGAGCAGCAAAGTCGCTTACAGCTGTTCAAAGCATCAGAGACAGGATTGGCAAAGAGAGCGCACAGAAAACAGCAACTGCTGCCAGACTGGTTTGAGTCAGCTGTTCCAGAATTTGCTGCTCAAAATTCAAGCCTTGACGTATCAGTGCTGATACTCCAAAGCTTCATGTCTGAGCAGCAAAGTCAGCTACAGCTGTTCAAAGCATCGCAGATAGAGTTGGCAAAGAGAGAGCGCTCAAACAGCAACTGCTGCAAATGCTAGCTTGACACAGCTGTTGCAGCCTTTGCTGCTCAGCAACCCACCTCTCAAGCGTCAGTGCAGCGCTGACTCTTGAAAGTTGGGGCGCTGAGCAGCAAAGCCAGTAACAGCTGTATAAAGCATCACAGATGGGACTGACAAAAAGAGCGCATTCAAATTGCGACTGCTGCCAGTACTAGCTTACAGATGTTGGTACAGACTTTGCTGCACATGCCTCCACCCCTCTTTTGTTGGCGCTGATGCTCAAAGGCTGGGGTCCTGTGCAGCACAGTCAGTTACATCCATTCAAAGCGTCACAGATAGCCTAGGCAAAGGAACTGCACTCAAACAGCAACTGCTGCCAGTGTGAGCTGAGCACAGCTGGTACTGATACACTTTGCTGCACAGTCCACCGCCGATCACAAACCAGTTGCAAAAGGGAAAGGCTAGGGTGATGAGCAGCATAGCAAGAGATAGCTGTTGAAAGCATGACAGACAGGGCTCAAAGAGCATCTGCTGCCTGCAGTAGACAGCTGTTGCAGACTATGACGCACAGGACAACGCCGTTCATGTGTTGGCACTGCTACTTGAAAGTCGCAGTCCTATACAGCAGAGTCAGTTACAGCCATTCAAAGCATCACAGATAGCCCAGGCAAAGGAACTGCACTCAAACAGCAACTGCTGCCAGTGTGAGCTGAGCACAGCTGGTACTGATACACTTTGCTGCACAGTCCACCGCCGATCACAAACCAGTTGCAAAAGGGAAAGGCTACGGTGATGAGCAGCATAGCAAGAGATAGCTGTTGAAAGCATGACAGACATGACTGGCAAAGAGAGCGCACTCAAACAGCAACCGCTGCCTGTAGCAGTGATGAAAGAGCTGTTGCACAATTTGATACACAGGGCATCACCCTTCATGTATGTCGCTGCTACTTGAAAGGTCCAGCCCTCTGTGACAGAGTCGGTAACAGCCATTCAAAGCACCACAGATAGAACAGGCAAAGGAGCCACACTCAACCAGCAACTGCCGCCAGTATTTGCTGAGTACAGCTGGTCTGATAGACTTTGCTGCATCAGTCCACCACCATTCACAAATCAGTTGCAAAACGAAAAGGCTGGGGTGACGAGCAGCAGAGCAAGAGATAACTCTTCAAAGCATGACAGACAGGACTGGCAAGAAGAGCGCACTCAAACAGCAACCGCTGCCTGTAGTAGCGTTGAGACAGCGCTGCAGACTTTGATGCATAGGGCACCACCCTTCACGTATGGCGATGCTACTTGAAAGATTCAGCCTTATGCAGCAGAGTCGGTAACAGCTGTTTGCAACATTACAGATACAGCTGGCAAAGAGAGCGCACTCAAACAGCAACTGCTGCCAGTACTAGTGCAAGGAAGCTGTTGCAGACTTTGCTGCTTGCCAACTCACCTCCCAAATGTCAGTGCATCATTGACTCTTGGAAGTGGGGGTGCTGAGCAGCAAAGTCAGTAACAGCTGTAAAAAGCATCACAGATAGGACTGACAAAGAGAGCGCATCCAAACCACAACCTTTGCCAGACTAGCTTGAAACAGCTGCTGCAGACTCTGCTGCACATGAAACATTCTCCCAGTAGCTTGCCTTGTTATTTCCTGAACTGTTTGTTTAAAATTGCAAGGCATTTTGGCAGCTGACATTAAGCATGGCAGCATACATAAGGTTTGCTGCGACCCTCAAGAGCAGCTGTCACCACCCTCCTGCATCAAAGCAGGCAACTAGGGAGATGAAGTAGAGCGAAGCAAACGCGTTGCAAGCAGCAGACCTCACTCGTGCTGCTGTCTTCAAGAGCAACTGCCAAAATGCCCCGCACTGTTAAGGCAGGCATTTCAGAATATGATGTGGTGCCAGTGCAGCAATGACAGCACTGCTCAGCAGACTCTTGGGCGATGGGCAGATGGCAGTTGGGGTGAGGGCCTTCCTTGCTAATTCCTGGATGGTTTGCTTTGAGATTGCAGGGCAATTTGACTGGTGCTGTGCAGCATGGCCTGCTGCCACGTTGCAGAGCAACTGCTCAGATGCCCTGCAAGGTCAAAGCAAGCACATCAGGAAATGCAAAATCTTGTCTCAGATAGCTTGACCTTGGCTGCCAGACCTGCTTGAATGCCTTTTGATGCATACGTCGGGCGTTCCAAATAGGTGGCCAGATGAGCTGCATGTTTGAGTATGCAAGCATGCAAACATGCAACTGTCAAGCGCAAACCTGCTCCCACTCAGGCTGATCTGAGGGGAGGCAGAGCCCCTTTTGAGTATCTCGACCTGCAAAGGCTAGGGCATGTTTGAGGAGGAAGCATGCATCGGAGGATTTTGGAGAAGGAAGAATGATTTGGGATACTTGTTTGGGAATGTCAGTACAAAAACATTGTGCAATAAGGCCAAGCAAACCTAAAGTTGATTTGCTAGGTGCAAACATGAACATGGCAAAACCCAGCAAGTGTCAGGTTCAGCTGCTGCTTGTGGTCAAAGCTTTTATACAAAGCCTTGCTGGGCAAGTGAATTACCTTGTGCAGCCTAGGCTTTGCAAGTCAGCTTGACTTTCAGGAAGCGTTCAGCACAACCCACCTCTCTTCCAGAAAGCAATACTTTCTGCAAGCTTTGTGCTCTCTGGAGTTGTGCCGGGTTGAGCTGACTGCAGCTTACTTACAAAGCTGATGCAAAAGTTCAATGCGCGTAAAATTGTGCTGGCTAAGTCATGACATAGCTTCTGACAAGAAATGCAAGAAGAATGGCTTCATTAGGATGCTTTTGGTGGAGTTGAGCTCACTTGCGTCATGGCATCTGATGTTTGCATGCTATATGCATGCTCACATACTGCCTATGTGAACATGGGGTCTCTGCTCTCGCCACTAGGTGTCAAACTGGTCAAGGTTGCAACAGAACTTGACAGAGACCTGGACTATGTATTCATCTGTATTTCCAAGAACATGAAGCTGAGGCAAAAACAGTACAATCTATAAGGGTACAAGTCAGCCTGGTGGCATTCTGTACAATTGTGTTGCATTTTTTTACTTCTGTTTGACCAGCATCACTCTTTTGGCATGACAGCTGCAGGTCATGCTTTTCTGCAAGATTGGAGTACAGAGGTACGCTGACATACAAAGGTCAACACAAACGTGTGGAGAGTCAACACTTGCAACAAGCATGTGAGCTGCCATGTCCAACTGTTGACGCTAGTCGGTGGCCAGTAGGCACTTGTGCACTGCCTGTGCTGGGAGCAGTAAGCTGACCTGAGACTCTCTCAGCCTGGTGACGTTCAGTACAGCTACTTGGCACCTTTTCAGCTCCTTTCAAAGCATGCAACAAGCATGTGAGCTGCCATGTCCGACTATTGACGGCCAACAGGCACTGGCAGTGTCGGAAAGCATCAAGCTGACAAAACCCTTTGGCAAATGACACTGCAGCTTATGTGCTCTGACATGGAGGTTTTGAGGTTGGGAATTGCTTCTGAAGCTGCTAAGTTTGGCATCCAAAGCAAACTGCTGGAACAGTGCTTGGTGCAGTCGAGGATGAGTTTGTTGGCCTTCTGCAACAAAGTAACTTTATGCTTTTCTGCTGTTTAAGTTGTGTGTCAGTCTCCAGGCATGACAAAGGTGGATCATGCCAATTTGCGTCCTTGAATGCTTAGAGCTGAACGCCTTCTGACATGTCATGACATCTGACAATGTCCAGCTACAAGCACTCGAGATACGCACCCAGCATTCACGCTGCTAGTCCAGTACAGCCATTTCACATGTTTTGTCATTGCGACTCTGCATCAGTCTTCGGGCATGACAGTGACACACCATGCTGGTTTGCAGCCTTGGAGTGATTGAGCTTGCTGTCATCTGAGAGGTCACAAAGCTCCAACACAGCCAGAAAGCGGCCATCATTCAGGCTGCCAAAGCCCTACAGGGGTGTTACACTTTCTGCCATTGCAATTCGGCATCAGTGCTCTGGCATGGCAGTTGTGGCTCATGCCAACTTACATTTGTCAGGTGTGGTGACTGCTGACGCATCAGATGGCATGACATCTGAATTGACAGGAGCCCAACACCTACCAATTGCAGCCAGGATTCACTCTGCCAATTCAGTCTGCCATTTCACAGATTTTGCCATGACAAGTCAGCATCAGTGCTCTGGCATGGCAGCTGTGGCTCATGCCAACTTACATTTGTCAGGTATGGTAAGTGCTGACGCATCAGATGGCATGACATTCAAAATGACAGGAAGCCCAACACCTACAAGATGCGACGAACATTCACCCTTCCAATTCAGTGTTGCCATTTCGCGGCTTCTGCCAGAGCGAGTCAGCGTCAGGTTTATGGCATGGCAGGTGCAGGTCATGCCAACTTGCGTTTGGCAGGTGTTAGGACTGGTAATGGATCAGATGGCATGACGTTTGAAACATCGGCAAGCCAAACACCTACCAAATGCAGCCAGTATTCATCTTGAAGAGGCAGAATTGCCACTTTACAGCTTTGGTCATTTCAAATGTGCAGCAGTCACCTGGCATGGCAGTCACCATCATGCTGATTTGCATTCTTGTAGGCTTTGAGCTGATTGCCTGCTCATATGTCATAGCATTTGAACAAGCTTCAGCCCAAACGCTTCCAAGAATGCAGCAAGCATTGACCTGCCAATTCAGTACAACCAATCCACACTTTGTGCCATTGCATGCAACATTGGTGTTCTGGCGTAGCAGATTCGAACTTTTGGACTTGTAATGATGCAAATTGCTGATTTCTGAGTAGTCACCAAGCTTCAATTTCATACTATGCAGTATGCAACCTGCCAATTCAGTATCGTGACTTTACAGATTCTGCCACTTCAAGCGTGTGCCAACTCTCTGGCACTGTACAGACAAAAATTCGTCACAGCACACAAGGCACTGCTGGTAGCCCTTGATGCACCTGCTGGCAATGTTGCTATCTGAAGTTTTGGGGAACTTGCCTGATACACAGTGTAAATGCTGCATGCAAGCATGCACTCACCTGCCAGCATTCATTGCAGGTGCAGTGCCCACAAGGCAAATGCACAGCCAATGCTGAGGGCTGTACGTCCTCAAAGCACACAAGGCACTGCTGGTAGCCGTTGATGCCGCTGCTGGCAGTAATGCTAGCTGGGTCCAGCATTTGCTTTGCAACTTGCTGTGCCACTCCACAGCTTTGTAAAGCCCCTGCAGTTCACGCATTGATTCATTCAGTCATTTCTTCTGTCATTAGAAGCCTCTGCTAATCAGGCTCACAGAGCCCAGTTGAGTTTAATAAGTTGATTGAAATCCTCATATACGGTCAGTGCATGGTTCTGTTTGGCGCTTTTGCCTGCCATTCCATATGTATGCAGAGCAACTGCAAGTGGATCAAGTCCTCAGTCAGCGTACAGTCTCATGATGACAAGTAGGCCCAAGCTGCACGGGTGTGATTGAAATATCTTTTACTTAGTAAGTTGCCAGTGACAGCATTGACTTACCTGTTGAGTTTTCCTGCCATGCATTACACGCAGCGTCCAAATTCCCCTGGTGATTGAACAGCAGCAGTGCAGCAATGCTTTTATCCACATTGCACTGCTGTTGCACATATTCCAGCGCTGCAGCCCTGTGAAGAAGAATGGTGTGTTCATCTTGAAGGAACACCGATGCAGGCTGCTCTGCAAGACCTGCGACGACCAAACCCAGCGTAACTCGGCCGCCCAACAAGTCAGAGTCTGCACTGCTAATGCACATGTTGCAGCGCTGCAGCCCTGTGAAGAAGAATGGTCTGCTCATCAGCGAGGGCTGTTGACCAAGACCTGCAGTGAACAAGCTCAAAACAAGTCAGCCAGCAGACAATGTTATGTCTGCATTGCATGCTTTGGGTGAATTCGCACAGTGTAAAATGGATTGATGCAGGCTGTGACTCAGTTGCTGTATGCACAAACGCTGCAGCCTGGCTCAATTGATAAAACTGCAATGTCACGTTGCAATACACACTATTACAATGGGGCCTCGCTCAGGGAGATATTCCTTTCACAGAAGGCTACAAATGTCAGGGTCCTGTACTACCGGCAAGCCCAGAATGTGCTACAGACAGGCTTATCTACACATTGATCACACAAACGCCTTAATGACAAAAGCAACACAGCACAAACCAAGGGCATGTTCATCTGCAACTTTGTGGAGGCTGTGGATACCTTGGTGCTGCGAGTATGGCACAGCAGTGTCAGCCTCCCAGTCAACAGATTGCACATGTGCTTGGTGTGCCCAGGCAATCTGGCTGTTCTTGGGGTCCAACTGGGTTTGTAGGGGGTAGTGTGGGGGCTGGTGCTGGGGTTGATGGATTGTTTGTAGGGGACTGTGAGATGTTTGCTGGGAAGTGGGTCCCAGCAAAGCTGACAGAAACTTGCCAACGCCAGACTGCAACTCAGTAGGACTTGACAACAACACTTGTGGGGCTTGTAGGTTTCTGCGGGAGTTCTCATTTGCAATTGCGTGGAAAAACAGCGTACTGTCTTACAGCTGATATGTATAGATAGTGCCAATCAAGCGTATAATCAAGCTGAAGTGCTGCAAAAGCTGGCAACTGTGCGCTTCTTTGCTGAGATGTGGCCGTTGCAAGGAAGCAGACTGGAAAATCATGTATCTCTTTACCATGACACAATGTATACGTACTGCAACCATTTGGTATCCATGGTGGCAAGCCAAACAGCTTGCTGTCTCATGCCATGCACTGATGCAATGTCTGTTGCACAGCACTCGATGCATAAGGATGTATGAGTGCGTGTGCGTCACATGTCACATCAGTGCATAGCGTTGAGTATCAAGACAAAAAGCTGTTTGGTTTGTCAATATGGGTATGTTACAAGATGACCTGAATGTCTATGCCATGAAGTTGCAACAGGAGCATTCAAACTCTTGCTTTTGTCGCTTTCTGAGGCTGCACTTTGGAAACTGCCATCTGCAGCAAGCAGTACTGCATGCCTCAAAATCACATCCATATCATGTTATCTGTACTGTATCACCACCCCAGACAGATAGCATGCTTGTGCTGCAGCAACATCTAGTCCACGATTGATGAAACCCAAGCTTTGCACTGTCTAGCACACGTGCTACTTGTGTCTTGCAAGTTTTGTCTTACCAGACCAATTTGCTCCTGGCGTCATGATACAGATCTGTGACGTTCAGCTATTGAGAGCCGGACAACAAAAGGTCGGCAGGTACAGTAGCTGAGCATGCCTACCACAAGAGATGACAGGGCAGGTTGAGTCATGGAGGGCTGTTGGGGCATTGCCTCCTGCAAACGGCCTTTGGCAGCTGCATAAGCTGGGCTCCCTTGTAGGGCCCCTGCAGAAATGCATCAACACTTAACTGTGAAAACCACTGTAATACAACTGATGAAAGTGGTAACACTGATATTGACGACGTTCAAGCTGTGCTGTGCATTTTAGGAACAACTTCATGTCTTGCCAGACGGGCTCCCTTGAAGCGCATCTGCAGGCATCGGCCAGAAGCCATGACCATATTTGATGCACGCTGAGGCAGAGCACAGCTGGCAAACAACTGGCAGCTATGTATACTGGAATTCCCTGGACTGCACCTGCACTGCATTGACCTGAAGCTATGCCCACACTTGATGCACCCTGAAGGCTGAATGCAGCCAACAATGACATGTATTTTGCAAAAAGGCTCTGCATTCTGTGGGTGCGTTTGTCATAGAGTCAGAGTATAAGCGCTCTGCTGCTTGGAACTGGAGCAAATCTGGCACTTTGAGCAAATGCAGGAGATGTGAGCATTGGAAATGCAGAAGTGTGTTTTGTATAGCCACAACTGACCCGCAGCCACTAGCAGTTGTGTTGCATGCCACTGCCTGTTTTGCAATGCTATGTCAAGCGGTTGGTCCTCTTGGGCATTCTTCAAAGACAAGCAGCCGCTTGTCAGTGCCTCTGTACCAGCAGCTGTCACCAACAAGGCCTGCACAAACACACAGCGTGAGCTTGTAACAGATGTTGATGCCAGAGTGATCAGGCTCTCTTCAGTGACAGGCACCATTTGTTACTGTCCCTGAACCAGCTGCCATGGCGGAAACACACATGCAGCCTGTACAAACATAAAGCTTGAGCTTGCAGCAGTTGCTGATGGTAGAGTGGGCAGCCCATCTTTGAGAAAAGCAGCCGCTCGTCAGTGCCTCTGTCCCAGCTGCTGTCACCAACAAGGCCTGCACAAACATACATCCTATTCTGCAGAGCTGCGTCAAGCGCTTGATCCTCTTGGGCAGTTTTCAAAGACAAGCAGCCGTTTGTCAGTGCGTCTGTATCAGCAGCTGTGACCAGCAAAGCCTGCATAAAGCTACGATTTGAGCACACAAGCAGCCAGTGCTCATGCAGAAGTGCACAAGAACTTGTGGGTGCGCATGCAGTTTGAGCAGCTCACAACATTTGGCATGCGGGTAAAGCTCATTGCTTACAGTCAGCATGTTAACGCAGCGTGGAGGCGCTTTTTTTGCATGTGGGTATAGCTTATTGCTTGCTGTGTACATGTGGTTGCATTGTGAAAGGGCATTACCTTCAACGTGGCGGGACTGTTTGACTGTGAAGCACAGTGTGTGGGTGTGTTGAGATCAGCGTTGATAGCTGCAACATCCAAGCTGTGCTTGTACTTAGACAGCCAGTCCACAAGAGCAGCACGCTCTGTGTCATAGTTGCCAGTGGGTGTGTTCTGTCTTGAAACTGGAAGGCAGCCGGACAACAAGCTCTGCAGCCTGCAGCGTTATTCTAGCTTAGACGACTTTCCTGTCCCGGCTCTCAAGCGCAGGCAGGCTTCCATACCTGCTCGAAGGAGCTCCAGACGCTATGTAGTGTACGGCCAGATTGCAGTGGTCGTCATCGTAAACATAGTCAAGACTCGCTGGCGCATCTGTTGTTTCTTGAACGAGCCCACGGAACCACCTCCAGAGCGTGCGCTTCCAGGTCCGAGGCTGCGGAATCAGCGCTGATTGAAATAGCTGGATGTCGCCGGTCTGACAAGCAGTTCGTAAATTTGACTGCGCCTCCGACAAGGGTGTTTGTGACATGTTTGATCGACAGTGATCTGGCAGCCGAGACCTCTGTGTACCAAGATTGCATTCGCTGCACGCCTTCTATCGATAGTTTTCAATAAACGCGCACTGTTACCACCATATCATGCACAATGTGCGAACAACGGGTGCAACACCGGCTTTCTTGGGAGTCAGGGAAGACCTGGCGTTACGGCATGGCGTTACCTACAAATTGCCACAGCGGCTTCTCAAATGCCCTCGTAGCGAATGCAAGACAGGTGCAATCAATCACGACGTTTGCAACAAAACCAAACATCCTGTCAACACAACATCACGTCTTAGCCAAGGCAGCTTCTCCAGTATTTTTGAAATGAATAATAAAAACAACAAAAAGCACCCAATAGCATAGCAGTTTCTCTCTTCATCTTCCAGTAAAGACAATTCATTCACTTGTGTACACTGACGCATCCTCCAGCAAGAAGACCACACGTGTCATCAAAGACCAGTTGCACAAATGCCCGCCTGCTGCAACCTTGCAACCTTGAAAACCAGTCTCAATTCTAAGAGATATCACAGGTGCCCGCCTGCTGCAGCTTAAATTAGCGGTTTCCAAGGCTCCAGAGTGATATGACATCACTTGCGCAGATGCCAGCCTGCTGCAGCCTTGGAACGGCGCTCTGCAAGCACCCAGTCATGAAACACCACTTGCACAAGATGCCCGCTGGCTGCAGCCTTGTAATATCAGTCTCTTGGCCTGTGTCACGAATTATCACTTGCACAAATGCCCGCCTGCTGCAGCTTTGAAATAGCGGTCTCCACAGTACCCAGGCCTGCCTCCCTGTGCTAGAGCCTCTGCTGCAGCTGCGTCCTCGTCATCCCGCAAATCTGCTAAGCTTTTGACTTTGTCACTGTAGATTATGCCATTTAGTGTTACTTGCCGTGGAACCCTGGCAGCTCCCCGCCCTGCATGTTTACAGAAGCATGTGAGTCACAATTTTGGAGAAAAGTGTGCTGCGACAATGCAATATGTGGGTTTTGACCATGCATGCTGGCACATGCAAGAAGCAAAAGCATGCATAAGCATGCACTGATTGAAGCCACTGCATACAATGCTCGCATCACCTGTGTACATTGACAAAGCAGGCTTACCGTAGATGCCATCAGCATCAGTGTTGGCCTGCACCAAACCCACAAGTAGTGCAGCACTTAAGACCAAGGCTGCTGTTGATCCTGCCAATGTGGTCTTCAGCCTTGACAGTATAGGCTTTACCTGCAACAATTGCAAGGTCAAGTTTGAGCCGCTTCTGGAAACTGAAAGATGCCATACTGGTAGACTGACCAAATAAAGCAAGGCAATTGCATGTCTGCACGTGAATTGAAGGGTCTGTGTTCCATGATTCACTTACCTCATATGCTCCCAACAGTCTATCTCGCGCCAAAACCTCTGGCGGCTTCACAAATGTCTCTCCATCATACCTGAAAGAAGCAGATTGCTGTTGCAGGCAAGTCTGACATACAATGCTGCGAGCAAGCCGCTGCATATGCAGTGAGTTGATAGCACGCACACATATGACCAGGCCAGCAATGTTGTGGCGCATGCCAAGGGTTGCGATGCCAGAGAGCTGATCAAGCGTCGTGATTCCATTCTGCCTTGACGCCAAACATATCATGCAAGAACGCACATCTAGTCTTCACAAGTCTCAAACTCACCAGCCAGTCTCTTCATAGTCTACAGCGGCACTAAGCAATCTGTTGCCGACATATGCCCAACCAAGGTATATTCTGACCACAGCAGCAGCAACAACAGCGAGAGCTCCAAGAGTGCCACTCATCATCCATTCTGCAGGCTGCAAAAAACCAAACAAGGCTGTTTTTCATCAACATGATGCATGTCTGTATGCTGCGCAGTTCTCTGTTCTGCAAGTGCACTTTTGGCCGTCAGCATGCAAGCAGATGAGCAGGTATGACCATGCAATGATGGGGGCGTAGGCAGCAATGTTGCATGCATTGTACCTGCTTTGAAGGATCAAAAGTTTGAAAAGCTATAGGACCAGCCACAACTACGAAGAAGCCTAGCCAGACTGCGCCAAGCCTTGCAAGGTATGATGGAGTTTCCAGCTTAGCCTAAACCACAACATCTTGCTAAGGAGAGATCACTGAATGACAAGCAACTACTTTCCAGCAAAGTTGTGGTGAGAAAGACTGCCAGGTGCGCATCTCACCCAGGAGTACAACCAGGTTTCACGCAGAGCAGCCAGCTCATTGACTGGCCGCTGATCAGTCGGCACTGGCTGCTCAAGGTCGGGGTTGAGGCCCAAGCTAGAGGAGGCCGAGGTCTGAGCTGGCTGGAAACTGGAACGCGCGGCTGGTTTGTCTGGCTCGTCGTCTTCGCTATCACTGCCGCCAGTGGCTATCAAGCATCGTGTGCACTGGCGGGAAGCTCTTTCGGCGCGTGTTGTGTGCGAGGGATGCTTTCCCCAGAGCGCACGCTTCAAAAACTGTCGTCTACCGAAGAAACTCGAAGTGCACAGAGGGTGAGCGACGCGGTTGCAGGACGTCAACACTTGAGCTTGCATCGACAGACTGGACACAACATGCAACGCAACAGGTCGGCCAAGCAAAGCAGGTCACAGCAGCGTCCAGTGTGCAGTGCACATGCTGAGTGTGGTTGTCAGTGGTTCTGTGACAAAGGAAGAAGAAGACTCACTGGTCAATGCTGAAGGGGGGCCCAGTGGGGTCGCTAAGGGGGGTCAAAGAGTGAGCCCTAGACAGTAACCACAGGATTTGCGCACGCCTGCAGCACACAAGCATTGGTATATTGCTTGTGTCGTGACAGCTGTCGTCGCACACAGTCAGGTAGTCGCACTTTTGCATTGTGCGTACAGCTAGGGGGATCCAAGTCTAGCGCCAGCGTATCGCAGACTGAGCATCGTTTAGGTCATCAAGGTCGAAGCTTCCGGAGGTAGCCAGAGCTCTCAAGCACGACTGTGCGATGCTGAGCTTGTCTGAGATCGCATTGCTCATAATGTGGACCATCTGTGTAAGCCCCGACTCAACTTGACTTGCATGACTGCAGGCCTGAGCCCTGCAACACTCGCCCAAAGTCAAGTCCAATTTGCGGTACCATGTATCGCGGGCTAGTGGCGTTGTCGCTGATGGTCTTGGCCACCGCGAGCTATGTTGGCGCTGATACAGGCAAGTGAAAGCAGTCTCCCTGCCCTGAACTCCTCCACCCTGCTGACCTACCCTGCCACCTGCAGAGCCTCTTCACAGACAGGGCAGAAGGCTCATGTCAAGCTGGTACACAGACCCTGACACTAACTACCAGAGCTCATCTCTGGCAGAAGTGGACACAACATATAAGACAAAGAGCTACACCACTGAGTCACAGCGTGCACAGGTGGCACGCTATGCTCAAGCCTTTGCGGTTGCGGCAGCTGGTCAGAACCCAGACATGAATGACACCATTGCGGCTCAGCAGGTTGGCTCAGACAACAGTCAGCTTATGGATGCCTACCAACAGCACAAGATAGATGCTGTTGGGTCTGCAACTGAGATCTCCCCTTCCCCCCCTTCTACTGAGTCTTCGCCAACATCAACACCGTCATCAACTGCCACAGCACAGATAGCTGGTGTGACGTCAGCTTGGGGCGCAGCTGCCAGGGCAGCTAAGGGTAAGGATGACTCATCCAGTGACTCACCCGCTGACTCATCAGCTCAGGTGCAAAATGTTCAAGACGTCAAGGAGTGGGGCAAGAAGACCACCAATGAGATCTCAGATGTTGTCTCCAATGTCACTGAGAAAGTGAAGGAGAAGATCAAGGGAGCCCACCACACCCCCACCCCTACCCCCACCCCAACCTCGGGGGCCTATTCTAGCCCAGCAATTGCAGCAGTGGCGGCAGCACACTCACAGGCTTACCACAAGGATGTGCACACGGCATCTGTCACATCAACTGACTCAATTGGAGGTGAGTTCTGCCTGACTTGGGATGCCATACATCTTACAACCTCAATGTGGTGCATATGTTGAGCTTGCGTCTGATGATGCTACTGATGGAAAGACAAGACTGGATTCGGCGTGCAAGCAAGAGCTGAGATTGCATGCAGTCACTTATTCCACACATTTGCATGCACTAGCTTGTTATGATGAAACACATGTTCTGTTGGTTCTCAACAATCTCTATTTGTTGCCCCTACTCCAGCAGTGCCTGTCTTGACACCGAGACTAGCAATCCTTGATACTCAATCTTGGCAGTTGCATGTTGCTACAGTCTGCATAGCACATGCTACATACAGTCTCTGTTGGCAGCAGACTCAGCAAGGCAGAATATGTCATTTTCAATCTGACCCTTGCACGATTGGACTCAAAACAGACTCCCAACACTGAAGGGATACCGCAATCAGCTGCAAAAGGTGCAAATTGCACACTCACAAAGCAGCCAACCAGGAGACTCACAAAGCAGCCAAGCAGGACTTATCCAGGAGATAAGCGTGCTGCATTCTTACAGGGCCCATCAAGCTGTTCAACCCCTACCAGAGTTCTGTCTTTGACAACAAGAGGAATCCTGCCAGCGCAGCCATTGACGGTGACATCAACACAGCGTCACAGACTGCTGTGGACACCGACAACTGTGCTAAGCTGAATGATGAGGGCAATTATGGTGCCTGTGGGTTGATGAATGAGTGTGTGGCGTCTCCTTACTACACTGGGTCGTATGCCTCGACCCCCAACTACCCCTACTGGATTGCTGAGTTCTCCTCTGACATCTCGGTGAGTCTGACTCTGCAATTGCTTTGAGTTTCAATGGTCACTTTGGCATGAGGCATATGTCACACAATGCTCGTTCCTAAAACCTAAATGATGACCCTGCGTGATCAGCTGACTATGACATGCCATAATGTCCATTGCTTGCATCTAATGCAAATGCTGCAAAATTTTGCACAGGTCATAGTCTCTACATTTGATTTTTGGCAAATTCACGGATGTCATGCCAGTCTCGCATGCACACCTGCCTGGGATGTTGATGGTTGCAGCTTGATATGTTTTGCTCAAATGCTGCATGGCAGAAGCCACACCAACTGTGCGTCATGGCTATGACAAAATAGTCGGGTCTCTGTATAGAGTCATCATACGATGATCATGTTGTTCAGCACAGATCAGCAACTTGATTCTAGCTGCTGTGTAAGTTAATCCTTATATCAAATTTTGCCCAATGCAGATTGCCAAATAGCTAACATTGTCGCACGTGGCTCATTGAAGCTGCGGTTATCTGCCTAACACCAGCAAGCCTATGCTGAACACGCTGCACAGCTCTTTTTGGTATTGCAATTGAGTTGCACTGCTGTTGCAAGCAGGAGTTGCGACCCATGATCCTCTTCTACCTGAGACATCAAGACGCCCTGACTTGCTATGCACTGCACAGTTTCTGTTAGAATCTGAAGCCACTTGCAAAGCAAGGCAGCTTTTCAAACACCTTATATCGGCTGAACCTTGATGAATGATGTGCAGGCCTCATACCAGGTGACGCATGTGATCCTTACCAACAGGCAGGAGTGCTGCAGATGTCCTCTGGCAGGAGCCAAGATCTACATTGGCAACCCTGCTGCTATCAATTTGGTGGCCACCAAAAATCCTGACCTGAGTCAGGACGCAAACTGGCAGCTGTGTGCCACGGTAAGCTCACACCATGCCTGCTGCTGATCCTGACAATCCAACATCATCATGACGATCTTTATTCATGAACAAGTGCATGCATTTATCTATACAGCTGAAGATGTGCCCTTGCGCAATGTGTGCTGTAGCAGCTGCGGCATACAGTTTGCGATGGCACTACATTGATCGATTACCATGGCAGCAGCAAGCACACCTGATGTTTGTTCCGGTCGGGCCATGCAGAGCCTTGCATCACACTTGATGCTCAGAGCAGGCTCAGAGTCTGCAGACATGGGTGATCCAGATGTGTGTGAGTTCACATCAGTAAATTCATTATGTCTGTGGTGCTTGCAGGTGCCAGACTATTCTGACACGTCATCTGCGTTGATCTTTTCAGAGAGCTCACAGTACACCCAGACCTTCCTTTGCTCCCAGTCATTGGTCGGTCAGGCAATTGCTATCCAGTTGCCAGCCTCCACAACAATCTTGACTCTTGCTGAGGTGTCAGTGGTCGGCATCCACGTATAACTCATGTGATGTCGGAGATGTCTCATCATGCAGCCGTGTCAATATTGGAGCTGTTCAATTTGTTACATTAACAGTTGCTGTAATCCATGCTTATGACGCCAGCACTTCTGGCACAATTGCGGTGCACGACGATTACCATGACAATTGAAACATGACATCCTTCAGAGCAACAAGTGGTACTACAGGCAGAACGCCTCTAACAAATTCAGAACCCGCGCAACTGCAGATCTGTAGCAAAATCATTGAGCTTGCTCACCATTTTCTTTGCATCTAACGTCAGCGGGTTGAACCATCAACAGGGACTTTGTCTGTCTAGTCAATACAATGCATCTGCTCAAAAATGAATGAAAAAGAGGGTGCATAAATAGGGTGCACACCTACACAACCTACTGAGAATAGTATCAAGACGTCATAGCACAATATCTACAGGACGGGGAACAGACTAGGCTTGAAAATTGACCAAAAAAGCTCCAGGGTTCCTTTCGAAAGGAGTCTTGGGGCGCTGTTTCTGCAACCAAGGGTGTTACAACTAGCCCTGCCTATGGTATTGACACTAACCCAGGATCTGCGGCAAACCTTAAACAGTAATAGTTTTAGACTTGTGCCCAGACAAGCTGATGATACAGTGTTTGCAAGGGTGAATTGTGCAGACACTTGCGCTTCAAATTCGTGTCTGTGAATTCTTGCTCTGCTGAGCTGCAAGTGTTGTCAGCTATCAGTACAGTTTAAGCGTCATGCCGTTAGACTGTGCCTCTGGGATTGGCACATACTCAAATCTCGTCTTTTCATATGGGTTCATGGACTGTGCATAGTTCCAAAAACGGTCCCACAATTGAGAGGTGAGAGGACCATCTTGACCTGTAATGATTTCCTCTGTTGTAGGAAGGACTCTGTTCGCTGCGATGTTCTGCAACGCATCCTCGGTTGGACTTTTTGGCAGGCCCAACTGCATGATCACATGGGCCGACTGCTCCATGGTCAACACCTGCGCACAATGATTGCATTCAGCTTTCATTCATTCAAAACCTGCGCTAGAAAGGCTCAGCAGGCCCAGCTAGGTCTATACTAGCAATCCACTGTTTCCAACTAGTCTGGTCCTGTGCTGACCTAATCCAATTTTAACGGACATGGAGGGGACAATTATTGCAGCAGATTCCTGATGCAGATGAAGCAGACAAGAGCCTCACAAGCTTCCATGTCACTTGCAACATACTTGTCTTCAATGGACAGAGATCCAACTACAATTGATGCGTGGGCAGGTCATGCCACAGCAACACTTCTGATGTGCAAGATGGCTTGCAACACAGCTCAAGTACTTGGGTCCGTGATGCAACTGGTAGAAATGACATGAGGGTTCTTACTGAGAAACACTGCGTGCGTGTCAGGCACACATTGGAGGCTGCTGATGCAGGCGCATGATCTTGTGTGCATGATCTTGTGTGCATGATATTGTGCAGACGCACTTGCACAATGATGTCACATTCCCAGACCCTCTATGGTACAACACAATGCAGAAAAGCTTGTTTGCATGATATTGAGCAGACGCAGTTGCACATTGATATCACACAGCAACCCTTGTTTGACACAAAACGACGCAGAAAAGCTTACCCCAAAGTACAAAGCCCAACAGAACTTCTTTGCAAGCTGAAGAGCTGAAGATGCGTTCTGTTTCAGCTCTGTAGCAATCCCGGACATCTTACTAACATCTACAAGGAAGTTCTGGCTGCCGTTCTGAATCTGATCTGTCAAGCCTGCTCGTTTTTCGCAAAGCTCGTGCCTTTTCAACACGTACACCCGCTGTAGGAAGAGCAGATCCTCAAACTGGTTTTGCGATAGGGCCAAAGATTCCTGCAAAAAGCAGCAGAATCTGCCTTTTGTGCAAGGACGTGTCAACAGCAGAGGCATGTGATGTGCCACAGTCAACGGTGAAATCGAAACGAACGACACGCACAGCTTGATTAGGTACTTTCTTTGACACATAGGACGTCGTCATCCATTCAGTATGTTTGAGGGTTGTCGAAGGCAATCAAACATTCTGCATACGCCTTCAAGTCGAACTGCTTTCATGATTGATCATCCACAAAACAGGGTCGGGACAGGGACAGTTGCAGTGCTGCTGGCAACTTGCTAGCAGTAGCAACTGTTGGACTTGCACACATCAACAGGACCATTCTTTTTTAAAACAATTGATTGCTCCAGTATGTACCTAGCTCGTCCTGCTGAGACTGTTTAGCACGCAGTTTGAATGAATGAATAACATACATCAGGACGTCATGACCTCACCTTGAGCTGCCATGACTCATCAACTTCTGGTGTGTAGGTTGCATCATCTGGCAAGGCATTTCTAGCAACACATCGGGTGCCTCTCAGTCGCAGCGCTGGCAGAACAAGTTGTGCCAATTTGTCCCTGATGTGGTCATTGGCATTGAACTTCATAGCGCTGAGACAATTTCTCAACTCTTTCACAAAATCCTGCAGAGTGCAGATGAAAGCTTGCATTACATAAAAAGCATGATGTCAACTACTTCCACGTCCTCTACAGTTCACTGCAATGTTGTATGCACAGCATATGTGAGGGCCATATCATGACAAGCAATGTAGGGACCCAAGACTCACATGCAAAGCTGGTGGGCCCCAACAGTTGCAGATGACTCACCCTGCACAATGAGTTGAAATCATGCGTTGGCATGTTGATGACATCAGCAACGGTAAGCTGATATGCTCGGCCAGGCAAAGCTACCTTCAGAGGTGGTTCAGTCTTAGCTGGATCTGCCTGCAGACAGACAAGATTGCACATTCTGCAAGCAGTCAAGGGCAAATAGACGAACTCAACATCTGCTGCTGTTGTCAGTAAGAACAAGAAGCCTGATGTCAGCACCAGCGGTCTGACATTGCTGCTGAGCACGAGACAATGCAGCTGTACCATAAAGTGGCTTTCAGGGGTCAAAGGTGCTGCTGCTGCTGTGTCGCCGTTTGCCAACTGTTTCTCTAGCAGCTTCTGCTGCAGCTTCATCATCTCCAGTTCCTCAGTAAGCTTTGTGAGTTGATCCTCCAGCTTTTGCGAGCGTACCTGTGAACAACCAGTCTAGAGTCATATCAGGAGCATCTGTGCGCGGAGGCGGGTTTCGCAATCTCTGGGACAACAGTCAACAGAGGCATACTGAAATCTGCAAAATTCGTACGTCCACGAAATCACAACAGGTTGGCGCATTCAGCTTCTACAGGCTTTGTGTGTGGACTATGCACACCACTTGAACCTGTTGCATTCCCCTACAGAAAGTCTGCACTTTCAGACGCAACAGCAACATGTGCACCTTTTGTCGCGCACGAAAGCGTCTCTGATGTTCTTTGTTGACCTGTTTCTTGTGTCCTAACGTGTCCAACTCCTTGCCGGAGCCTTGTATGTGTCTCGGGAACTGCTTTTGCCGGTGTGGGGTCTGGGCATTCCCTGCTACTGGTGGTGAGCTGTCATGCAGGCTCGTGCGTACTTCAGGCTGAATTGTTGGTGTACCAGGTTTGCCGGCAGAGGACACGGGGCTGATCTGACCCGCGTCTGGCAGCAGACCAGCCTGAACGAACTCGTCTTCAACGAAGTCGAGAGTGTACAAAACGTCAGCGGAGGGTTCCCAATTTGCGGACATAGATGGTTGCTGCCCTCTGACCGCAAATGGCTTCTTCAGAGCGCAACCCGGTGCACGCTTTTATACATGTGGTTGACCAATGTGCAGCCTGGGCTATCCAAAACAACGTCAGTCCGTTTCAAACTTCACGTCAAGCACAATCGGGGATCTGGAAGCCGTGCACGGAGCTTGCGCGCAGATAAGTTACTGCGTGTTTTTGCTGCGACAGAGCTAGCTGCATCGTTCCCCCGATGGTGTATCGGTTCAAATGCAATTGCATTGCATGCAAGATGAAGAAGAAGCAGTGCGGTTGCTGTAAACTCTTGCATAACAACTTGCAATCGATCACGACATTGTGGCCTGTCCTAGAGTGAGTACTTTTGAAGGCAATTGAAGTCGCGATTATGCGGCTGACTGCAGGTTAGCTGTGTGCACACGCCAAAGCGTGTAATCTCTCTCATGTCCATGCAGCCTCATGCATGCATCAGATCCTGGGTCGGAAAAGATGAACGCCAGAGCAGCTTGCAGACGCTGCTGTATGAAACTCAGTGTACACGCCGTGACATATGCACAGCAGCTGAATCTTCAGTATAGCACAACACTAAGCTGACAGATTGCCCCCGAGCTTTTTGGTGCTCCGCAAACTGCTGGTTCTAGATTCTGCTGGGCGCATGCAGCAACAGCTAATGATCAGATGCTGAAGCAACACCCTGAATGCAATAGAAGAAGCTGTCATTCCACATGCTGCTTGAGGTCTGACTAAACAACCATACTGTGGTAGAAGCTGGCAAATAAGTACAGTACTCAATGGTAGTCTCTCTGGCCAGCAAGTATATGTGTGTGTTGGTACAAAATGTGTGAAGCGAGTACTGACATACTGCTACAGCCACAAGACGGAGACCACCAAACAATTCTTTCTACAGCTGAATCTTGGGTTTGCTGATTTCTATGGGGCGCAACTTTGCACCCAAGCCGTCTGCATAGATGTTGTTCCATAGATCCTCGATGGGAGGAAACTCGCTCTTCTTGGCCTCCTCAATTTCAGCTTCAACCTGCAACAGCACAGCAGCATTACGCTCTCAGCTTCATATACAGTGCAATTAGTCTTGTCGGCTGGCTAATGCATGTACATATTTGTTCTCCATCTATGGTTGTGTTTGCAACCAAGCATATCTGTCCGGGCATTGATTGCTGCAGCAACATTTCTATCAGAAAGGTCCCCACCTCTGCAGGTGTTGCAAACAAGAGCATGACATGCATATGATGCACCATGCTTGCATCCATCTGTCTCCTGGCTTAGCTGCCTTCTCCAATGTTGTTATCTCGAAAATCATGAAAATCATGATACACATGCTTGCTCGCAAGGTGATCTTGCTAGGTGCATGCAGCAATGAATGCCATCCTGTTAGGTGCATACAGCAAGGATGTGACGCTGTTAGGTGCATACATCAATGTAACGCAAATAGTTTTGTCCAAGCTGCCTGAGCTGTCTTACCTCCCTTTTGATCTGCTTCTCCCTTTTCTTCAAGTCTGATCCCTCTGCAAAGTTGTTCTCTGTCAGCAGAGTCTTGACATGCTCAATGGGATCTCTGGCTCTCCTGATTCCGCTGATTTCATCCCTGGTTCTGTATGTGCTCCCAGGATCACTGATGCTGTGCCCGTGATACCTATACGTGTCCTGCAACCCCGCATTCCATTTGCTTTCAAAACGCATGCTAAACCATACTCAGCACGCCCAGCTAGGTACGTAGTGGAGCAATCAGCTGTCTTGCAACAGCTGTGCTAATAGGTGCGCACAAATGGGCCTGTTTTGTCTCAGCAAGGTTGCTGTTGTCATGCATGCAGGTGCTACACTTCAATAACGCGGCAAAACAGCAAGTAAAAGCATGCAGCTGTGGCACTTGAGTCACTTGAGGTCAAGCTGTAAGGAGATGCACATGTAGTAGCAAGCATGCATTTGTGACAAACATATATCGAAGCCTAGAGAAATCGAAAACCCGAAACCTTTCAATCTCGCGAAACGCTCATGTCAGAAAATGCAGAGTCAGGTGCAGGCATGCATGTGCATAGCTGCTGACAGGGAGAGACATGTCATGGCTACATCTGGCTGGAAAAGCTTACCCTAATCACTAGTCTGTAGTCACATGTCTGGCTTTAAAGTGTAAACAGATTTATGATGTGCTGTTATCTAACCCTTACTGTTGTATCACAGCTGTGTGGTGCAGCGACTTTGTGGACTGGTGACATTCTGACATGAAGGGAGTTACACCCAAGCATCACCCAACAGCTCTTGACACTCATCAAACAATAAAGGACATTTCACGTGCAACATTTTTGGACAATGCTCACCATTTCTAGTACAATGGGTCCCTTTTCAAGGGCAAACTTCTTGGCAAATGCAACAGCTTGCTTGACAGCCAAGCAGTCCATTCCATCAACCCACATGCCGGGAACGTAATCCCCTCTTGTGTAAAAGGCTGCTGACTTAGATGCCCTCCTTTCTGCTGTACCCATGCCATAGTGATTGTTCTCGCAGACAAAGATACACGGCAGCTCCCAAATTGCCGACATATTGAAGGCCTGTAAGCATTGGCACAGCATTTGTTAGTTGGACAGATGGCTTGCACATGCCAGAGACAGATTCCCCTCTTGCGTAGAAGGCTGCTGATTTGAATCCCCGTCTCTCTGCTGTGCCCATGCTGTAATGATTGTCCTCACACTCGAAGATACCTGGCAGCTCCCAGATAACTGACATGTTGAAGGCCTGTAAGCATTGGCACAGGCCTGACTTATTGACAAATGGCTTGCACGTGCCAGGAACATAAATCCCTGTTGCGTAGAAGGCCACCGGTTTGGATGCCCACCTTTCTGTTGTGCCCATGCCGTAGTGATTTTTCTGTAGACGAAGAAACATGGCACCTCCCAAATGGCCAAAATGATGAAAGCCTGTGAGTATTGTCACACTTTTTGTCAATTTGCTGAATGGCTTGCACATAACTGAAATGCCATTAATCCTTGGGTTACACTGTACAGATGAGATACAATGAAGCATGATTCTGTCAGAAAACCATTGTCATGTGCCTCAACAACAAAGCATTTTTGAAAAAGAACATCAGCATCTGCAAATGCTTAGCCAAGCATGCAACATGGCCTGTCATCTGATGTCAAAATCAGATATTGAAGCATGAAAGACATGCCGTGTTGCACGTGACACACCACTACACACAAAACAACTGTGCCCACCTCATATAGCTGACCTTGGTCTGCAGCCCCATCACCACACACATTACTGACCAACCTTGCAACATCATGCTGTGCAGTTAGAGCGATGCGCTGAAAGCTAATGGTCATTGCATATAACACACTAACCAAGCAGTATCATGATGATGACAAAAGCATGTGTGCCCACCTCATATAGCTGGCCGTTGTTTGGAGCCCCATCACCACATATGTTGCTGACTGCCCTTGCAACATCATGCTGTGCAACTAGAGCAATGCACTGAAAGCTGACGGCGATTACACATCACACACTAACCAAGTAGCATTGTGATGGTGACAAACCATATGTGTTCACCTCATATAGCTGGCCTTGGTTTGCAGCGCCATCACCATATAGTGCCATGGCTACATGGCCATCATTTCTGTATTTGTGTGCAAACGCCAATCCGGCTCCAAGGGGGCATTGCTCACCCACAATACCAATGCCTCCAAAGAAGTTGTGCTCACGCTTGTACATGTGCATGGAACCACCCAGGCCCCTTGCACACCCATCCTTCTTGCCCTGCACATGCAGTGTAGTATCAGAACATAGTATAGTGATACAACATAAAAGTGTGATATACACGTGCGTTCCATGCGGTTTGAAATTGTTAAGCTGCAGCCAGGAGTTGGAAGATGTGCCCCTTTGCACATGCGACCCCTCTTGATCATGCTCCATTGATAACAATGTCTACTGATTGTGACATGTTTCAAAGCAGTGATAGGTGTATGTGGCTAAAGTGCTGCTGCTTGCGCAGGTCAGGTGCTTGCAATGTGCAACGGAGCCACCATTCTTCTGCTATAACTATACAGGCATATGGTTCAACAGTACTGATGCTGGCATAGCATTGAAAAGATGACAGCGAACAAGGTGTAGGTGTCGTTGCCTTGCTGGCAGCTTGCATTGATGCATGCTCTGGGTGTACAGTAAACTCTCGTTGTAAGGACACTCAATGTAAGGACAATCTCGATGTAAGGACCACGGCATTCGTAACCAATCACTACTTTCTGACTGCAGTGGTCCCTCTGAGTAAGGACATTTTGATGTAAGGACAAATTTCTTGGTAACCAAAGCAGTCTTTATGAGGAGAGTTTACTGTACTCAAACTATTGGGTAGGTGCATGCTGTGACAACGATCAGAGCTGCAAACAAGAGCAGCCCAGCATGAGACAATGTTGAAGCTGTGATTTCTCAGGCAGAATTGAAATTCATGACAACCACACAGCGCCCTGATATCCTGAGGCAGACCATACTGGGTCTGAATGCAATCAAGATCATACCAGCAATTCTGCAAAGAGCTCTTTGACTGTCCCGCCACGCCCCAAGTATGTACAGTGATCCCTGTAGCTCTGGATCATGCTGTCTTTAAAGTCTAGGGCTGCCTCGATGCCAACAGGGACAGCTTCCTGACCATCTGCCAGATGCAGAAAGCCTCGTGCTAGTTTCTGCTTGTACAGCAGGTCAGCTGCAATCTCGGTTCGTCGCATGCGCACCATTGTCTGTAGGGGAACAACACGTCAAGCAGTCTTATACAGCTGGCGTGTTTGCGCGCATGCCATGCGTAATGGTGGTGCATGCTGGATGCGAATCAAAAGGCTCACCTCGAACATACCGAGAAGTTCCTGCTTGCTGGTCTGCACATCTCGACTGGGTGGTTCTAATCTGTGGCCTTTGAACGGGTTCACGGTCACAGTCAAGCTGTCATCCGATTGCGAGGGTGCAGGCTCTGCAGAGAAGGGTCGTTGACTGACATGCAAAGACCCAGCACGCAGTGCTTGGGACTGAAGCAGGTGGCACAAACGATGCGCGCTCTGATGCAGAAGCGCCATACGCGGTGAGACCTTTCGCGAGCCTTTTCGTAGTCAGATCGCTCGGTCAAAGGTGCCTCGGTGGTAGCTTTACGGACGCTCACCACTGTGCATGCTCCGAGACCAATTTTGCGCTTTGCACGTGAGGAGTCCATCGATTCGATATTTGTTGTCTGGTGCACGAATTCAAGTACACAGGTCTGAGAGGACACATGTCCGTAGCATATCTGCAGTATGCGTCCTATGCAGGAATAGATGTGACCGTTTCAGCTGATCAAGCATTGGCCGAAGCCAAAACAAACATGAATCATAATCAGGTTGTGCTGCAACTAATTGTTTGACTGATCGTCTCATTGATGTACAGGTATGTTTGTTTCAGCAATTTTGATGCCGCAAAGTCAGAACAAGCATCCCATGCTGCACATACAGAGCAGATATGCAGAGAATGGTCAGGGCACAGCAAATACTGGAACAAGACAAGAGCTTGCAGCTAAACAATATCGTTGTTCAGCGCCATGCTTGCACTGATGAAGAAAAGGCATTGGTCCTTCGATGCTGCACCCAGGGAGACATGTCTGTACAGACATGCCAGCGCTCCATCCAGTATTTAGTGGTGCTTGGGACAAGGACAAACCGCAGCTTCCTTGCTGCTAGCCCTGGTAAGTGCAGAGTACAATCACGCTAACCTAAGCATACAAGGACGGTTGTGTACAAAAGCAAAAACGGCAACTGTTATGATCATCAAGGAGCCAGCAAATCTCTAAAGCGCTGCATGCTTAGTGCTGGTGGACTGGCATGCTGTCAAGGTGCTTTGCAAATCAATATGCAGGGCAAAACTCGGATAAATGTTCCTTGTCAGGGCACAATGCTATCAACGCATGCTCTGCATTGCTAGCTGCAGCTACCCGGTCAAGGCACGGCATATGTCACCGGTCAGCCAGTGATTAGTGCATGCAAGGTTGCAACACCCCTTGGGTCACGCTTCGCATTTGTACCAGACGGTGCATGGCACGCAGACTTTCAATCCAAACTTGACTTTGGCAAGCCGCTATCTGTTGACATCTGTGGACGAATGCTGTACCGCGCTTGCAGGAGTTGGTCAAGCAACACGACGAAGGGGTCAGGTGAGGCGAGGCCACACCGCCGCGCCGCTCGCCTACCATAGGCCGATGGCAGCATTTTATTGCAGTACTGATTGAGTGCTACAGGTATCCAAAGGCATACGTTGCAATCTGCCGACCTGTGATAGCCGCAAGGCGTTGATCTCAACGCCACTAGTTGGCCATTTTCTCCGCGCATGGGGGACGCGCTGTGCTCCAAAAGGGCTCTGGGGTTCAGCAGCACTACAAGCCAAGCATCAACTCCACCCGTACCTGCTGACTTTGACGACGTGAAAGAGCAGGGCAATGAGGCCTTTGTAGCATGGTAATTTGTTTAAATGCAACCATTATATAACACACTTGATAGAAGCAGAAAGGATGACGCTTATTGACATTGACTGGGCAGGAACCGCTGGCAACGCCCGGTTTCCTGTGCTGCTCAACATGAAAAAGCTTGTATGTCCAATGGGCTTGGGCAGAACAAGGCGTTGCAGCAGAAGTATGACATCAAGTTGCTGCACCTTTAAGATTGTCATAGTAACTTACTGCGCTAGGCGCAGCAATATGCGCCGCGGGCAGCAATTCCAGGGCAATGGTTGCGCATATGGGTAGTATGCAAGCCAGTGGCATGAGTGTGGGACTTAAACATAAGACATGAGGCACAATGCTGGCATGAAAGCTCAACATGAATTGGCATGTCCTTCAGATTAGAGAAGGCATCACTGAGTGCATTGAAAATGTCTATGTCAGAGAAGCTTTGTCGTTTCGCATGTCTGCGGCTGCATGCGTTTGTGACGCACGCTCAGGATTACAATCATTGTCCTGAGCTGCTATACTCATTGCATACTGGACGTGATGAACTCGAGAACTCAGCTGCTGTGGCTGAGCATCGAGCTGCTGTACTCGAGCTGAGCAACCTCACCTCTAGCTACTGAGGTACTGTACTCAACATATGACCCAGACGGCGCATTCACATAGTGCATACTGCCCTTCATGAACAGCGTAAAGCTGACTATGTCTTTCACAGAGCAAACAGCACTTTTGAGGCACGAATGCTGGAATGTCGCTACAATATGTGATCTCGGCCGTTTCCAAAAGTTTGCTCATCAGTGCAGTTTGGGAAAGCTGCCTCCAGGTCACCAACTAAAGCAAACTAAGCCCTAGCTACTGAGCTGCTGTACTCAATGCGAGCTGCGCCAGCCCCGACACCCTCATTCGACCCTTCCCCGCCCACTGAAATGTCTACTGGCGGCCTCATCTCAGAGCACGTTGCCAGCGCCTGCATGATGTGCGCTGTGCGTCAGTTACATGTAGCGTAGTGAGCGTTTCATTTGAAAAATGTATATCCTGAGTCAGTCTTCTTTTTTGCGCATCAGAACGATAAGGTCACTTCTCGTAGAACAAACGGTGTGAATTTCACGCCATCAGAGACTTCTGTCACACTACAGTCAAGGAAAGCTTTGCATATTATGCATCACAGCCAGTGATAGTTGTGATTAGATTCTGCTCAAGCTTGACAGATTGGGTATATCAGAGTTGTGTCTAAGATCCAGGTAGCATTTTGGTACAATTTGGACTGTTTGCCACGTAGAGGAGTGGATGAATTGTAAGGTTGGGTCCTCTCCACAAGATAGCCGTGGGTTCAAACTCTGCAGATTGACCAAGAGATGCAGAATTGGAGCAAGACCCCTCACCTTGTGTACTGGGTCATTCAAGAACTCATTGACAGCGTCCTCATTCAAGATTTCATTATTGTCAATGGCCACATACGCTTGCTGTTCCAGGATGTAATCAAATCTGGGAGCCCACTTTCGGCTGCCCAGCCGTGCTGTGTAGGAGCAGTTGTCGACCATGAACGCCACGCCTCTGGCATGCATGTAGGGGTTTAGACTGTCTGTAGCTTCGATGATGCTCTCATTGCAGATCTCGCTGTATGGGTGGCCCTGCAACATATGTCATGATGATTCACATGCCATCGCATTTCTGCACACGCAATGCTCCTTGCCATTATCTGACAATATGTTGGTGTCACTCAACGCAGAGTAATGTGCACGCATGTAGGGGTTTGTTGCGCTCTCTGAGGCCTCTTTCATGACAGATCTTGCTGTATGGATGGCCCTGTAACAGATTTCATGATCACTCATATGCTCTGACAATATGTTTGTGTCAATGAACCGTGAGTACCTTGACAATGCAAAGCTGCCACCATGTGCAGCATCAGACATTTGCTCTGTACACAGTGCACACAAATGGTCATGCAACAATCCTGAAATGGCAGGCTTACCCTCTGTGCCTAGAGGGCAATGCACGGTTCACCTTTTCCCTGAGCAATTGAACGGTGGCCGTCAAAGTGGCAATGTACATGCTAGCAGTGAGGCACCGCTTGGCTATGCTGGATGTGCCTGAGTGATGCAGATGCCGTGAATGAGAGTGCATGATCACCTTCTGAAAGTACTGGAATGGCAGCCATCACTGCAGCTGAAGTAGCAATGACTAAACTGTACTGATGCCACTTGCCATATCAAATGCATAGACAAGAGCGCATGCTGACAAAGCGCATGCTAAGCTTCTACCTAAGCCATATGGCATGTTGAACATTCCTAACCTGCACTGCTGCCGTTGAGAACGGTATGAGCAGAATTAGATGTGTACCTTTTCCCTGAGCACTTGAACAGTGGCCATCATGGTGGCAATGTACACTCCAGCAGTGAAAGGGTTCAGGGGAATGTCCTCCTCCTTCCGCGCTGCCCGCACCCTTTGCCCCACCTCCTGTTGCACCATCACATTTTGTCAGCACTGGTTTGTACGGATTGCAGGAATAATTTCTGCTTTTGCCTAGTATTCAAGACGCTTTCTGTGATTTTGTGGCATGTGAAAGGGTTCAGGGGAATGTCCTCCTCCTTGCGCGCTGCCCTTTGACCCACCTCCTGATGCACCATTCCAAAACAGTCCAAAGTGGGTTGGTTGGCATGCAGAAACAATCTTGGTGATTTCATTGTGTGAAGTAAGCGGGTTTGGGTTCTTCTGGCATGAGAAAGATTCAGGGGGCTGTCCCTCATATAGCGCTGTCCTCACCTTTTGCCCTCAGCGACGAAGCAATCACGTGCATCACTGAGTGTGCAGCAATTTAGGCCAACATCTTGAACCAGGCCATTGTCTTGACTCCATGCAGTGCGTACAACATGGCAACACAAATGTCTGTACAGCTTTTGAAAATTTGACACATAATGTAGGAAAAAAAATCAAGTCTGCGCAGCATACCTTCCAGAGATATGTTTGGTCAATTTTGCCCATGGGGAAACGGTCAAAACGGTCCCCAGCCTGTACCACTGACTTGATTTCATTTCCGCTCGCCACATCTTCGTAGATCTCGTAACAGATATCCATAGCAGGTCCGTGCGACGCTGCATATGCATCCTTGAAGATCTTCTTGCCAGCTTCGTCTAGCTTCTCGTAAACTGCCAGCATGCCTTGCGTGCTGATGGTTTTGCTGATAGGCCCAGTGATGCTCTCCACACTGTTCTTGAATGCATCGTCCTCACTGCAGGTAAAGACATATGTAAAAGATGCGGGCTTGACTTTCAACCCTTTTCCTGACACAGAATTCTTGTGTAGCTTCTTTTAAGCTGCTAGCATGCGTTGTGTGCGGATGGTGTTGCTGAATGGGCCTGTGATGCTCTCCACACTGTTCTTGAATGCGTCATCCTCACTGCAGGCAACACAACAGCTGACAAGATGCAGGCTTGACATTGCAACACTGCTCCTGCTGACACAGAACTATTACATGAGCTCTTGTAGACTGCGACCATGCCTTGTGTGCTGGTGGTTTTGCTGATTGGGCCTGTCATGCTGTTCACACTGTTCTTGAACGCATCGTCCTCACTGCAGGCAAACAAACTCTTTTTGGAATCTCCGACTCGACTGGTTGACATTGGCGATGATGACAACTCCTGACGGAATCTGCAATGCTCTCCACACTGTTGTTGAATGCACTTCTGCCCTCACTGCAGGCAAGTCAAGTTGCATTGCATAAGTCCCAGGTATACACAACAGACTTGAATGCAGCATCTTGAGTGGAATCATCCCAATTTGCATTTGACAACTTTCAGATACATGCTTGGTCACATGTAAAATGCAGGCAACCAGGTTTGATTTCTAGATGGACATTGTGCTTAGACGGCGTGACGCTGAATGTGGCAATGCCCTCTTGTTGTGAAACGCACTTGGCTCTCTATTTTTGGAAACAATTGCTTGTGCACCTTGTCTAGACATGTTGGTCTGGAGACGTTCATCTCATGTCCTGCTGTGTGAATCTTTTGGAAAGGCCGTCTACCATGCTGTGAGTAAACCCAGGAACAATGGGACAATGCAAACGACGTACATTTGCCTGCATTCTGGAAAGGCCAAATCAGTGTGCACCTCGTGCCTTGAATTGTGTGTGTGTAAATTTCTGTAAAGGCCCTCTATGATGCGTCACAGCCCCTCCCCACTCCCCACTCCCCACACAACAACTTGTATATTTGCGTATCCACCCACAAAAGATGTGAAAGTATTCACCTCATGCCTTGACGTGTGAATCTTCTGAAAAGGCCCTCCACCATGCCGTGAACAGCGCCTAGCAGAATGCATCGTTCGCCGTAGATGTCACTCCTGTACTCACTTTCCAAAGTGGTCCCAAATGCAAAGGGGGCACCCACCCCAATGGCCCACCCCACTGCAATGTCTGCTGCATTGCCTGTTGCATCCTGCACACCAAATGAATGATTGGATGTTGTTGATCTCATGTCGGTACTTGCTCTCCACAATGGTTCCAAAAGCAAAGGGCGCACGCACCCCAATGGCCCGCCTGACTGCAATGTCTGTTGCATTGCCTGTTGCATCCTGCACACCATACAAATCATTGCTCGCCCTAGAGTTCACCACTCACTCTCAACAGTGGTTCCGGAAGCAAAGAGTGCCCCAACTCCAATGACCCACCTCACTGCAATGTCTGCTGCATTGCCTTTTGCGTCCTGCACAGCAAACAGACCATCGATCGCCGTAGATTTCAGTTGTCATGTGCTTTCTCTTAACAATCCTCAACGGCAAAGGGTGCCCCAAATCCAACGGCACAACTCACTGCAATGTCTGCTGCATTGCCTGCTGCATCCTGCATAACAAAACAAGAATTGAGACAGGACAAACGAAATTTCACATAAGCCAGACCTTGACAAAGTCTGCTGCATTGCCTGTTGCATCCTGCATAAAGAAAGAAAGACTGACTGCTGTAGATGTCAGTGTTGTATTTGCTGTACATAGTGCTTCCAAACGCAAAGGGTGTCCCCACACCAATGGCCCCCTCAACTGCAATGTCTGCGGCATTGCCTGTTGCAGGATGCACACCAAAACGTCAAGTCAGTACAGGATTGCTCATCGCATTGCCTGTTGTGTTCTGTACATACAGAGAGGCATTGGTGCACAAGCTACAGCTGTATTGCCTGTTGCATGCTGCACAACAGGTCAACATAAAGAGGGAAATGGAGCTCAGCAGCCAGTCAGGCCAGCAAGTGTAGCTTTGCAGGTGCACAGGAGCGCTTTGCAGGTGCAAAGGAGCGCTGAAAATGCGCAGCAGGTCAAATGCCATGCTTAGCGCACTTGCTTCCTGCAGCTTGCCCGTCACAGCAACAACATTGGCTTTTCTTGGATTTGTCACTGCTTTCATGCACATCTTGCAACATTTGTTTCAGCACAACATACTACGCTGCTGTCTGTGAACAGCACTTTTCAAGGTGGTGAAACAGGGCATGCAAGACAAGGCATGAGCAGGTTGAGAAGCATGACGAGAGAGCGTGCCTGTTGCACAGCAAAGGAGCAATTGATGCCAGCACCATTTAGGGTCTTGCCCTGCTCGTATAGCCGCCGCACTGAGGGACCCATACCCTGTACATACATACACACATGTTGAGACAAATAACTGTGATAACAACAACAACAACCACGACAACCACGACGACGACGACGACGTCGACGTCAACGTCAACGTCAACATCAGCATCAGCATCAGCATCAGCATCAGCATCAGCATCAATAATAACCATAACCATAACCGTAACGATAACGATTACGATTACATGTTCCAGCATATACTGCTAGGTATGTGTGGCACAACTCCTATTCCGCCAGGCATGTTTGTCTTGAGCGCCGCGATATGGACACCTGATGTTCAGACAAAGAGGGGCTGTAAAGTGCTGTATTGACTCAGAGTGATGACGATGGAATGCACCAAAGATTCAGCTGCCTGTGCAAAGAGAGCTGCTTGACACACAAGCGCGAGATGCCAATGTCACCACACCAGTAGGGACCCATCTAATGATGAATTACAGTAATTATCATTGCATATTCCAGCAAGAGTGCCAGGTGTGTATGGCACAAGTCTGGTCTCGCTCATCTAGTACGCAAGACAGCTGCCTCAAGCACAGCTGCCTCTCAGCAATTTCACACAACAGCAGATACACACTCAATGCAGTTGAGTGCAACTGCTGAAGGAATTGGAGCGGCACGTTTGGTGCCACAAGCACAACAGCGCTTTCTTAGCAAATGCACAAATCACGCTATGCACAAAAGACACAGACAAGATGCAAATGCTGAAGGGCTTGAGCAACACCTTTGGTGCCACAAGCACAACATTGATGTCTTTCCTGAAATCCACGCCGTCATTCTTGAGCACACCCAACAGGAATCCATGTGACAGGCCCAGAGTTGCTCCTGGCTTCATTGCTGCCAAAATCCTTGGGTACAGGTTTGCCTGCAAGCAATGACGGCAAAAATTCTGATAATGCCCAGTGCAAATGCAAGCTGTCTTTTCTGCAGTTTACGCCATATCTTGAGATGACATCCAACAGGAACCTTGTGTGACAGGCCCAGAGTTGCTCCTGGCTTCATTGCTGCCAGAATCCTTGGGTACAAATTTGCCTGCAAGCATACCATGCTGAACATTATGGTAGATGTCAGCATAAGTGCAAGATGTCTTTGTTGAAGTCTGTGCCGCCCTTTTGAGAGGACCCAACAGGATCCCATGTGACAGGCCCAGGGTTGCTCCAAGGTTCATTGCTGCCAAGATCCTTGGGTACAAACTTGCCTGCATGCATACCATGATGAGCTTTACGGCAGATGCCAGCATAAGTGCAAGATGTTTTTCCTGAAGTCTGCGCCGTCCTTTTGAGAGAACCCAACAAGAATTCGTGTCACAGGCCCAGAGTTGCTCCGAGGTCCATTGCTGCCAACATCCTTGGGTACAGATTTGCCTGCATGCATACCATGATGATAAATCTGAGAAATTTGCTGGTTCTGTGTGACCCAAGTCCTGATTTGGATGTGTACTCATAGCTCTTGCATGGCTACAAGCCCACAATCTGCTCCTGACGTCATTGCTGTCAAGGCCCTAGGAAACGTTTTGGCCAACAAGCATATGCTAGTTGAGAATATGATATGCAATGGCATAAGTGCTAAACGAAAGTAGCCGAAGATTTGTCTTTCTGTTGCAAACATACTATGCTCTGGCTGGGCCGCAAGCGCAAGAAATGACACATACAATGGTGCGGCATTTGAAACAAACAAGACCAAAAATCACAGATCTTCAGAAAAGTGCTGCTCCAGTCAGAGCTAAAAGCCTGTATGGGAGCACGTGGCTTTGAATGTTGCACAGGCCTTGCCCGTTACAGGATGAACATGCCATCACAAGTCTTGGGCCTTGATCTGATGCAGTCCAGGTGACATGACTGCCCATGATGTAATGCCAGAGATGTCACTCAGATGCCCATGGTTGTAAATGCAACTGTGTCAATGGTGACATGCCGAAGATGTCAAACTTCATGAAAGTCTCGGCAAGTCTGCTGTGACAAGACAGTGGCCATGCAGACTCACTTGAGCAGCGTCGGAGATCAGCAGGATGACTAAGTCGCTGTCGCCAACCACGTCAAGGACCTCTCCTAGTGTGCCTTCTTCCTTGGTGAATCCACACTGTTTCGCCTCTTCAGCTGACTTTGAGCCTTGCCTTAGACCAATGGTCACCTTGACATCCATGCCTGCCTCTGCAAATGAGTCGCGCAGGTTCTGAGCCTGTGCTGGGGCTTGTGAACCCCATCCAATGACTCCAACCTTTTTGATGCCTGCATGGTCGTGAATATCACATGGTTGGAACTGACCGAGATACGTCCACACCTGACCGGTGCAAAGAAGGCTTCCAGTCAAGCTGCTGACGATGCTGTCACCGCAGCGCACTTTTGAAAGCCTCGGGTAGCAGCTTGTATTTGTCCCGGCCTCCTCTGTAGATGAACTCCTCAGCTCCCGCAAAGTCAACCTTCTCTTTTTGGAAGACTTTTGTGTCGAAGTCAAGCAACTCGGTCACTGCATTCCGGATCTGCAGACTCTGCTTGCGCCCTGAGACCTTCAAGCTTTTTTGTGCAGCACGTGCGGCTGCTCGCCTCAGCTGCCGAGCTCCCGCGAATTGCGCGCGCGAGGGCAGCGCTTGCGCTACTGCTTGCGCCTGTACATTGCAGCTCACGTGCGACATTGCGGAAGGTAGCGCGTGCATCGCCATGTTGAAAGTAGCACTCGGCGGCGTCTGCTTGCAATTGACTGTTGATCGCATGACTACACCTTCCTGCCCTCACGTGCTCCGACACGAGGGTCACGTGCTGTTCAATTTTTGCGCTATGGCGTTGCTACACTTCCAACTCAAGTCCACAGCGGCTTGCATTGAAGCCGGCTCATGGCGCAAATGAGTATGTCCAATATTCAGCATGAGCTGGACAAGTTAAGGAAAGAAAACGATAGTCTTAGACGCAGACTTGAGCAAGCAACTACGACCTCTGCAGAACATGCGCAGCCCGCAGACACCCCTGCACGGCAGCATAGCCAGGGTAGCTGGCAAACTGCATCACATCCTTTAACTTCAGAGCAGATTTCTCGCTATAGCCGTCAGCTGCTCTTGCCCTCATTCGGTCTTCAAGGTTGGTGGCTTGCGATCACATATGCCTTTAGCTGAAAGGCTGCAACTGCTGCAACTCAAAGCGGAGTGGGGATGCAGCGCAGGCGCGGTTGCTGGCCGGATCCGTGCTGATCATCGGGGCAGGAGGGTTGGGTTCGCCCGCTGCCCTGTATCTTACAGCCGCTGGAGCAGGTCGCATCGGCATCGTTGACCAGGATGTGGTTGAGCTTAATAATCTGCATCGGCAGATCATCCACTCGGAGACGCGAGTTGGGGTGCGCAAGGCAGAATCTGCAGCAACTGCCTGCCGCGCACTCAATGGCTCAATCAAGGTGAGAACAGCTTCTGCAGCGCACCTGAACATGGTTCTCAAAGTGAGCAAATCCATCTGAAGCTGTTTTGCTGACCAATCAGCATTCGCAGCTGACTTGATCATGCTGCTCGCTGAGCTCCCCAACCATGCTGGCTGCTTAGTTGTTTGAAAGGGGCTGTGCGGACCTGTAGTCAGCTTACAGCATAATTATTCAGGTACATGCGAAGTACAAGTCAAGCTCAATACAATTGATTTGGGATAGCACTGGAACGGACTGGGTGGGTTCAGTTGATTGCTCCAGTACATACCTAGCTGGGCCTGCTGAGCCTGTCTAGCACACGTTTAAATGAAATGAATCAACGCCAGGTACCTAGCCTGTCCATCCAGCGGTGTCCTTCCATTCCTTGCCATGCTGCTATCTTGCTGATCCTACAAGCTTTGCTGCAGATTGAGGTGCAGAAGCAGGCTTTCACTCCACAGAATGCGCTTCAGCTGGTTTCGCGATATGATGTGGTGCTGGATTGCACAGACAATGCACCCAGCAGATACCTCATCAGCGATGCGTGTGTAGTTGCTGGCAGGCCTCTGGTATCAGGAGCAGCTATAGGGACTGAAGGACAGCTGACAGTGTACAATCACGGTGAAGACGGTATGCTTGTCAAAGCTCTACAGAGTCAGTCGACTTGTTGAATGTGGCATTGGACTGCACAGACAATGCACCCAGCAGGTATCTGATCAGCGATGCGTGTGTACTTGCTGGCAAGCCTTGATGTCACAAGCAGCCACTGAAGTGCAGCTGACAGTGTACACTCACAATGATGGTATGTCAAAGCCTTAGAGGTTCACTTGTCATGTTTCACCAATATATGTACCATTATGCCTTGCCTTGATGCTGGCAAGCCTCTGGTTTCAGGAGCAGCGTCGGGAATGCAGGACATCTGACAGTGTACAATCATGGTCAAGACGTTATGTCAAAGCTTGAATTGATCAGTTGTCATGTTTCCTCGATGTACCATGGTGCCTTGCCTAGCTGATGGTAAGCCCTTGGTAGCAGGAGCAGCCATTGGGTGTGAAGGACAGCTGACAGTGTACAATCATGGTCAAGACGTTAAGTCAAAGCTTGACACGTTCATTTGTCATATTTCACTGCTGTACCATTATGACTTGCCTAGTTGCTGGTAAGCCCTTGGTATCAGAAGCAGCCGTCGGGACTGGAGGACAGCTGACAGTGTACAATCATGGTGAAGACGGTATATCAAAGCTTTACAGGTTATGGTGTCATCTTTCACCGCTGTACCATTATGCCTTGCCTAGTTGCTGGTAAGCCCTTGGTGTCAGGAGCAGCCATTGGGACTGAAGGACAGCTTACAGCATACAAACGTGGTCAAGACGGTATGTTTGTCCAAGCTTCTCAGAGGCACCAGGTTGGGCCAAGTTGTGCAGCAAGCTGGCGTGTTGTAGCAGAAACACCCCCTTGCATTAAGAAGATCTTGACAGGTCACAATTATCAAGATTACAGGCTGTCTGCCATAGAGTCACTGTGCTTGCTGTTGGGCCACACTATCGCTGCCTGTTCCCTGTGGCGCCTCAAGCAGAGAGTTGCTCATGTTGCTCAGACACTGTCTTTTCTGTTCTTTCCTGCAGTCTTTGTGCTTGCTGTAGGGCCGTGCTATCGATGCCTTTTCCCTGTGGCGCCCCAAGCAGAGAGCTGCTCACGTTGCTCAGATGCTGGCGTGTTGGGCGTCATCCCTGGCATTATAGGCTCCTTACAGGCCCTGGAAGCTATCAAGATCCTAGGTGATGTGGGCCAGGTAGCCAGCAGGAAGCTGGTGCTGTTTGACGGGCTGGCTATGCGTTTCCACACTGTCAAGCTGCGTGCTAGGTACACAAAGTTGCTGTGCTTTCAAAACATGTCTTGCTAGACCCCAAACATAACACAGCCAGCGCAATGTGCAACACAACATGCCAGCATGACAAGTCTTACCTGACTTAGGTGGGTGAATGCTGGTCAACAGTGTATGTGGTCTTGCTGACTGTGTTATGAGGCATTGAATGGAATTCTGGTCAGGTTCATGAAGTTACTGCTGGGCAGTCATCAAAATCTTGTCAGCAAACGCAGTCGTCCATGAGGGCACATGCAATAACTTGTGTGCCGACAGTGCAGATGATTCTTCTTTGCAGATGCAGAGTTTCCAAGCGCCTGTGGCTGGTTTGCAACCGTTAGAATCCACCTGTTGTACTTTTAGCCCTCAACATGCGTCTGCTGTCCTTTGCAGGATGAGTAACTGTATTGCTTGTGGCCAGAATGCAACCATGACAGCTCAGTCCCTGCCGTCATACAGCTACACAGAATTCACAGGCCAGCCAGCCAATGATACAGGCCCAGCAGAGCTGCAAATATTGCCTGAAGAGCAACGGTAAGCTGTCATGTTGATGTGACCAGCAGTTGCATCAGTGCCCTGTTATATTGATGTTATCAGACCAATCCCCACAGTGGCATCACTGCCCTGTCATATTGCTGTTACCAGACTAAGCAACAACTTTTGTCTTGTCAACATTACCAGCCTCTACAAAACAATGACCATCCTTGCAGTTGCTGAGACAACTGTGCCTGTCATTTTTGTGCTTATGCGCTGAGCAATATAGCCAGGCCAGGATTTCTCAACCGTTCTCCCTTTGTGCTGACATTATGCTTTGCTAGCACTGTCAGGTCATTTCTGCAAAGGCCGGCATTGTCAGGATATGGAAATTGCAGTGGTGTCTGCTGGAACTCAGGTGCTTCAGACCCTTGTACATGCAAGCAAGCGTTGCATGAGCACGACCATGTTGTGCTGCTGATCCAGTGTCATGCATGGGCCAATGGAGTTCTGAGTTAGCACAAACAGGAAGCAGATAGATCAATGCTATGCGTTGGTGCTCACCCCATAGCAATGCAGATGTGAGCCTCGCCCTCAATCTCTACGTAGTCTGGGAGACTGTATAGCAGTGAACCCACGTGTGCACAACCTTTGACGAGTGACATGTCTATCATTCATCTGCAACACTTGTCGCAAAGCTGTGCTGCTTTGCCGCAGAGTGGATGCTCTCAGCTTTGCTGCCAGGTTGCAAGGCTCTGAAACCAAGCCCCTGGTGCTTGATGTGAGGCCCCGCCGGGAGTTTGAAATTGCACATTTGTCAGGTGCGTGTCAATTGTGCAATTGCCAGGCTTTATTTGTCAAATCTGCTGAAGTATGCACTCTAGTATCGTTCAGACTATATCTTGAATCGCCATCACAGTGGGTAGACCTTGCAATACTTGCGCGTCAAGCTAAATTCTCGTCATATTTGTTGGACGATGATGTCAAAAGTGTTCAAATCAAATAGAATGACTAGCAATCAGCTTGACATGCAAGTACTGCATTGCTAGGCAAGTTCAAGATTGCAGACACACAGGTGCCCTGCTGTGCTCATGAGAAAATGAGAAAATGAGAAATGACTACGCCGTGAGGCGTGATAAGGAGACTGCAGATAGACCACAGCGTCCTGGTCCTGCTCTAAGATAGAGCAGGCAATCCTCAGGGACAATCACATTTGCAACCCAAGGCACCGCTACTCATGCCTTGTTCCCTGTCTTTCTCTTTCTGCACCGTTGATGAAGACCACTCAAGAATCAACTGCCCACTGGCAACAATCCTGGTACCGCCCATGAAAGGCAGGTGGCAAAGTATTTCTTGCCAGCCTGAGTGGTTACCAGACCAGCGCCGGTTTGTAGCAACTGGACAACCCAATGTTATCAACCGGCTGGGTTATCACCAGGGTCCCGCACAGTATACTAAGCGGTGTTTATAGATCTGGGAATTGAACCCAGGACCTGCCACTGAGAGTTTAACGTCCTCTCAGCACAACTGCTGTGCTCATGCCTGCTGTTCTGATACAACAGTACAACAGCTTTGTATGCTGTCCTTCAAATTTGTGCACACTTCCCACACAAGATTCGCCAGTGCAGGGTCTGTGAATTATCCCTTTAATGAAGCTGAGCACCATCTGGCAGAAATGGTCCAACAGTGCACGCAGTCAACAACTTCAGCTACACTCAATGGAACTGCTGATCAGCCGGCTATGGGACTTCACCACAACAATGTTTTCATAGCAGATGAACAAGGAACAACTTCAGCTGCAGTTCATGGCGAGCCCAGTCAGCATTCTGTAGATCTTGAAGAAGGCAGTCCTCCTGTGACCTGCGATCAAGGCAATGCGCAGGCGAACCCGTTGCATCAGAATGCAGCAAGTGCGTCTTCACAGCCTGATACAGAATTAGATGCTGCAGGCTCGGTCATTGGTGATGTAGTCGTGGTCTGCAGACGCGGTAACGACTCTCAACATGTTGTTCAGTTGCTTCGCAAGCATGGCATTACCTCAGCAGTAGATCTGGTTGGTGGCTTGACTGCATGGTCTAAACAAGCTGATCCCTCTTTTCCAGAGCTTTGATGTGAACTGACTCAGTCCTGAGTAGGTCGCACATTATGAATAAGTCGGGCCTAGGCAACGTTTTGGTTTTAGGCAGGCATTTGAGCAGGTGCAAGGGTGTCAAACAGTTTGGTGTTGCCATAGCTGCACTCAACTCGGAAGACACTGTAAACAAGACATTGCTTGTTTATCTCGTGTCTCGGAAGACACTGTAAACAAGACATTGCTTGTTTATCTCGTGTTCTCCCCTAATGGAGAGAGGCGTTCAAATTTTTACAACAAGACAACT